>JAPQRP010000016.1:12918818-12975314 GCA_037367295.1 Apogon hyalosoma | reverse complement strand
TGCTTTACAAAAATGGAAAAGAGACAAGTTAAAAACACAATTACAGTTAAAACATAATCAATAAAACATAAATAACAGTCAAAATAGGTAATTAAATTAAAATAAAGTAAAAAAAGAAGAGTGCAGATAGATTCCTTTCAGTTGTTGTATGCACAGTTAAATAACTAAAATCTTTTTCTACCAAAATCACACACTGTAACATTCCTTTTCTCTCCTGTTAAAATTCCCTCTGACCATATGAAGGTAGGAACTGAAGTTGCGGTGCGTGTTTCTAGTAGGACAGATATTAGTGAAGCACAGTCCCACATGCTCCCTCATGTGAGCAGTAGTTCAGCGGCATGGCTACAGAGTGGAGCACAGGAGTCGCCAGAGTCCTCTGGAATGAGAGTTTTCTGACAGAAATGTGTAAGGATTCATTTGTTGTAGACAGGATTTTAGGTTTAAAATATTTAGGTTCATGCCATCCTTCATCTGACACCTTTTCCTGAAACATCCAACGGTGTCTGGAGGCTTTGTAGTGCTCTAGGCCTTGTGCATTTTGCAGCTACATGTTTAGCCTATTGTTGCAGAATTTTCTAATTTTATATCTTGTGTTTTGTTGCTTTCTTTAAGCCAACAATTGCTAATTTAGATCATTTAGATTTGCAGATTAGTGTCCTGTGATTATAATCTTTTGCTGTTCACATCCTGAGAAACAGTGCTGATTATTTGAATATGAGGACACTAAGTTTGGACCTTTTGTTACCAACTCTGCTTCTATTTTTTGCAGTGGTTAAGTGTTAATTTGTGTGTGTGTGTGTTTTAAAGTATCTCCATGCCAAAGGCAGAAAGGATGACCTCTTCAGTGACCCCTGCTACCAGCAGTTTGGAGAGGAGCTGAATAAAGTCCTGAAGGACTGGCAGCCCAGTGTGCTTCCTGATGGCAAGTACACTCTGAGTGATTAACTAGTTATTTTACATTTTATTAGATGCTCCTCAGTAATTTACCACAAAGGAAAACGTAAAAAAAAAAGCAACCTGGTGTTCTGTATGGTCGGCAGTGTCCAATGATTATAACTCTTCTGCTGTTCACATCCTGACACATTGTGATTGCACTGTAATGAAATATGAGGACACTGCAAAAGCACTAATGAACAGCTGGCCTTTGCTTTCCTGTTTTCACAGTAACCAGAGTAGCTTTATAGATACGCTAATGATATTTTACATTTACATATATTTTGAGTGTGTCAACAGTAAAAACATGATGAATGAAAATCTGTGCCAACAAAAACTAATGAAATAACACATAGGTGCAAAAATTATTTTCCTTAAGTGAAATTGTCTTAAAAAAATTTAATTAAAACAAGTTTCCCCCAGTAAAAACTAAATAAAAGGACATAGAATTACAGAAAAAAATTGTAAGTTTGCCATCTTATTTCTTACATAAGCCTAGTATTTTAGGTTGTGAAATGTTTTAACTGCTCATTTTACACCAACAGATGGCACCATGTCACATATTTGTGGTGTTGAGTTGAGACTGGCACCATGGTAGCAAAAGTCAAGAGACAGGACCATGAGGGATCAGTTTGACTAAGACTGTCATAGATTTAAAGTAAAAAGTTACTTTTATAGACAAAGATGATTAAATATGTGGAACATTTGCTAAAGGGCAAAGTCCACAGTCCATTTGAACAGCTTGTACAAGAATGGTAACCTCACTTAGCTTGACAACAGACGCAGATCTTTAAAGTGTGAGGATTTTTTTCGTCTTTGAATTTCAAACATTGAAACTAATATAATTATATTATAACTTTCATTGCAACATATTCACATACAATCAAGCAAGACTCATTGTGGTGAATGGAAGTCACATAAGTGGTTTTTAGGTGTAGTTTTTAAACCAGAATAGATAAACTGAGGTACATGTAGCCTTTAATAAACAAATGGTGCCCTAGTTCAAGACATAAATGAGTGTACTCTCAGCCTTTTCAGGTTTTTAATGGTAATGCTGCTGTGTTTCCCAGAACGCATGTTAATGCTTTTGTTGGTCTCCTCAGGCTCTTTGTGGGGTCGGGTGGAGGAGCAGAGTCTGTGGAGCAGCCAGCAGCTCGGGGAGCAGAGTCCTGCTGCTCTGCTGCGCTCGTTGGTCTACCTGAATACCAAATACTTTGGTCTACGCACCGTGGAGCAGCACCTCCGCCTCTCCTTCGCCAACGTCTATGGCCCGGACACTGTCCATCCCGTCACCAAGGAGACCACTGTCTGCATCCGCGTGCCTTCCATCTCTCAGGATCATCACGGTGAGGCATCCTCCTGTTCAGACTGGGATATTTTAGCAGTTTACTCATGTGAGTCAGTGTTGTTTTTGCATTCAAGTTATTTTTTTGTGGCAGATTAAAAGGTGCAGAGGTTGTAGCCTTTTAGATATGTATAGTTTGTAGGTTATTACCCCAAATGTGGATGTGAGCAGTGCAAACATTAAAACCTACACTTGAGAAATGTAATGTGCTTAAATAAGGAGTAAAGCCCTGGAAACAAATTCCATATATTAGCTTTTAACATATGAGCATGATTCTTCAGTTTTGCTCTTGTTGTTATATGTTATATTTTCACCTTAATGTCCATTAGTGAAAACAGAGTCCAGGAAAAGGAAGAGAAAGTTGGAGGACGGCAATCAGGACTATGAACAAGACGGCTCAGGAGGTTCAACTGTACGCTGCCCAGTCAAGAAGCATGAGTGCCACTTGTACGAGCTCTACAGATCAAAGTGGTGGGTTTGATTAGATGTACTGTCCAAATTACTCTTCATTTGTGACGCTCACTTTGTCTAATGTGTCATCACAGGAGGAGGTGCATTCTTCACAGGTTGACATAAAAGCAGTAGTTATTATATTGACCTGATGAATGAAGTCCAGATGTTATTTGGCATGTTGCAATCTTGCTCTTTTAGAAAGGAATTGTTTTAATTGTTTAATGTTTTTGATTTACATTTACTACAGAACTTTAGTGGTCAACTGTTTTTTTCAAAGGATTTGTTGAGCAGAGCAACTGAGAGTATAATGTTGCAAAAAAAAGGCAACAATTTAATGTTAAATGTTCGATGACATAATTTTTTTTAATCTTAAATGAAAATGAAACAACTGCTTCAGCCTGTTGTCAATAAAGTGTAACAGTCAGCAACATGTCCTTGTGTCTGAATGCCACTAATCAATCCAAATTAATCCAAAGTATATTTACATAGAGGCTGTAAAACGGTGATTTAAAATGAATCAGGTATCAAAACTTTTTGTTTAATGACTTTTGGAATATCTTGTTTCATTTGCAGTGTAGAGGTAGATATTTCCAGTTGCTGTTCATTTCTTATTTTTCCTGCCCTGTTGAGTCCCGTGATTAGAACTCATTGCTGTTCACATCCTGAACTACAGTGTTGATGATTCAAAGATGAGGACTTCAGCTGCGTCTCTGCATTATTTAAGAAAAATTCCTGAATTCTGCTCTATAACTTTACCATTGTCTCTTTCTTCCCCCTTATTTTGTCCTCGTCTTTCCTCATCACTGCCTTTTCTGTCTTCCTTTTGTCTCTCCCCCTGTCTTTGTCGACCTCCATCCCATCTCTCCACCATGTAGCCCAGCGTCGTTGCAGGAGCGTCTGGACGTCTTCTACATTCAGCCGGATCCGACCTGCAGCCCCGACAGCCCACTGTGGTTCAGCTCAGCGCCGCTGGAGAAGCAAATCCTGGAGAGCCTCCTCATCAGAGTCCTCCTGGTCAGGGACATATACACAGACGCCAAACACCTGGAGGAAGACGAGGAGGAAGAGGACAAAGGGGAACAAGTGGAAGGAGAGTAGCAAATGCCTGGACATCAGTAGGCAGAACCTGAACAGTCAAAAATGGAAGAAGAGGAGGAGGAGGAGGATGGCTACTAGTGTGTACACTGTTCCCCTTAACAGTTTGTCTGGACTTCCTGCCTCTCTTCGCTTCAACGCTGCATCCTCCTGGTGAGGGACGTCCACTATACAAACCTGAGGAGCATGACGACTGAGGCAGAGAGCAACCACATCATGTACTTAGATAAATCCTCACAAGGTGGAAGGAGTATGAAGGAACAGCAATGAGCATCTGTCTTAAATCAGAAAAGGCAGATGAGTTGATGGAAAAATGAATCAGAAGCAGCATATTGACAGTTTGTTTGGGCGTGCTTTCCTGAGTTACAAACAGTTCTTACAGCGTCTATATTGGTTGTAGTTCTCAAATATCAGGTTAAAAATATGAGAACTTAAAGAAAATCTGAATAATGCTTGAACAGACATTATCTGAAGCCTCGAGTGGAGCTTCAGTGATGGTACAGAACACACACAGGTGAAGAGAATGTCACGGAGGTATTTTCTCTTTTTGCGCTCTTTACTGTCTCAGTTTGGGAGAAAACGATTTTTTTTCTTTTGTTGACAGCAACATGAGCACCACATTGGCTCTGTTCACACCTGGTAATAAACCACTTTGGGTGATCCGACCATAGTGGAGTCAGGTGGTCTGGGTTGCATATGATCACATTTTTTAGCAGTGTCAATGTGTCTGAGAGTATTGACAAGGGAGTATATCATACTATTTTGCCCAGCTGTTGACTCGTGCCAAATATCAGTAGTTGTATGTGGACATAGAGGTTGACATCTGTTTGTGTTTAAAAGGCACTAAGCCAAGACTCTGTGTATTTTTTGTGTATTGTTTTATCTCAGTTGTCAGATTCTGTGAAACTGACACATCAGTCCAACCCTTTGCCTTTTTTCCCAGTTATGGAGACATTGAGATTTATTAAGTAGATGATTACCATGTACGGCACCAAGTATCATGGAATCTCTCGTGAGTTGCACTGATTCCCAGCTGACATCCTCTACATAAACAGAAGTACAGACTACACACCAGCTGTGTCACATTAACTTGTGACACCAAGCAGAAGCAGCATGACGTCCAGACAGCCATAGTGTGTGAAACGGATCAGATCATTTGTCTGCACCAGTCTGATTTCTTTTATCAGGCAGACGAGGCACTGAATGTGCATCGCTGCCTCCTACTGTTACAATGACGACATTGAAGGCATTTGAGAACTGAAGTGATGTATATGGTGGCCTTGAAGTGCAAACCATGACAAATTGCAAAGTGCACAAGAAAAAGAAAATCAGACAAGAAAAAAACACACGCACAAGTAAAGGAAAATCACAAACAAAAAAAAACACCAGAAAAAAAATCATACAAATAAAAATACAAAAAAGTCACAAATGAGAAGAACACAAGAAAAAGGAAATCGCACAAGAAAAACCACAAAAGAAAATCACAGCAATAAAAAAAAACCAAGAAAAAGAAATTCACAAAGGGTGTAACTATGCGCTGCATCAAAATAAGCCCTTTTCCCTAGTGTGATATTCTTCTGTGCCTTTGTCTTGTGTGCTTTGTGGTTTGTTGTTGTGGTTTGCCCTCGAGGGCCACTATAGGTATATTTGTTGATGTGCATATGGAACAAGGAAATGACACCTGATCATATGCAGCCACTCAACTCAGTTAAAGCCAGGTGTGAACAGGTCCTTAGACGTGGCTCAGACCAAATCTCTTCGCATAGTCACATGATGCTCTTCAGGCTCTGCACATGAAATCAGACTCCGATGTAAATTTTTTACATCAGCATAGAAAGAAACCTATGGGACTGTGGCCTGTGAACCTGTAGAGGGTCAACAGTAATTCTACAGATGCAGATAGTCACACAAGATGCAAGAATTTCCAAAAGGATAATACACAAAACTGAAATCTTTGAGGTTATCGTCTTCTGTTGGGGGTTTATAAGAAACTCTTAACCTACAGATTTTTTGATTCCCATCTTTCCCTTTCACAATCCCCTCATTACTCTTCATCAGCTCAGTTCTAGTGACTTTGGCTGTAAACACAGTAGTCTTTCTATGTTGATGTAAAGCTATTGAAATTAAAGTGGGGCTTGGTGCTGTAATGCAATATTATTTTATTCATAATGTACTGAAAAACAGAACCTAATGACAACCATGGTACTGTTCTAATACTTAAGGTCTGGTGTGAAAAGACGACCGTGAGATGTTTTCTGCTAGGTCGTATAAATTCAGTTTTTCATGCTTGTAGATCCTTTTGAAAGCCCGTAGGTGGCTGTTTTGGACCAACACTTGTATCAGATTTGTCAGTAATGGAAAGATTAACTAGTGTCAATGTAATATCAAATTCATATTTGTAAACCCTAGAAAACATGGCCAGAAAAACTATAATATGATTTATTTTTGACTAAATAGGCAACAAAGTAAAATGGCATCTTTAGGTATAAAATAAGCAACTATTAAAACCTCTATTAAAGACTGTCTTGAAGATGGCGGACTTCACCTAATGAGCAGCCTCCTCCTCCTCTGTTTGACCCACTTTAACCCTAAACCGGCTGCTTTTCTTTCTTCCCATCTTGTCAGCACTGCTCTCAGGCAAAAACCACAGCATCACAGAGGACTCGAGCTCAAAACAGAGCCGGGACGGTCAAAAGCAGAGGATGCAACTCTGTCTCAAACAGACTCGTCACACTATGGCACAAGGGGAAAGACGAGCCACCGACAACGCTGCATTTCTTTCTACGACATGAGGGGAACCTTCATTCACGCGATGTAGCATTATTGTGCATACTAAGCCCAGATTGGGTTGCTTTGAAGTGTAAATATCCGAAACGAGGCGATTGTTGGAGACGACAAGAGGGACCCTGTGTGGTTCAGTCAAGGAAACACCCGCCTCCGCCTTTTAAAAAGACTGATTATTTATTTCTCTTTTTATTAGTTTGACTGTATCCGCTTTATGTTAATTTGGGATTTTTATGGGTGCCATTTCCTTCATTGACAACCTGCTGCTGTCCTGCGCCTTCGCCTCTTTCTTGTCCATTACAGGAACTTAACATGAAGGACATTTGACACTTTTCAACTTTTCTGCTTCTGTCTGTGCTTTTCCCAGTGTTTCTGAGTTGGTCTATAATTATTTAGTCAGCAAGCTGAGCATTTACGAACAAGTGCTCTTGTATTTTTCTTGAGTGTTTGAGCTTCTGTTGTAAATCTGTTCGTCATCAAAAATGTTGCTCCTAAGTTTACACCATCAGCTGTTAAATACTCAGCTGTGTTTGTCATTGTCATCCACCCCTTTTTTTTTTTTTTTACATCAATGTTGCATTTATTTTGTTGAATTTCTTTTCTTTTTATTTTAATAAAATACAGAAAATTGTTACTCTGTTAAAACAAAATGGAAGGTGTTTGAGGATCCACCCCCACATACACACACACTTTTTCCCCTGATCTTGACTTAAATGTTTGTAGAATTTGGATTTCAGATAAATTTCAGGTGATCGAATCCCAACAAAGCATGTTGTCATGTTACCAATACTGAAACGCACCAGTACTATTTGGCTCCTCACCTAATTCACATTATCTGGAATTTCCTCTTCCTCCTGTTGCTACTGAAATAAAACTAACTCATTCATTGCACTTATTTTGTTGATTTAATGTCTTGAAAGCCAACAAAATAAGTATTCAATGAAACTTATGCAACATTTCAGTATGAGTTTTCTTTTGGTCACATGCCCCCTTCATGATGTGGGACAGTTGATCACCCTAGATTAATCTGAACATAAGATACAGATGATTTGATCCTGTACCTAATTGTGAACTCAAACCTGTCATAAACATCCATTTGTGTTGTTTTCTTCAAACTGAAGTAGATGTTGAACTCAGTCCGATGTGACACTTTAGGGTTTATATGGCCCATGGAGCAGGTGTCCCTCTAATTTCATTAACATTAGAATAGTGAAGGTCCTCAGAAGTGGAACAGGTTAAAGTTTCCCAGATGAACCCAAACCGGACCCTGTCTGACTTTCCTGCTGGACTCTGAGGCAGCGGCTTCAGTCGACGCTGTGGCTGGCTTAAACGCCTAAAGTGAATGTGCCTATCTGTATATACTGAAAGTGAGTGACTGTGACTTGAGTCTGATGCTATGTGTGTGGGCTGTTCTGCTGATACGGTCATATTAAATAAATGATTTCATTTTGTAACCAGACTCCTTTATGACTGTTTTAGGTTGAGGCTCTGGGGTTTATTGAGTGAGTCTAAGGGATAGTGATGAACAATCAAAGCAGAAAAAGTTTATTTCCAAATGTTAAGTGGTCTTGTTTTTCCAGAGGAATCGTGATATTTCTGGAAAGACAAGTTGCAAACAAATTTCCTTTCACATCCATGAAATAAATGCAATTTAATATAATATGGATGCCAAAGATCAGCCAAACACTTGGTAACTGAAAGATAAAACTAATTTTCTCATGATAACTGGTTACCTCATTTGAGAAAAGAAAAAATTGCTTTTTTTTTCTTTTTTAGAACATTTTCGGAACCCGCTTTATCCTCACTAGGGTCACGGGGGTTGCTTGGAGCCTATCCCAGCTACATACGGGCGAAGGCAGGGTACACCCTGGACATTTTGCCAGTTCAGCGCAGGGCTGACATATAGAGACTGTCTATGGGTAATTTAGATTAAGCAATCAACCTGTCAGTGCATGTGTGTGGATGGTGGGAGGAAGCCAGAGTACCCACAGAGAACCCACGCAGACACAGGGAGAATATGCAAACTCCACACAGAAAGGTCCCACCCCCATCAGCTGGTGTTGGAATCGAACCCTGGACCTTCTTGCTTTGAGGCACGAGTGCTATCCACTGCACCATGTCGCCACTTCTGTTAGAACATTACTTGAAAATTGAAAATAACTGGATAATTACATAGACGTTGATCACAGCCCATAAGGTGTCATGATTGTCAGGTGTGAATCCATAACTAAGGCTAACTGCAATGTTCACACGGTCACCCTGACTGCACAATTATGATTCACTGCTCTTATTTTATTTTAACCCGTAATGACCCAGTGTGAGTTTTGTGGCAATTACCAAATACATTTTTCTCTCTATTCAACATTTCCTAAGAGATTTATTACCATTTATTATAATATTACCCTTTGAATTATGCATTTTTTCAGTGGAAATAATCTTTTTTTCTATGTTTAATAGACTTATTATGTCAATTTTCATGAAATCTCACTGTAAATTTAAAGGTTGTTGTATCAAATCAGGAAAAAAAGAAGAAATCGTGACTTTTTCTGTAAAATGTATCATTAACTGAATTTAAACCCAGTGTGTCCATCCACTGTCATTGATCCAACTCTGGGTTTTACTGTGAGTCAATGTTGTAGAAGATGACGGTGTTTCCATGGTAACTATGGAGCCTCTGAATGTCCAAATGGGTCACATCTGATGACCATGAAAAGATGATAAACTGTATTTTACACCAATTATTTACATGTTTTGATAGGATTAGTGGATCAACAGTTTAGATCAATAGATGCTTTTGGCTGATGGAGGATGTTAAGGCTCTTTATGGATTAATGTGTCAGACTCCAGTGTGAACTGATCACAGTCATCTACATAAACCCAGTGGAGAAAGAAGTATTCACATAATTTTCCATCAGCATAAAGTAAAAGTGCTTTCAAAAGTTTACATTTATTCTAAAATACTATGAATTCTTTATATTAATTGTGCTGTAAAATGTCTCGATCAGTGTTTTACTGTTGTTATTATTGATTAATTTTACTGTTGCATTAATGTGTTTGTTGCATTTGAACGACTTTACAGCATGTGATTTTCTCCATCCAGTGCAGAATTATGAATCTCCATTTAAAGTGATGAAGTCCCATGAATCTTGATCTGTCTGTTCAGACTGAGATGACACTGAAAAAGATCCGATCTGTACCTGCTTCACAATCACATTTGGAAGTGGCTCAGGTCAGAATTAAAAAATAAGGCTATGTGATTTATGCTGCTAATCATGCTATGAAAAAGGCCCATCTGAGTTACATGTGCATGAAAAGACTAAATTCACACCACTTTTGTCTGCAGTGTGAATGTAGTGTGAAGACATAAGTGCAGTAGACACTAGTGCATAAGACAGAAGACCCAGCGCTACTTTTGTGTCAGTTTCCAAATGAAATTTTCTGTATATCTAACCTTTCTTAAATGATTTATAACTATTTATTGTAATATTATCTTCGGTATTTTGCATTTTATCAGTACAAATCAGGTTTTTCCATGTATTTAATTTACTGGTCATGTAGATGTTCATGAAAGCTCAGATTAGAGTTGAAGGTCATCAAATTAAAGACAGAAAACTGCAGAAAAAAGTGACTTTTTCAGTAAAACAGTGTTTCCACGTTCACTACGGAGCCTCTGAACGTCCAATTAGGTCATATTTGATGGCCATGAAAAGATGACAAACGGTATTTTACACCAGTTATTTACATGTATTGATAAAGTTAGAGAATACAGCTTAGATCAGTAGATGATTTTAGTTGCCAGTGGATGTTTGGGTCTTTATGGGTTAAGGTTTGAATGTGTAGTTTTGTTTTATAGAGTTACATCATTAGAGGATATTACATTTTATAGCAATTAAAGATAAGATGTCTCTGCTTCACCCAGCAGACATGCAAATATCCATCATCTCAACCTATTAAAAAATTAAGTAATGCATGATCTCGACCTAGCAGTGAAAAATAATACATATAAGAGATATAGCTTTATGTTGGTTGAGAATTAAAGGTCCAGTCTGTGATATCTAGAGACTGATTCCAAATGACTGAATGGCCCTCAATTCATCCTTCCTTACGCTGAGAAAATTTTCAGAAGGCCCATTGTGCAGCAGATATTTGTTTATAAAAAAGACATAAAAGATGTTAAAAAAAAATCAGATACAAATATATCAATTTAAAACCAATGCAGATGTAAAACAACGAAAAAAAATATGAAAATGGTGTGAGAAAAGTACAAGAGACATTGGTTTGACCATTTGAGAGTCCATAAAATGTAGATGCGGCGCAATTCATAATGTGTTTTCTAAGTTTGAGTCCCTAGGAGAAGTTTCTCTTTGGGTTTGAAGCTGAAAAACTTTGGTAACCACAGCTCTAACAGCGTCTAATCCAGTTTAGACAACCTTACTGATGTGTTTACTGATTATTCACGTGTGCTTTTTGTCCGTCACGGGGCCTTGTCACTGTATTCTGACCTCCCTCTCTATCGTGTCCCTTTTTAACAAGGTGCCGGGTGGACATGACACCAGAGCTGAGAGTGTTATCTGGGAAATGACGGACAGAAGGGCGGCGGGAGGCGGGGTCTGTCGACACCCCGGACCCAGTGGATCGGCCAGCTCAGGGTCATGAGAAAGGAAGAGGGACTGGGAAGGAGCATGTATGTGGACTCTGGAAGGCCTCCTGAATCATGGATCGTGTCACGTAGAGCCCAGTAGAGTAAACTGTGGAGGGTCCCAGATGACTTTGAAGAAAACCCTGAGGTTAGCACAACATCAGTTTTCCCCAGTGATTTTTTTTTAACTGTGTCTCATGGAGGTCGGTGACAGGAAATGGATTCAATGGAAGATATTCATGGGTATTTACTGTGTATTCTACTTTTCCATTAGAATCTTAGGACACTGCAAAGGGCCTGGGACTACTTCAGTGTCTCCTGGGATTCTCTAGTGACAACTCATCACTACAAATTCAGAAGTGTTGCAGTAAATATGTGACTGGAACAGGACACAAACCCTGCACACAAACAAAACATACATCAGCGTCAGTGTCAGAGACTCAAGGCCATGCAAACATAAACACAGACCTTCAAGTTTCCGGTTGGTTTAACAGATTTCCCTAATAAACACAAAGTTTAAGTGTTAGTCTGGTCTGTGAAAGAGAGAATGTACAGACTATAATGATACATGCTCAGTAGTTTGTTCACTGAAGTTGATAGTGAAATGAGTCAAATTCAGGAGTTTAAGAGCCATGTAAGACACCCTTTATCTTACATATTCAGCAAAGACACTTAAAAAAAAACAAAAAAAACATGATTTATATGCAGAGTTTAGTGTGTTTGACAAAGCGACTGTTTTATACAGTTCATTCCTGTAGTACAGCCTTCATACAGTCGACACTATACTGGTCTGTAGTGGTAGAGGGAGGTTTACTTCCAAAACACAAACCTGATCCATTCTGTAATAGAGAAAAAACTTATTACATAAAGACTACGAACAACTACAAACTGTTTTTATGATATTGAGCTCAGGAAAAAGGCACCGGGGCCTAATATTGCATACATGTATGACACACATTTTGGTTGATCAACTGCCAAAAAAGTTTTTATATACAATACACCTTTTACAAGTGAGTAATTATTATAATTGGCAAAGTCTGTCTAAGATTTAGTTACAAATATAAAACAGAGTGTATGGTTAAGCTCTTTTGAAGTATTTTATATGCTGTTGTTTCAATCAACAGATATGCATTATACTTTATGAGATCGTCATATTGTGGTTGCGTTCCTGTTCTGTGAGAACTATGTAACCTCAACCCACTGACGAACATTGCATCCTTCAGTCAGAATCAACTCATTAGGAGATACATGTTTTTGACTGGACAGGAAGAGGAGGGGAATGATAAAAGGAGTTAAAGCTGTCAAATATAATGGAGTAAGAATCAATCACATCAATCACATTTTATTTATCTAGCGCCAAATCATAACAAAAGTTATGTCATGACACTTTACATGTAGAGCAGGTTGAAAGCAGACTGTCAAGACACTTTACAGGAATCCAACAGAATCCTTTAAGAAGTACAGTATTTTTTTCTCTGGGATGTAGTGGAGTAGAAGTACACAGCTGTCTGAAATAGAAATACCTGAATCAAATAAGAGCATCTCATATTTGTGCCACAGTACTTCAGTAAATGTACCACCACTGCAGGAGTAATCCATAGGTGGTTTTACTCTTTTTATGGGATTTGTTGCTAAAAAAAACTACAAACTATTCGGTCACTTTAAAAGAAAAAAATATGAAGACAAATTATTTCACAGAAGTAAAAATCTGCATCTGTCTGAAAAGCAACATTGTCGTGTTTCTCCCATTGGGGGGCGCTGCGCCCTCGCTGTGGACCCCTCGTGTCCAGCAGGTTTCCCCTGAGCTCCCACTTTATCAACCCCATCATGATCACCACCACACAGGAGGTTGAACTTTAACACCATCATTAGCCGCAGGACCAGCCGCTGCTTTGTTGAGCTTCTGTGTCACATCTGACAAGAGGTTCATCTGCGGCCGGCTGACGTAAGGCGGCCTGCCCAGTCCTCCCATGAGCCCCCACCCACCGCCTCACCCTCTCACCTACCAACACACAAGGTGCACACCAAAAATGAGCACTTTAGGAGGCTTTGGGAATAACTTCCCCCTGTTTCACTTCACATTTTTTGGGTGAAGTGGACAGGTGGTACAAAACACAGTGACAAAACCCAATTTTTTGAAGAGGCAAGCTTTTTTCTTTCTGTGCTATCTGTCAGAGTTGGCCAGACTCCAGTAACTTGTCCCATTGATCTAAAGCTAAAACGACCCTGTGAGCCCACACAGGCAGGCCTGCGAGGGAGCGGGGCGGGTGTAAAAACATTTTTTCACCCTCGTGGGGTTTTTTTTGTTTGGGCTCAATCCCCAGCTCTTTCAGGGGGCATAAAGGAAGCGCTGTGCTCAGCAGGGTCATGTGGGCGAGGCCCGGGGGGTAGACTATAGGTGGCGATTAGGGCCTCTAATGTGCAATGAATCCTCTCCGAATCACATGATATGAACTAATGTCGCCATTTAATGATAAAACAACAGCGACCGGGAGGGGAGAGCCTGTGTGTGTGTGCGTGGAGGTGCAGTGTGCAGCTGCACAGAGGACAAGGGGGCAGGAATGGATGACAACTGCATTTCTCAGGTTGTGTGCCTCAACAAACGGCACAGAACCAGCTGAAGGACGGGAAACACCAGAGCAGAGACAGCTCAGATGTGGGTTAAAGCGCAAAACAAACATTTGCAATACTCCTTCCATACACACTTTTGGATAATTTTTTTTTCTGCAAAATGTACAACTGCTCAGATCGCCATTTCTGTTTCTTGCATATTGCAGAAGTTATGAAGTGGATCAGCTTTAATGGACAACATGCAGACACACACACACACACACACACACACACACACACACACACACACACACACACACACACACACACACACACACACACACTGCAGTGTAACCTTGGTCAGTGCATGGGCGCTGGAGTGGGAGGCTTGGATTAGTTTAAATTTAGGATGACCTGACCCTATTTGGTGAGCCTTAGTCAAGCAGCGAGCACAATCCCTTCAACGCACAGTCACCAAACTTTTCCAAAACACCCCCCCACTGACACATCAGCACATACACTTTTCCTCTTTTAAGTCACAAGGTTCACACTCATCCTTCTGCCATATTTTCATAAGCAGCCATTTTCCTTTTGTGGACATTACACTATCCAAATGAATTTGGATGCATTTTACCATCAGTAGTCAGAGGATATCACCTCAGATCATTATTATTATTATTATTATTATTATTATTATTGCATTATCCATGAAAATTAATCTTAAATATTTCCCAGCTGGACTCAAACCCACATGGTACATCACATGCAAAATTTTAATCATATTACATTAGTTTATAGTATTTATTTACATCTGTAATATAAGTTATAATGTACTGGAAACCTTCTTAAACTCTGTTACTCAGCAGTGCAGTCTAACTCAATACTTGTTCTCAGTACATAAACACAAATGTAATATACTTTATACCTTTTCTCCGTTAAACTGCAATGATAAATGTTACACTTTTGACCCCTTTACATGTTTTTATTATTACTTCAGTTGCTTTGCAGATCCATACTGTAAAAGTCAACCTATAAGTTAAGTATGGTACATGAATAAAACCAACTTCATCAGCTGCAGAAATGAACATGAACATATAACATCAAATGCAGAAGTGCTTTGCTGCTTTTATTTATTACCTTTAGGATTCTCTTTATCCAATATCATCTCATTAATATTTCTAATCTAGTGCATATCACTGAAAATTGACATTCTGCACTTTTGATTTTAGTAGGTTAGTACATTTTGATATTATTACTAAGTTAAGAAAACTGGATATTTTTACACTAGTTTTATTTAGCTAAAAATGAGCATGTCCCTTCTTCTTTTACTGCTGCTACACGTTGCATTAGAACTAAAGGTTCCCCTGCTTATACGACTGTTTTATTATTAAGTTTATACACAGTATTACACCAGCAGATCTCAGGTGAAGACTCTTTAACACAACATCGTCATCAGAGACATGAATCGGATGCGTCTAATTGGGAAGTTTTCCTCATTTTTTCCACTTTTTTTCTCTTTGTCCAGATTTCCTGCTTTTCCTTGAAACCTCTCCATCTGTAGTCCTCAGGTGAAGTTATCCAGGTGCATCATGGGCTGTGAGTCTGTGCCATTGCCTGACCTGTAGGTGTCCCCGCAGAGCTGACCTCATAGTGCCCATTGCCCCCCTGCGGCCCCCTCCCTCCTCTGAACAGACCGTCAAAACAAGAAGCCCCACATGACCGCTCACTGTACTGTAACATTACATCATTTATTGTAATAATACATGTGATAAAAACCTCAGTAATGTTTCAAAAGCATCCAGTTAGGTGAGCAGAATCAGTCCCTCTTTTAAGAATTCATGCATGTTTTTAACTTTAAACAGTTTTAAAAGTGTCTGTGTCCAGTTATAACCATAACACATCTGAGCTGTTTACCACCCGGTTCATGTATTTGTTGAACTGCACCACAAAAACAGCCCTAGAAAGTAGAAAGAAAACACCCGGTCTTACGCAAAAACAAATCTGACAGTAGGGGAAGCACATTTTACACAATTTATATATATAAAAAAGGAATACTGGAACATCAAGTTATTATTTTAGCTTGTTACCTCTTAATTATTACCAATATTAGATGGAATATCTTATGAAGACAAAGTTATGTTTATCTTCTCTTTTTTTCTACTCTGAATCCACCATTAATGTTAAATTACATTAAAACCTTTAAATTTAACCGCTTTAACTTCCTACCTCTCTGTGTTTACTTTCATTGTCCTAATCTATTTATTTATTTTCTCTGCATGTTTTAACTGATTTGTGTGTCTTTATCATTTATCAACTTTATTTATATACTTTTTATTTTCATTTTGTAGCTTTTACTTGTGTTTTATGTCATTTAATCTGTCTCTGCAAGCACACCGTTCTAAATGAGGTTTGGGTTTAAGTCGGCAATGATCAGAAATGATGTTCTTTATAAATAGGGAACATAAATAAAATCCATATAAAAACATAAACCTGTATACAAACAACAATTTCTATTGTTGAGACATTTTTCAGCACTATTACTATAAAAAAATGCAATAAAAAAATACCTGTGAAAAAAAACAAAAAACAAAACCATACCACTGGGGCTTTTTATGTTAATCAGTTTCTTTTTCAATACAGAAGATTTTCATTAAAATCTTGGAAAACAACATTAAAACCTTAGTGGCTCATTTTCTTAGACAAAAAAAATCTCCTTTTTTAATGTTATTGAGTTTTGACTGTTGATTTTAGGAGAGCTCTAAGTACCAAAAATACAAATGCACAGTTAAAAAATGGTAACATTATGTGTCTGATTATGTTACACATTTTCACAACTAGAATAACTAATAAATATATGAAATGTTTGTCATTTTACAAACATGTATTTTTCAACAACCCAACACTAAATTTTGTTATCTGTAATTTGGTTTTAAAGGCTTATTTTACTTTCATCTGGCGTATGTATTTGAATTTGATGGATATAATCAAATGGTCTTGATATAAAACTATGGTATTTCTTCACCAAAATGCGTGCTGAAAGAATTATGTTAATGGTAAATGGACTGCACTTATGTAGCACATTTTATACACCTTCATGGGGCCCAAAGTGCTTTGCAAAGCCTCACATTCACCCATTCATACACACTCATTCACCAGTGGGCAGTAGTGATAAATAAACTGATAAACAGAATACGTTTATTACATTTGTAGATTTTGACTTAATGTTGGTAGCAGTTTTGTTAGTGAAAATTAAGCACCTTTTTTTTTTTAAATAAAATACTTTAAAAAAAAAATTAAAATCTCAAGCAATACAAAACCCTCTTAATGGAAAGTTCCTTTTCTCTAACTCATTTCTTGCCCTGTATGGTTTCGTTTCAGTATTATTATTATTATTATTATTATTATTATTATTATTATTAATATTATTATTATTATTCGTTTCAGTAGTGTTCATTGCATGTTTTTGATCATGATTGTTTTTGTCATTTTTGTCGAGTTCTTTGAGGCTGTGTGATTTCACCTTTCAGATATGCAGGTTTCACAGTCTGGTGCCAAACTACAAAGGTTTCTGTCAAACAATCCAATGTCTTTCCATGAGCCAGCGGTCAGACCTCTCAGAAACAAATTCATCACACTCCTGAAATACATAAAGAGGGCCTGAGGTATTTGTGCTGTGGGCTGAGTGTGAATTTGTTAGGTGATTAAAGGCTAAATATAGCCTCCTGTCTGCTCCGAGCTGTGGACTGGTGACTTAGTGACAGACGCTCTCTTTCTCTGGGAGTCACTTTTCCACCACAAGGCCAAGTAGGACTTCAGAGGACTTCAGAAATAAACCCTACAAATCTATTCCATTTTGTTTTTTCATTGACTGAATATCTGCAGGAGAGCTATGATCCAATTTTCAGTCAACAGAATTATAAAGTTTTATTCTCCAACTGCTGTGATGCTGAGAAAAACCTAACACCTTGTCAGAGTGTATGTGTTAAATAAAATAATAACTATAGGAAAAAAGTTCACTCACGGAGTAAAAACCCACTCTTCTGGGACACTGGAGCTCTGTGTTTTCTCAGCTTTACACTTTATTCCGTCCACAAACGTATGCCAAAAATAAACATGAGAACAGGACAGGAAATTCATCATTATGAGTCTGCTACACAACAATGAACCATGTCATTGATGAGGTTGTTAAAACAGTGCGCAAGAACCTTATCTGGGGTTTAAAACAAAAAAGTCACAGATTTTAGTAGCCTGTTTCATAAAGAGTGGGAAGTGAACATATATGGACAAAATGGGAGGAGCTGCAGGGACATAAGGAGTCATGGATGAGCTAATGCTAAATGTTACTTTGCTTTAATATGATAAAATTATCAATAATTTGTGCCAAGTCATTTTGTAGTCTTATTAGTGTTAGTGACCACTGTGTAGCTGTTCAACTTAATAAACAGATGCTCTGAAAGTCCAAAGTGTCATACAGACCTGTCAATCACAGCCTGCTACAGCAGACATCAAAACTTCTATTTTACCTGAGATCACATTAATGGAGGACAAAAGTGGAGATGGACCACCAAGTAAAATTAAAGTGAGTCCTGGGAAAAAAAAAAGACTCAGCTCCTTTAGAGAGAAGTTCAATTTAAATAACTGAGAGCAGAGGATTCTTGGAGTAGCATCTAGTGGCCATCAGTGGTATTACAACTTAAAGTCCTCAATAAAGTCCTCAAAGTCGATGTGTAGGAAGCAGCAAAATGGACAAACTTTAAGATCAGAGTGACTCCAACAAGGTCATTTGTAATGGGTAAAAGCCCTTGGTTCGATTACTGTAGCCACTTTTCCTGGAAAAACCTGGAAAAAAGGCAAAATGGTGATCCCACCTTTTTTTCCACCACTGACCGATTTCCACAGCCAAAGGAGTCACAGAGGTGAGACAGGCTGGACTTTTACACAGCGGACCTGCGTTCCGGAATCAAAGGGGCGGTGACGCAGCGCAGTGTATATTGTGATGGATAACTTGCACGTCGGAAATACCCCGAACAGAGCGGTGTTGCTAACCTCTCCAGAATCGGCCCGTCTTACACTGTTCCACAAATGTTAGCATGGATAGAGTCCTCCACCTGAAGCCACAACAGCTCGCAGATCTCCAGTTTGACATCTTTCTGGTCACACTGATGTGATGTGTTCACTATACATGGCCTGCGCTCATTTTCAAATCCCCCCGGCGCAGGGGTCGCCCACGCAGCATGTCATCAAAACGTCACGCCTTAGTTATGGAGCGAGAGGCGTTCCTTTCACGAATCATGATTCCACATGTTCCGAATCTGTTACTGCCTTCAGAGGTGTTACAGAGCCGTGGCAGAGGTGAGGCCGAATGATCCACCATTTAGTGTACGCAGACGTCATGAAATATTCCCACAACAGAAGTGCTGTCTAAAAGGGGCTTGTGATGCAAGATTAACTTTGCTTCAAGGCTCAAAAGTGTGAAACCGTACTAAAAAGTAAAAAGTAATAAAAAAGACTTTCACTTTTTATTTGTAGAAGCTGTTGGACAGTAACCAAATATACAAAGTTCTACGAGGAAACACATCAATGTTCAGACCAAGATGGTAAAAAGTCGCTGCAAAATATTGTTGCAAAGGAATTAACAAGTGTATTGTAGTTCCTTCGTATCAATTTTCAGTCATTGCCAAAAGAAATCAGAAAAGTTGAAGTTATTGGACAAAACTGACAGATTCAGGCTTTTTTGTAACATTTGTGGCTGTAGCCCCATACTGTTTGGGTTAATAAAAAGAATGTCGCTAATCTTCTATTTCACTGGCACCATGAGACACACTTTATTTAACACCAGACCTTTTGATTCTTCTGTTTCACCACCAGTACATCCAAACATAAAATTAAGGCTCCATTCAAAATCCTTCACCATAATACTCAAATGACTAAGAATTTAAAGTTAGTATATATATCATTTAGGCTAACTGTAGCAAAATCACCCAGAAACAACCACTTTTATGGCACTATGGACTGAGATTGGTTCTCACGAAGCATCATTGTTTCTTTTGTTTCCTATAACCTCTTTACTACTGTTAATAACTTATATTGACTTTTTTTTTTTCATACAAAACTAGTGTGTATCAGCAGAGCTACACGTCCACCATGTTGGGCTGAAAGCATCTGTTTAATCACATGAACCTCAAATGCTCCTTAACCCTGTAAAACCTGACCCATTTAAAACTTGCCACAAAATTCACATTTTTTGGAACTGAAATGTTTATTAGCTTTTTTAACATAATTCAAACAAAAAACGTTGCCATATCATTTTGTTTATGATATATGTTTGTATCACATTCAGTACATTGGGTGTTTTTTGCAATTTTATGCTCACAACAACTCTAACTCTAGATGCAAAAATAGTTTTACCAGTAACATTTTTGAAAATATAGAACATTTCAGGAAGTTTTTTTTTTTTTTTTACATACAACTTTTTACAGCCTTTTTATTTCCCTTGAATGGCACCATAATTTCAATATTTTTCAACTTTCAAACAAATAACAATATAAGTGTTCTTCTTAACGTATTTTTTTTAAACTTACCAAAGACTTTCCTACAAAATGTGCGTTGGATGATTTAACATTAGCAGTTATATTTAAAAGCAAAAAAAAAAAAAAAAAAAAAAAACTTTCCACTGGCTGTAGTGGGATGATAATCCACCAGGGGACAGAAAACACATATCGGGTCATACACTACAAGTTTTTAAGGAAAGTATTGATCATGTTGATAAGATAAAGGTCTCAGAATCTGGCGTAGTAAATTTGACACAAATGGTTTTATAGGGTTAATATCTGTGCTTAAGTTCAATGTACTTTTGTGTAAATACATTTAAACCTGTATTTTTTATTTCCAGAAATCTAGAACACATTTTTATCTTTTTTTTTTATTTATTTATTTTTTTTAATTTTATCTCAAAATATTGGTTACAGGCAGTAGTATTCTGCACATGCATTTGACAGGCAGTGATTAGCTTAGTTCTTATGTAACTGCAAAAGTGAGATTTTTGGTACCAGCTACGCCAACATATGATACCAAATGACAAAAACAGTTTAAGCATAGGTCATAAGTTGTAATATTTTTATGGTTTGATAATAATGTGGAACAATTAATGTAGTATTAGCCAACGGTTACGTGAGTGACTGAAAAGCTTCCCACATAAGCTGACATTCCATTTTTTCCATATTACTTTTTTCAAATACTCTGCTTGAATTCTACCAGTAAAATGTCTCGTGACCATTAAAGGTGTCCCGTCCACTGCAGGGCTAAATCGCGCAGTGGAAACAGGTCCACTGACTGAGTGACGGACTGAGGCCTCCAGTGGGTCGTGCCAACTAATCATCTATCTCCCATCACTCCTCAGCCACTGGACCCAAGAGCCCAGCACTCATGTACGGTACTCTGTTATTGGACTCCATGCCAGGTTTCCTCAGACTTATCCTTTCTAAATCCTTCTTTTGTTTTTTATTGAAGCAGCCCGTTATCTGCCATGCAAAAACAAGTCCACACTTTCACAAAGATTGAATGAAGTTTGTCTGTACCTTATATTACAAAATGATGAAGCCGAATATCAGCTGGATTTGTTTGTAGGAAGAAAGCATGTTTTACTTTCTCATGTCCTATAATTCACTTTCAAACAGATAATCCTCATTTTCCTCGTCTCTCTGACATGTTCTTACATCATGTTCCGTCCTGTCAGTGCACTTGGCGCCCAGACAAATTTAGAAGTTAGATAAAAGCCTGCCCTATGCTTGTCCAGTTGTTTTCCTTGTTGTTTTATTCTCCATCCCCTTGGATGTTGTTGTACTTAACATTTCCAGTATTTACAAGTTTATTTTTCTTCAGTACGCATCATTATCTCATTTAAAATCTGTGTCGATTTTTTTCCCTCATAATGTGGGATTTATTTGCTCCTAAGTCTTTCCTGCATGAAAAAGTCACATTGTACATCATAATGAAGAGGATGTGTCTCAACATGATGACTTTTATTTCACAGTGCCTCATTATGTCATGGCAATAACTTACTATTTTATAATGATGGGAGGGTTTCATGTAGAGAGGTGGACTTCCATGAATTAGGTTTATTTTTCCAGCACCTCCCACAGATGCTTGATTGGACTTAGCTCTGATTGTGCTTCAATAGACACCATAGACCTGCAGTTGTGGGGATGCTCTGACGCAGACGTAGCATCACCATTTAGCCTCTGTTAAAGTCATTCATTTCCTAATTCTGTCTATTTGCTGCTTCTAAGACACCTTGTGGTTCTCTAATTTATCCAAGCCACTTAAAGGTGCCATTTAACCCATTAAGACCCAAACATCCACCACTGACCAAAAGCATCAATTGATCTAAACTCTTCATCTACTAATTCTATCAATACATGTAAATAATTGGTGTAACATGCAGTTTGTCATCATTTCATGGTCATCAGATATGACCCATTTGGACGTCCAGAGGCTCCATAGTGAACGTAGAAACACCATCATCTTCTACATCAGTGACAGAAATAAACATCAGGATCATCAGGATCAGTGACAGTGGATGGAGACACTGGCTTTATGTTCAGTTAATGATAGATTTTACAAAATCGCTATTTCTTCATTTTTTTTCTGTTATGATATAATAAGCTTTGACTTTACTCTGAGCTTTTATGAACATTTACATGATCAGTTAAGTAAACTCAGAAAAATAGGTGATTTTCACTGGAAAAAATGTAAAATTCAGAGGTTAATTTTATAATAAATGGTAATAAATTACTTAGGAAAGGTTAAATAGAGAGACACATTTATTTGGAATCTGTCACAAAAGTCACGCAGGGTTCTTACGGATTTAACAAAATAATCCACATTGTCACCACCTTAAACTCTTCAGTACTTTTTCCTATTACTATCTTACTTTTATATCTATTTATATTTACCTGCACATACTTGCTATATTGTTGTCATGTTGTGATTGTGAATTTTATGTGAGCTGCTGGATATATTGAATTTCTCCTATGGGAATAACCAAAGTTTATTCTATTCTATTCTATTCTATTCTATTCTATTCTATTCTATTCTATTCTATTCTATTCTGTTTTGTTCTGTTCTGTTCTGGTCTGGCTGTGGATGGTGTGTAAATAGTGATGCTTTGTTCATACTCACTGTGTTCAAAGATCAAAATAATAATTTCCCAGCAGCAGTACATTTCACTCACTTCTATCATGTATTGCACAGTGTTGTAAATTTTCAGTCAGGGCTTGCGATATTGCGGACTGAGTTTGTGATAGATGTTTGACTCATAGGTGCAAGTCTGCCATGCCCGTCTTATTTTAATTATTTCTGGATGTGGCTATGCAGTGGCTTTGGCTGTGTGCAAGGTTCTGGCTCTGCATCACATTCTGACATTTCTCTGCTGGAATGTGGAGTGAGGGAGTGAGCAGTCGGGAGGTCGGAGGTCAACGAGGCTACAAAGACAGTAATGGTCAAGGCCATGGCCTCCCTAAAAGCTCTCCTGAAGCTGATAAGGGTGAAATCAAACCAAGAGAAGAAGCAGGACACCGGCACAGGTTGTAACAAGAAATAAAACAGACAACTGGACAAATTAAACAAATATAAAAACTATGAACAGCCACAAGGGAGGAAGAGCACAACAAATGATCATAATGAGTGTTAAAAATGCATTTCTCGATATAAATTTAGTGTAAGTAGTGGTATAGTGGCTGATGGGTGCAGGGTTTGTTTGTTTTTTGTTTTTTGACCACTGTGAGATGTACTCTTATTACAGTACTGCCCCAAGCCCCAAAAGAACAGCGGTGATATTAAAGAATAGCTTTTTTCTGGCTAAATTTTCTCTTGTAATTGAACAACATGTTAACTTTTAACATTTTAAAGTACACTGTAACACTTAATTATGGTTCCATACATCTGTACTTTGACTATTTTTTTGTTTGATCTCTGTCTTCATCTTTTGTCAATAAAAAATAAAGTATGAAAACAGAAATACAACACAGGTCATAAAAACACCTGTGTGAGACATTTCATATGAGCACTTCTCACTAAACACAGTTCTGATCTAATCTGGTAAATAAATGCATTTATCAGTATTTGCCAAACAGATGCACATAATAAATAAAAGTAACCCTAATGTTGCTGCAATAACTTTACCTTTAGTAACAGTTACAGTACTAATACGAGCAAAATAAACTGAGTTGGTGCTACACAAACTCCAGCTTCGAACTTCAGCACTTGTTTTGCAGAAATCAGATTTTGTCTTCTGTCTCAAAAAAAAAAAAAAAAAGAAGGTGAAGTTAGGCAGAATGGGACATTTGTTTATAGATCAAGAAGAAAACCACCTACAATTCTGAAGCTACTTTCTATCTTTGTTATTCATCTGTGAAAATATGTTGATGTAAACAAAGAAACAAACAAAATACATACATAAATACATACATACAAATAAATAAAATACATAAATAAAAACAGAAAATCTGAACCGTAAACCACATCAAGAATCCAACTCACAGCAATAACATGTTAAAATTAGATAAATACAGTTTTACATCTTTATATATTGAATATTAACCATCATGTTATTGTATTACTGCTATGAATATCCTTTACATGAAACAAACATTTCAATTTGTCAGATTTCACCTCTGTTCTGTCTCCAACATTGACTACAACTGTAGAGGCATCATCTCACAATTGCACTTGTCAGTGGTAACAACACCAAAAGTCTGTAAAACAGCACAGTGGAACACATTTGCATGACAGTGCTTGGTCATTTAGAATCATGTCACTTTTAAAAATGTCCTATTTAATCTGAATTTTTGGTTTCATTTTCCCTGAAGATGCTACATTGAATTTGGTGTGTTGTCCACTTTACACACAACTGTCTTTAAACAGTAATTGTGTGTTGTAGTGTTGAAACCCTCTTGAGTAAACAAAAAAAAGTCATAGAATTAGGTTTTTTAATTGTGTTGGGGGAACCTTTAGCACATTGCATTAGATTGTCATAGTACAACAACTGTCTGAAAAAATGTCTGCCTTCTAAAATCACATCAGTTATAATGACCCTGTACTATTGAAAACAGAAGGGATTTGTGTGATTGAAAAGATATACTGTTAAAACAAATCTTGGGTGAACTGATACAATCGAAATGAGATAAGAAAGTTGAGACTGTTTTACATTAGCTGTTAAACAAAAGAAATGAGGTGTGTGCATGAACTGAGTTGATGAGTCTGAAAAGGAAAGGCGATGTGTAGTTGAAAATCTATGTTGTTGTTGTTTTTTTCAGTATGATACATAAGCCAGTATAGGTCTGATAATCTCTAATACGAGTTGTATGATATGTGAAATGTGAGTTGAACCTCCAGCTGTGACTTAAACTTGTTCATGGTACTTGTGACCAAATTTGATGATACAAATCAGTATTATTTGGACGTTTTTACCACAATATCCAGCCTTGACAAAGTGATGAAGTCTGTCTGACATCTCAGTGCCTTTTGTTCCAAATCAATGTCTTAATAAAAGTCTACACCGAGACAACAAATATGGTACAAAAAATTTATTTAGTAACAGTTTTGTAAACATTTGAGGTAAATGAACATTTACATCAACTTGTTCTTACAAAAGAATCATTCATACACAAGGCACTTCTTTTGTTTAAGACAGCATTGAAAACAGGTTGCTGTTCTGAGCATTGTGAGATGGTTCCTACTCCCTGATGAGCCAGAGAAATCATGCTCTGCATGAAACGAAAGAGGAGAGAGTTTGGAGGAGTCACGGGAACGACGGGCTTTGAACACAACATCTTGTCAGGGCTTCGTATGCAGGGTTAGGGAAGGGCCAGCTACCCAGCTAACATTCTCTCAACAGCAGAGTTATGACATCTAACCAGAGTCCAACCAGTCTGTGAGAACATACTGAGTGAACACGCAGAAAACTACCCCATCTGGTTTCTCTCTCGCTCTCTCTCTCTCTCTTGTTCTTTAATTCTCCAAACTCAGCGATATCACTTTCAGATCATGAGCTTGAAATAAATAACAGTTCTTTTTTAATACTGCCTTTTCTGTGAAGAGCCGCTGTATTTTACTTTTAAGACATTGTTTTTTTCCTTTGAGGATCAGAGATTGGCAGTTTGGTGTCACTCTCTCTCTTTCTCTGTCTATTACTACTAATAATAGCATCATAGAACAGCATTTTTCTTTCCTAAATGTGCAAATCTTTATCAACCACTAAAATGTAAACTTTAGGAATCAAAAACAAATGCAGATAACAAAGATTTCTGTCATTTTGAACGATAAACATGCATGGGGAGGGGCAGGTTTTACCTATGAGATGTTAAGATGTTTATTTGCCTCTTGGAGTGTTGCCGTTTGCACGCTGTTATATAAGCAACTGAAGTAAGATACAGTATGTCACATGTCTATATGGGTACAGACACTTGTGCGCCATACAGTGCTATTATGTGTAACCCTCTTTGGAAAGAGTAAACAGCTGCTAACACTTTTCACTGCTCTTATCCCAGTGTATTAGCCTGGACATTAACGTCTGGAAAATGAGTGAAAAAAATGTACTAAATCTACTTAAGGTAATGATGATGTTATTACCTGTGAATGCAGATCTGTGACCCAGATCATTACATTTTCACACAGTCATAGTGTGTGTACTCACACACTCTCACAACTCTCTCCCAGAGGTTAACACTCAGGATAACACAGTGGATTAAGGTTGCTGTTTTTGTGCCCAGGCGGGTTGTGAATGAACCAAACAGCACACTAACATGATACAGACTGATGACTGTGGCTGCTGATGAATTCAGATCAAAGTTTGTGTTCCGAAAGATCTCTAAGAATCATGATGAACACAACAAAAAAGGAGCCATCAAGGTCGGCCGCACCCCGACGTTTGGATACAATGCCAGCTATTTTGTCTATTTTTTAAAATTGTAGATGTTTTGCAATCACAAACTGACTACAGGTATGCAATTTATGAGTAAAATTCAATTCAGTTTTTAAAAAAATAGCACTTTTCAGAATAAAACCAATGAAAAAGCACATGAAACATGTGAGAGTGAAAATTGTTAAAACTCTCAAAGTTGCTCTCAGATGTGATTAAAAAGGGGATTGTGGATCTGGTCTAACTAAAAAAATTAGGAGCTTCAAGTCAAACCAACCAGCTTTGGGAGCTCATTTTGGTGAACACATGTTGTATAATATTTCAAGATATTTTACAGGTAACATCTTGTCATTTTTGCAAGTAGTGGAGAGCATTTTTCTTTGCAGACATGGTAACTAAAGGCAACACTTACAGAGGCAGGCATAAGGGACTCTGCTCCTGTTTTCCTCTGTAGTAACCTAAGAGTGTGATGGGAAGATTTTGATCTCTATCTTGTAGACGCTACTGTTTGTAAAAGACCCATGTGCATGTAAGCATTGTAGGAATGACTTCTAGCAGCAGTACTGACCCTTATCCAGCGTCTATTTGTTTTGTGTCTTTGGTGACAGATTTGCCAGTGAATCAGTGAGTTGTAGGGCTACACATGCTAGCATGCACAACCACAAGGAACACGATATGTGTAATGTTGATTAAAAAACTAATTCCTGAATGAACTATGTTCATAACAACAAGTGTATGGCAAAACTCAGGAGGAGCTGCAGCAGGTGTTCCAGGTCAAAGGTCAAATGCTGCTGACATGTAGTGCAGAACATGCAGTTCACATTTGCGCCAAACCAGATATATGTGCGAATGATCTGGCCACACGTCAAGTAACTGATCTGTACAACATCGCAAGCTTCCGCCACATTAAATAAAAAAATACACAGTCATCACTTTGACAAATGATTGTATTCATTTGTGAGAAACAGTCCTTTAGGCTTTAGTCTCAACGAAAAAATAATAATAAATTAGATAAACACTGTGAGATCGTCCCCCAAAACCAAACGTGTTGGTCAGATGTGTCCATGTCCAATGCAGATATATAACGTCACAATGTCTTTCAGTCCATTTGCCACGGTGCGGAGCCCTCGGACTAGCACTGCATTATCACACTTTGTGTGCATGATTTAAGACCATCCAGAAAAACAAACCTTGTCTCGTCTACTCTACAACTCACTGATTGCACTAAACCAAAGACTGCTGCTGATGAAGCCATTTTCACATTTGCCTATGCTCTGTTTTCTGCTTTCTTGTCTTTTGTCGCCTACTCTTACTTAAGTTTTTTTTGGTGTTTTTGTTTTTAAATTTTTTTGTTATTTGTTTTATTTTAGTGTGATTTTTTTTTTACTGAGAATCACTGTGTGTGAGGGTGGATTTGGGGGAAGCAGGTGCTGTTTGGGGAAGGTCTAGGGAGGTTTAAGGGCTGAAGTTACTCAGACTGCCAAGTCGTTCGGCCTGGCCCTGACGCTGCTGCTCTTGCTGGCCCGACTGAGCCGCCGTGGATCCGTGCTAACTGTTACTGGCGGCTCATGCATCTCCACTGTGGTGGTGGTGATGTGACCCTCCTCTGGCTCACTCTTCCCCCCACCCCAGCTGCCTGCATTAGAGGCCGAGCCGGGGCTGCTGCTGCTGCTAGAGGCAGCTGTGGTTGTGTTGGTGATGCTGGTGTTACTTGTGGGCAGGAGCAGCGCAGCATCAACAGGCTGCTGCTGCTGCTCGTTGTTAGTGCTGCTGGAAGAGGAGGAGGGGGAGGGGGAGGTGGCCTTCATCTCACGAGTCTGCTGCTCGGTGGCCAGGTTGGCCCAGTTCTGCTGCGTGGCCAACCTATGGTTGTTATTGTTGCTGATGTAGTAGTGGGAGGAGGGGGAGGGCTGGCGAAGGGAGTCCCCCTGCTGGAGGTCGTCCATCTTGAACTCTGCTGAGGGCATGGCCGCCGGGCCCATTGGGGGCAAGAACGCCCCACTGCCCGCTGTCACATCCGTGTAGTTGGGAGGGTAGCTGAGGCTGGAGGGGGCAGTTCTGGAGGCTGAGGCCAAACACTCAGGCTCCACAATGTCGGCGTGGTGCAGCGACTCATGGTCAGGTGCAAACTCATTTGTCATGCCCTGTTTAACTTTCTTCCATCCAAGGTGATAGATCTCTAACAAATTCAGCAAAAGAGACACGCAAGCCACTACAAGCATAAATATAATAAAAATAGTCTTTTCAGTGGGCCTCGAAATGAAGCAGTCCACAGTGTTGGGGCAGGGCCAACGTGCACACTTGTACAGGGGTCTCAGCTGGAAGCCATAAAGGAAATACTGGCCCAAAATAAAACCCACTTCAAACAGGGTCTTAAAAATAATGTTGAACACATAGGTACGCAGTAATGCACCTCTGATACGGATTTTGCCGTGCTCGTCCCTGATAGGTGGCTTCTCCTTCTTGCCCCCTCCACCTCCAGTTTCTCCACCATTTTTATAAAGGAGTTCTTTCTCCTCTTGGAATCTGTTCGCTTTGCGCATCTCCTCCTCCTTCTCTTTCCGCTTCTCCTCCATGCGCACGATATGCAGTACATGGCCCAGGTAGATGAGGGTCGGCGTGGAGACGAAGATGATCTGCAGCACCCAGAAGCGGATGTGTGAGATGGGGAAGGCCTCGTCGTAGCAGACGTTCTCACAACCGGGCTGTTGGGTGTTGCAGGTGAAGTCAGACTGCTCATCACCCCAGACCTCTTCAGCTGCAGCCCCCAGCACCAGGATCCTGAAGATGAAGAGGACAGTCAGCCAGACTTTGCCTATGACCGTTGAGTGCTCCTGAGCGTTCTCCAACAGCCGCCCAAGAAAGCTCCAGTCGCCCATGCTTCAAGATTTCTAGCCTATGGAGAAAGTACAGGCTGGAGTGGACAAAAGAGAAAGGAAACAGAGAAACGCAGAGTGAGAGTGTGACAGAAAATTTAAAAAATCAGTGAATGTGCTCAGAGCTTAGCATCACCCAGGCCTTACCCTAAACTCTCCGCACATTCGAACACACATGAAAACACACTGATGAACGACGAGGTGACCAGACAGACACATATTTTTCTTTAACATAAAATGCCGAACATAAAACTGCACAACGAAAGCACCCGGCTATATAATGAAATCGAAACACCACCTTCCCTTTCAACCCAGATGCTTTTTAGCAGCTCATATACTGTATAGGCCACCTGTTTGACTGAACTCTAGTTCACTCTGCCTTTTTTCTCTGTCTTTCTATGTCAGGCTGGTCTCTCTCACTCTTTCTCTCTCTCTTTCTCTCTCTCTCGCTCTCTCTCACCTGCTCGCTCCAGTGCTCAGCAGGCATGTGCTGAGATCAACATTATAATGTTCGAAAACAGCATTTAGCAGAGACGGGGCTCTGGTGTGGCACATGCACACACACTGACCAACAAACACTGACACACACACTCAACTCCCACCCATCCTGTCTCAGCCTGTTTACTGTAAAATCAAACAGAAAAAATTACTCTGACTGTAAAGTAACTGTCACAAATATAGGTGAAATCATAAAAAAATAAGCTGTTTTAATGAGTTAAGCCCTGAGATGATGAGATGAAACACTCAAAACCCCAATATATCTTCAATAAAACAAAAAAAGTTGTAATTTTATCATTTAAGCTATTAATCTTTTTAGTAGTATGTCTGTTATTAGGCCTTTTTTAACCTTCCTCATCTTTGAAGTGAACCAACAGACAAATAACCACTAAATGTCGTCTGACTTAAACCTTCAAAACCAACTTTAAATTTAATTAAATCAAGTTAAGTACAGTATTTCAAATTGTCCGAGTGATAAAGAGGTGATAAAAGTATTTTGAGAGCTAATCTCCATTCTGCAAACCCATCACACAGACACACAGAAGAGAGGAAAACTTACTAAAATATTCTTGTATTAAAGGTAATAAATCCATCGACTAGGGTTCACAATATGTATGACACCTGGAAGAGAAAAGCATCAGTCAAACAGCAGTTTATTAACTTTCATTAGATGGTAAGTGCTAGACAAAAGCACTTAAAAACAGAAAATATAGAAAAAAAAGTGTAAATAATATCAGTTTTAACCTAAAGAAAAAAAAACAAACAAAAAAAAACCACCATGGCTTTTTATTGAGAGTTAATGGTACAAAATGTACAATCTGAGATAAACAGATCTGATATTACCAAGTCTTCAGTGGTTGATTCTATTAAAACAAATCAGAAAGTCGGGTTTACCGTTTGCCCTTGTGGCATAACTTTTTGTGACTTTCCCCAGGTTGTCAGGTATTTGTGGTATTTATTTCTGATGGTGAATGTAACAGACAGGTTCAGGCCAGGTTCAAATACAAAGCCATACCTGCCATCCTGACAATACAGACTGTGCCAGAGTCCACAGACGCCCTTTAAGCGCCGCAAGCTTTGTCTGGCTTTTGTTTCATACTTGTTGCGTAAAACTGACTCTTAATTACCTGATAATAAAAAAAAAAAAAAAAAGGGGCTTCTCTTCATTTAATTTACTGTTATTTACAGTTTAGCGAATGGAAACACTCAGGTGTGTGTGTATGAGCCATACCTTTAGACTGGAGATGTCATTCTTACATAGGAAAACCAAATCCATTTGCCATCACTGGTGCCATCATTTGAGTGCGTCGAAAGCGTAAAGACCTCCCGCGGCTGCTGCAGCCACCCTCCCTCTGGCTCCCTGATCCCCAAACCACAACCTGCCACCTCTTTGACAGCTCAACAAACTCTTTTTTTTTTTTTTTTAAAACAAACTCATTCATGCACAAACTACTCCACGCGTGGCCTTTCTGTCCTGTCTGCCTTTTCCCCAGTGCCCGTAACTTTGCGCAAGACAACTTTTCCTCTGTTGCTGTTAGTTCGTGGAGGCGGCTTGATGTCGGAGATGGGGCTTGGTTAAACGGAGCTGCCTCCCGTTTCCAGCCATGTCTGGACTGTCACATTGTGTGACCATGCATGAGTGAATCCACAGAGTCATCAGCCTGTCCGGAGTCACACCACGCCCCTGCAAACCTCCCCAAAACCTATCCAAAATGCGCGCAAAAGGTGCCCAATGTACTGTATGCCCCAAAACCTGCCCCCAGACCAGCTACACATGTAGTCCAAAACTTCCTCTATGTATAAATCATTTCACATATTGTCCATGTATTGTCTAAAAAAGATTTTTTTTTTTAAAAAAAAGGAAAATATTTATTCCTATTCAGGAGTTAATATTTGTTGAACTAGATTTAAAAATAACTGTACTGTATACTATCTATATGATCTGAATATAAAGCACACACATTTAAATATAATGAAATGAACATTTGTAAGTTTGTAGCAACATGTTAATATTCTCACATAAAGGACATACATCTCCTTTGTTTTAACATATTTACATTATGTAAACACAAATTATCTTTCTCTTTATGGCCTTATGAACAGTGCAAGTAATAATGCAATAAATATATAAATTGACATCTGTATTTTAATGTGCTCACCAGGTTTTATTATTGTTTTAAGTTTTAATCACTGTATATGATCATGGCATTGTAGACAATATAACATGGCATCTGAAGTTAAGAACTGTGGTAAAGGAGAATAATGATTATATAATATTAACATTTAAAGAAATCACCTATAAACCTTCCTTAAACCTAAATGCCACTAAGCAATATGAAGCTCTACCTCCATATGTCTTTACTTTAATCTCCTAAAAACACACGCTACCAAAACAAAACCCACCACACAGTTGAGTTTTTGATTTACGAAAAATGCCTTGAAGAACAAGACTTTATTGATCAAAGTGCATATGTAATATTTCAGGTACAAAACACAATAATCACAAACATTTAACTTCTTCATTTCATTGTTTAAAGCAATCTGTCCATTAGTGTCTGACTACAGAACCTACAACATGACAGAAATCTGACAAAAAAAACAAACAAAAAAAAAAACATGTTAATTAACAAAAATAATGTCAGACTGTAGTGATTAATGCTCAAACTTAAAGACAATGTCCATTATACATTAGTGTTCACAAACACAGTATCCAAATGTCATTTTTAATGTAACTGGCAGCAAGGGTCAAAGGTTAAGCAAGTTTAACACTTGTTTTGTTCATGGCATTTTTGTTCTGTGATTGAGTTTTTACTCTGATCCATTAGTATGTATCACAATACATGTTTGCATAACTTGTTGCAGTTACATAACTTTTTTTTGCAGATTTTCTCATTAAAATGCTAGAACTGATACATCCATACATCTCACATACACATCTTCACTGTTTTCTAACCATCAAATATTATGTGGTCACACAAGGAGTCTTCTAAGAACACAGATGTGGCTAATCAAGTTAAGTTATTCTTGGACGAAGGCGGGACAAAGACATTCGGTTCTTGATCTGCTGTGGTTCCTCACATTCAGAGGACGAGCAGTGATTAGTGCGGTGGCTAAAATAAGGCACATGCTGAAAGCTGATACAGCCAGCTGGGGTCAGTACAACCACAACAATACACAAGTCCAGTAACACAGGAGCCGGTCCACACTGAACAGGACACCTTCAGGGCAGTGATCCAGACAACACAAGTACAAACACTAGTCACAAGAACGGTAGAAACAATCACTATAAAAGATATTAGAGTCAACAGGAGGCCAAAAGAAATGTTGAAAAATGTAAAATATACCAAAAACAATTATTAAAACAACTATACAAGCAAAACAATGATTCATATCTATTAATCGCTATATTTTCGACACAAATTGAACCTACACTCATGACAAACACCACTCAGTGATGAATATTTCAGCGTTTTTGCTTCTTTCTACACAATATTTGATCTGCTGATACATTTGTACCATTTTATTTACAATTAAATACTTCATATATTCACAATATGGTTTGTTGGGAGGTTTTCTAAAGTTTAAGCATACAGTGTTTTCTCTAACATTGTCTCATTGTATGAAGGTTATTTTGCAAATAAACATGCAGTTTATACATTTCAGTTCAAGTAGACGACATGATGTTTGAATGTAAGCGCAACTACATGCAACATTACGCCTATTAATCTGCGGTTTTCTGACAGGGTAATCTTATATTTATCAGCACGCACCAGAAGTAGCGGTACTCTCAGAAACTCATTTAATGATAAATCTGTGAACGTAAGTTCATGCTACAGTCACATGATTCAGTAAAGACAGATTATAAAAATTCACCTGTTTTTTAATATAATAAATCAGCAAGTTATGTTACATCATCTGTTGTAAACTAGACACTAAAACACTAAATGCTGAAGGCACTTTTTCTGCTTCTGCATCACTTCATTAGTTCTCCATCCTCCTCAAACACATCATAACATTCAACAATAAACCACTAGATGTCAGCATAGACTAGTTTTTCACCAGTCACAGGAGAAACCTCAAAATCAATAAATTAAAACAAAGCATTGATTAAAATGTATCCATCAGCCAAGGGAGAAAAGTAAGCATCTCCTTGTGACAATGTGGAAGGTAACACTTTTTAGTAAGGGCATAAATCATATATTTAAGTAATTATTAACTAATACAGGAGTAAAGATGATTTAATGCAGGCTGCAACATGAATTCCTGTTTCCATTGAGTAATGACTAAGTCCCTTCATATTTACTTAGTGATCATTTAAAGAATATTAGAGCAGTTACCTCATACATGATATGGGATTAAGTTAGATGAAGTTTAGTCACATAAAATACTCCACTTTAAACCGGTTACATTTTAATCATCTAAAATTATGGTGTTCAACAGAGTAAAATGAAAACTTCACATTCAGATGACTAAAATATGAGTAAGACTAAATGACATTTATATCAAAACTAAATCAAAAAGCAGATAAGGTTTTAAGGAACTGAAACCCATTCATATATGAATGACTGTGAGTTAACGTTCCTTAACTCGTGACCAATCATTTTAACTGAAACAAAACTGATCATTTCTTACTGGTAAGACACAGGAATTTCTGATACATCCATGAATTAAAGATTATGCAAATACATGATCAGTATCCTCAATATGAAGTGTTAGTGGTCCACAGATGCACTGACACTACTACCTGTACAGCGAATAAAAAGGCTGTCAAATTAAAAATCACTCGAGTTTTAATTACACTATGATTCACAGATGACGATTCATAGCCTCTATTAGCAAAGGAGCATCACACTGCTATTCTAGAAGGCAGCTCGCTCTACTATAGAAGCTTCTGATTGGCTGGAATTAATTCTTCTTGTGCCAATTTCAACTCCCCACAGTTTCAAAACCTGTTTCAGAAGCCGTTTCACCTTCCCATGAGACAAAGCTTGTGGAAGCTCATGTTCAGGTAATTTACCAAACTCTGGGTTGGCTGAATTTACAGTTTATGGAACCACTTCACCACTGATGGATGTCTCTCAACACATGGTCTTGTTACTGGATGAATCTGCAGAGGAAGACAGCAGCATCTCATTCTTCTTGTTCTGCAGGAGGGAGTTATCCCTGGTCCCGCTGTCTGAGTGGGTGTAAAGGTGTTTCCTCTTCTTGGCTCTGTCTGAGCACCTCATGAGCGCCTTGATGATGAGGTAGCAAAGCTCAGCCACATTCAGCACCATGCAGATGGCCGACGAGGCTACCATGAAGATGGTGAAGATGGTTTTCTCTGTTGGCCTGGAGATGAAGCAGTCCACCTTGTTGGGACAAGGCCACTGCTCACACTTCACCAGGCGGGGCATCCTGAAGCCATCGTACACAAAGTAGAGAGCGTACATGAACCCACCCTCGAAGATGAGGCGGAAGAACAAGCTGCAGGTGTACGTCCACCACAGTGGGCCTGTGATGGGAAGACGCCTTTTCTTCAACGTCTCCAGGTCGATATCTGTCATCTTCTCTGTGCCGTTGGAGGCCAGCATGGTCCTCTTGTCTCCACGTTTCCTGTAGGCAACATGCATTGCCACCAACAGAGCAGGGGTCGAGACAAATATGAGCTGCAGGCACCACATGCGAATGTGTGAAACAGGGAAGAAGTGGTCGTAGCAGACGTTCTTGCAGCCGGGCTGCTGCGTGTTGCATGTGAAGTCAGACTGCTCATCACCCCAGACACTCTCTGCAGCCAGAACCAGAATAGTGATCCGGAAAATGAACAGAACAGACAGCCAAATCTTTCCAAGGCTGGTGGAGTGTTTGTTGACACCTCCCAGCTGGGCATAGAGTGCCCCCCAACTCATTGTGGCAGAGAGATGAACTCTGGAAGCTCAGACAATCTGTAGACAGCAATGAGAAAACAGGAAAATTAGCCAAATTCAGCAAGTTGATGAAAGATCAAAGACAGAGGGAGCAATAAATCATAAATAATAACCTAGAGATCGACTGACTTCAGTTTAGCCGATTAATCAGAGCATACTGACATTTTCACAAACCATCGTATGGGCAGGTCTTGTCTCTGGTGACCAGCACTCACCATGATTTGGGTGCTTAGTTTGATGATCCGTTCCAGATTTACAGATCTATTACTCTGAGTTTAATGTTCTATGATCCAGATTTACTTATTTATTGATTTAGGTACTCATTATTTTCACTGAGATTCCAGTTCTATACATATCTGGTTTTTAATAAGGTTAAAGATCATACGTCTCCAACAGTATCAAATGTTTTTTCCAGGGGCACGAGTGTGACATATGCATTATAAGACAGAATTTTGAAAGTTAAAGAAGTTGAAGTTAGTCATCAAACTGTTGATGTTTCATATGTAATGAGGACGATACAACCAAATGTTAAACAAGTTTCATTCTAACTTCATATCGCCTTAAGTGTCTGCAACCTCATCATGGTCAGACTCCAGTGGGTTTCATCTGTTTTAATACTTCTTGACTTATTTTTGAAGACGCTGAAATGTGTCGAGGTGGTGACCTTTTTGGTGTTTGTGTCATTTATCATTGAAGACGACAGGTGCATTCACTGCCACACTGAACTAAATGTTACTTAACCGTCTTTACAACTGAACAGCAACTTTTTTGTTGACTTGTATAATTTCTGATTAAAGTGAAAAACATATTTAAAAATAAGGCCACAATTAAAACACAATCAGCTAATGACAAGCCTCTCTGCATTGTTATTGCTCTATAAGAGGTGGAAGTTAGGTTTAAGGAAGGTAGAATAAGCAGATGACAATATATGTATTATTTCATTTTGCCATTTTTGTCTAGAAGATGAGGAAATGGTTAAATGGATGAAAAAAAAATTACTTTTATTAAGAGAAAAATGAGCTGTTAATATAGTCTCATAGAAGCCCCCCAGTCATGTAAAAAAAAAAACAAAAAACATTATATAATCTTTACGTTAAAGTGTATTGAGGTGTAAGTATGCCTGTGTACCATCTCTTTCAGTACAAACTTCAGTGTTTCTTCAGTGTTTTGGGGTTTTTTTTGAGGTATTATTGCATAAAATGTACTTTTTAGTTGTGTACAAATGTATTAGCTAAGCATGTGCTGGCTACAAGAATTGAAACCAGCTCAAAAATATCCAAAATAAGAGGGGCACTAGTTCTAGGAGTGATATAAAAATGTTAAAGGAGTGATATTTTGCTGACCCTTAAAATGCAAATGAGCCCCCCCCCAGGCTGTTGTGCTTTTCTGTCCCTTTCAGCCACTTGTGTTCATTAATACAACCAACAACTGAACAGTTTAGGTAATCGGCTCGAAGTTTGGACATATTTTCAGTATGGACCACAACCGCTGCTGCTGCTGACAAAATTATGAGACATGTTCATTGGAAGTCTTGACCTTATATGTGCAAGTTTTGTGACGTAACAAGTTATAGGCGAAACAAATTAAGCAGGAATTAAAACAGGTTAAAGAAATCCACTCGATTTTTGCCAAAATGAATAGAAAGATAGCTTTGCAGCACATGGAGGGTTCAAATTCAAACTGTATGAACGGTTAGGGTCCAAATACACAAATAAATGAACCACAGACTAATAAAAGTGGGTTTAGATAAATATGACCCCTTTAAATGATGATTTCACACATTTTAAACTATGTCAAACATTATGTTAGAATTGCTAACAGGAGGAACAGAATATTTACATATGTTTTCTAAATTCATTTTTGGCTGTAGGATGCCAGTTTGCACCAATCTGATATGGAGGGATCAGTAGGCAGTGCTTTCCTGTGGAATACCAAGTCTGCCACATTAGAGATGAAATCTGATATTATGAACTTGTACATGACGCAACTGCATCAAAGCACAGCAAGAAAACCACACACTGACAGATACAACACCACACTTTACCCACTATGCTTTAATACAAACACCTCCATGACATGCCTGAATGATTGCAGTGATTTAATCGTGTTAGTGCTACTTCACTGTGCACCTTTAGCCTGGAAAAACATGTGGAAAACACTTTAGACTGCATCATTTATAACCCTAGAGCCATGTAATTTTCACTTTTATTTCTCCATAGATCACTTCTACTTTTTGCTAGGTGTTTGCTTCATATTTTAATTGTCTTCATTATTCTTAATGTCGCTAGATGTTTAGTGAATTATCATCTGTTGTTTTTATTTATTTTTTTTAAGTTGCATTGTTATCTAAATTCACTGTTTTCTAAGTCACATTACTAATCATTGGAGCTTCAATAAAAAATGAATAAACTTCTGTATTCTTTCAGGTAAGGTTGCTGCAATTCTTAGTTATTTATTTAAAGAGCAGAAGCTAGAGACAGGCAAAAAAAAATTAAGTGGAAAACCAACTTGAAGTGTCACATTAAGGTCCAGAACAGATTCAGAGCATCTTCTACTAGTCTGTGAACTGTACTAGAAGGTGAACTCCATTCAGACTAAACATTTTCCATCATTTGGTGTTTTGATGGTGGATGTGGAAAAGACTGCCATATCCATGTGGGTTGAGATCTGGTGACTGTGAAGGCAACAGCATATGAAGACATAATATCCTTAATATTTACTTAAAAAAAAGTTCTGTATTTATGGAATTTATGCACCAATTTGTGCCAAACTAAGGTTTTTTTTAAAAGAGGAACTTTTTCTTCATTAACATTGTGCAGGTTACATCTGAAATGCCTTTCTGTCAAATCAAAGGCAAAATTTAACTTAAATTTACATGTGATGCTTCCTCTTGATATTTCAGCTCATGCTCAAAACTGTCAGTGCATTTAAAATATAACACACATACAGCATTTGGGGATGATTATGGTATAGTATGGTAGACCTACTACACATCTAAAGTAGAAATTATTAAAACACTGATTCATTCTGCTGGAGAATGAGAAAATTCAACGATCATATGAGCTGATTATTTACAGGGCTGAAGAAGAAACACCAGCCTCTACTGTTATTGTTTTCTGTTTCTGGCATTTTTTTTTTAACTGAAGGGACAAATATGCAAGTTCTACATATTGAAATTGACAAATCCCCTGCATCAACCTTGAACTCCGTGCTCATATGTTGTATCACTGTCCTGTGAGGATCTAAACAGAAAACAACATGGGTCTCTGCTGATATTGATATGTAAGCTGTCATTTGGTCAAAGGCGGTGAACAGTGTTAATCTGTTGTGTTATATTAACGCTGTTTCATGCATTTGCTTTACCAAAATTATTCTCATTTCAACATTGTATGAGGAGGCTCTGAGTGACTCATATCTTTCAGTTAGCCTTTGTTTTTTAATATGTAATGAGGATTTACTGGTTTCCCTGACACAGAACAGTAAATACTTACCTTTGGTAATGTTGCATGTATTTGGTCTGAATAAAAAAAACAAAACAAAACACACTTTTAATTAAGTGCATCTTGTGCCTTTTATATATTCAACAAAATCTGCTTCTGCTTGTAATTCTTTTGATATAAATGTATCCATTTTCCATTTACTGTTTTATTTATTTTAATCTATTAAAACTGTATTTTACACTTTTGTTGCTTTGTATAGTTAGTATAGTATAGTGCATTTTATTTTATTATTTGTGACTCAATGTCAGGTTAGACTTCAATGATTTCTTAAATATAAAGGTTGATGATGATGGTGACAAAAGAGGAATGAATGGCAATAAAGAAAAAGCAAACAGAAAATCATCAGTATCAGCATTGACTTCAATGTCATTTTAAATATTGGATGATAATTTTGCTATCTGTTCATCTCTACTGCCACATTTGAAGTTTTTTTTTTTTTTGTTTTTTTTAAAGAGGACATTTTACTTCATCCTTCAGTTTATCATAAACATCCAAAATCAGTACATTTACGTGGATATCCATGATTTTCACTGAACAGGAAAGTGATTAAAAACTAAAATGAAAAGTGACTACAGCAATCACACAAATATAGAGGACCTAAAAGCACAATACTTGTCTCTGAGATGTAATGGAGTAGAAGTACAAAGCAGCCTAAAATAGAAATACTCAGGTAAAGTACAAGTACCTCAATCTTTAAATATTGTACTTGGTTACATTTCATCACTGTCTTAATGCTGATCAAACCCATTCAGTGACCTGTGGTGTCCTGTGGGTGGGGGCATTGTCATTCTAAAAGAGTTCACCTCTTTGTATGTTCATAAAGATAAATTTACAAAACACAGCCTACTGTGAGGAGGACATCAGTCATATTGTCATTTGTGTAGAAACTCAAGGAAAGTGAGTTTATTTCTTTTACAAATGACAAAATAAAAACTAAAATGATTAAGAAGTGGTAGTGACACAATATTGGACTGCTCTAAATTGTATAGTAAGTTTAATTTACTGGCATTGTCTACGAAATAGATCTTTATCCAATTAAGACTCAAGCTTTCATATTAAAAAACAAAAACAAACAAACAAACAAAAAACAGGAAGAAATGTCACTGTTTGTAAAATAATTATGTACAAGTTAAATTATAAGCTGTTATTTTCTTATTCAACACAGGAATCACGGCCAGTGCTGCCAGTTTTAACGCAGGTAGTGATACGTTCGCGTAGTGATACAAGAAATTGGAATAAAGTGTAAAAATCTCCCAAAAGTCCATTATTCTTCACTTTATTCTCCACTCACCTGTCTAAGTGGAGATTATCCGCTAAATTTCAGTTATTCTCCATGAAGGTACAAAGTTAATCCTTTGCGGTCTGAAGAAAATGTAAATATATGAAGATAACTCGACTCTTGTGTTCCTCCGACTGTGAAGACACCGGAGGCCCCAACACTTATCACCTGGGTGCGCGAGCAGACACCGAGGGGCGGGGCCAGGCAGGGTGGGGCCCGCCCGGTACGCACCCATGGGACCGGCACATGTCAGACTGGACTGAAACCTGTGTGTTTTTATTGAGTTTGAAGATCAGGTTGGTGCGTAAGGTGACCATTTTTGTAGAAAAGTGCATAGAAAGGGCCCGTTGAAGGCATGTGGTTTTCTATAGGGCCTCAGTAGATGATTATAGCCCTTTTGGTATACACTTACTTTAATATTCATTTATTTACAGTTACGTGTTTCTTCATTTTCATTTGCTGATGGGAATATTGTTTTTTGCTGTTTTATAATTCAACCGTTTCGTGTGTTTTTCTTAAACCTTGATGGCTCTACAAGCTGCTTTTATGACTAATGTGCACTTTTCTGCACTATTTCATTGTATAATCATCATTTCAAAGGTGCATATACAACATTTCCTTCCATTTGACTCACACAGATTTATCGAACAAACTGAGAAGCTTAAAGTCCTGCATTGTCATCTCTTACATAAGTAAAAGTTAATACTACAGTGTAAAAATACTCATATATGCTTACTTAATGTAAATATAGAATACAGTGCTCAGCATAAATGAGTACGCCCCCTTTGAAAAGAAATAAGATTTGAATCAATATCTCAAAGAACACAACAACAATTTCAAAAATCTGGACAAAACTGAGGTTCATAGAACATTTCCTTAACTCAGAACATGATAGTAATGCTGATCGTATAACTTAGGTGACAAAATCTACAGTTTTACTCAAATTAGGAGATGCAAAACTATAGTCAGCTGTCTGTTGGACGCCTGTTTGATGAATAACTGCACTCACCTGGGACTGAATTCCTGTTCGTTATTATTTTGGAGCTTTAAATCTAGCTTTGTTCCTCAGACTTTCATTGGGGTGTACTCAGTTTTGCAACATGGTCTTGAATGAATTTATTAGTAAAATTACTTTTTGTGTGTGCAAATTAACATATCTTGTTTGTAATCAATGGCCCACATTTGTGGGAGTATTTTGTTGAATGGTGTCCCATAGAAAATGTAGATTCTCAAAGAAAACTAAAGGTTTTGTGACAAATCTGTTAGGGTGGACTCACTTATGCTGAGCACTGTATATATGTACTTAACATTAACCGTTGGCAGTAACCACATATTTTAGAGCTTGTCAGTGCTTCTCCACAGTAATCCTGCTCATGTGGTTCTTTTACATATTCATCTACATTCAGATTCTTTGCATCTTTCAACTCACTATAGAAAATAAAATGACAAAATCACTTGCTATCTTTCCTTAACACATTTTTCAATAATTTTCTCACATATTTGTTGACAAATTGCCAGTCCTTGCCCACTTTTACTCCTGGATGTTTAGACTTTTCCTGGATGCCGCTTTTGGAATAAATTCCGATCACATTGTTAACCTTATATCCATCATCTCAACTTTTTCTTGAATGTGTTGCAGCCTGAATGTGAGAAATAGATGAATATCCACAAATGAAAAGAAGCTGACCAGACAAATCATGAAATGGCTTGTATTCATACTATACATAATGAAATATAAGTGAACGTACATTTTAATACCACTGCTTTCTTTCTGTAGTTTTCCATACTGTTATAGCCTGTTTTTATTTGGGGTTGAAGCATCAAACTGGCCCAGTACAACTACTGACACATTAATATATTCATCTTTAGTTGTTGGTTCATTATATTCAGTGCATAAAGTGGAGCGTAGCTTGATCTACAATAAATTACCATAATATAAAATATATAAACTGAAAATACAGATAAAGTACAAATACTTCTAATTTGTTTTAACAACAGTATCATAATAAATGTACTTGAAGAGTCTGGAGCTTATGAATAAAAGCCATTACATAAATTTTACTTTTGTCTCTTATGTTGACTGAGAAATATGCATCAAATTAAGTGCATTTGTTTGTGTTAAAACCATGGGATCCAAAGAGATGGAAATGTTATATTTCTAACATTAATATCAATCTTAAATCTTAAATATTAGGCCTTGCTTACTTAAACCTGTCACTCAATATTTATCATAAATCAAATTAACAGTTCTCCAGAAATCTTTATAATACACACAGTTACTCTGTTGTCACAATGGAAATAAAACATGTCATTGAATACATACATCTACATATAACTTCTTAATTTGTTTGATGGTATCTAGTAACATGACAGATGCAGGTCACACCACTGCATGGTCATGTGAAGGACACCCTGGCCTCATATCACTGTGAAATGAAATTTGCAACATGAGCCGAGCAGAACAGCACTCATGACGCTTTTTAATTCATATTTTTCTCCAGGAAACAGTTATCATTTCATGCACTGTACTTAACTGATTTGGTTTACAAGAGAAAACAGGGAGAAGATTCGCTCTTTATATATATATAACGTTTGATTTTATTGTTCCACTTCCCATTAGGATTAAAACAATGAAAACTTTATTAAGTGAACAGACAATGAAATGACATGCATCGTTCCACTAGCTTCATTTAAGACATACTGTATTTTGAGAAGTAATTCTGAAATGTGTCATTATAATACGGGGTTATCACCAGAGAATTGATTAATCTCCTTGGATTAATCTTGTAATCACATTTTTGATCAAAAGATAAAATATAATGTGGATCGAGAAGAAAAATAAATGTACAGTTTTCTCATATAAGGAGCGATGCCTTAGACTTAACAATTAGATCCATAAAAAACACTTAATAAGGCAACATTTCATTATAGTAGAACAATTTACCAAATGTGTTGCCAACCTGAAATGTGATGAAATATTATGTTCATCCTTAATATTCCGTCATCCTCTTAAAACTCACATGTCTAAGAAATTACACACAAGTTTCATTCATGTTTGTGCTATAAATCAGGCCCAATAGCCTCAGATAGAGGTCAAATGAACAGACTAAAACCGTTACTGTTACCAGACTAGTCACCGAGTATAATCAACTTTTCAACATGTTGGACCCAGTGTGGGGGTTGTCTTAGTGCTCCTTCTTCAGCTTGGCCAGTTTCATTAGAAGCTGGTCCCTCCTGTCCTTCCGGGCAGACAGATGCTGCTGGTCACTGGGAATCAGCTCACACATCTCCTGTCGACAGAAAAAAGTAGGGAAAAAAAAAATCACGTGCGGTCCAACACTTGCTTTATCTGCTGCTCGGTCATGTGTTCCGCTAAATGACATTAGCTGTGCTTGTATGTGGTGAGCTGAGGACAGTATGTGTTTGGTTTGTTACCTACATGCGCTTTCTACCAGATGTTTCTTATATTTATCATTGTCAAGGCTTATTGAGAGAGGACGTTTAAGGTTCATGTTTTCCCATGGTTCAACTCCACTGTGTCTGCAGCCATCTATAGGAGGAAAGGGTGTCTGTAGGCACTGGTATTTGTCCAAAGTCGGGGAAAATGAGCTTAAACAATAGAAGTTCAGACACAACGTGATCACCTGTTTCAGCTTTTTTTTCTTGATTTCTTGACTGAATTTATTTGCAATCCTATAGGTATCATGTAAGGCTGCAACTAACACTTACTATGATTGTACATGAATCTGCTGATGAGTTTCTCGATTAATCAGTTTGTTTATTTTTTTTGTGTCATGCTGTCATAAAGGAGTAAAGAAACTAGATGCAACAGTAAATTACATTTATGGATGCAATATATATTCGCGCCATGATGAATTCATTCTAAAACAATAGCAACAACAAACGATAGACACAACAACATGAACCGAAGGACCGCAACTGAGACATTAAATTGAATCTCGTGTGAAAATGTGTTGAAATGTAATACCACTGTCAGCCTCTAGATGCCGGCTCTAAAAAATACTGGCACTGATTGACTTCCATTAAACTTTTCTCTGTAAGGCAATCACTTTTTTTCCCCATAAGTCATTCTGGTCTCATTTACTTTATTTTGACTCTAGTTTGTGTCATCTTTGATCCATCTTTAAATATTTTTACTCCATTAATGATTTATTAGCATGAATAGAAATCTTTGATCAGAATTCTAACACTTCTGCTGATTGAATGAAAGATTTCTCTGCTGACACACAGCTAAACTCTACTGTCAAATTACTTTGTTATGCAAACGTTTCTTGTAGATTAACATCTTACTGTGTCAGTTAGCAGATTAGCATTAGCATTAGCTCACCCACAACCCCTCATTAATCTTCACACCTTTCATCCAAATACGGTCAATTCTGGCACAAAAAGCTGAGACGGTGGCAGTCAAAGTGCAAACTTATGGTGTCCTGGTGTATCTCGCCATTTCTTTTCTGCAGTTTATTATCAAACAACCAAATAAATGACTTTTTACACTCAATTACCAAGATTTAATATCATGCAAACTGAACTGAAGAGTCAGCACAAAAGTCAGCTTTCAAACACAATGGCTTTGTAAAATTAGCACTGACTTTTTCCTTAATGTTTGGCTGAAACTATTTCCTTAGTAAGTCTACCACAGCAGAACAGGCCTGACGGCTTATTGGCCTTTAAAGCTGGTTCACCTTAAACTATTTATTGCTCTTGCTCAGTGTGCTCACACAGGATGACCTTCTGTGGCTAAAATTTTAACAGCCATGGTAGCACATGACTATACTCTATGGCGCTGGGACGAGACAACATCCTAACTTTCAGTCATGTGGATCTAAAGGAACCGTAAATGAACATCATCTGAGAAAAAGTAATGTATGAAGAAACATCTGTTAAGACTACATACCTTGATTTGGTCACAAGTGGTATGACATTTACACATTTAATGGTACCATAAATAAACGTGTATTGAAGAACAATGAGATTAAGTCTCCTTCAGTAGGAAAAGCATGTTACAAACAAAAACAGTTAAAGGAAAACTGTTAAAATCTTTAACAGCTATAAGTTTTAACTCTCCTAAAAGTATACTTTCCAACCAATGTATAACCAATGACAGCTTCAGTTTTCTACCTTAGCCTTGTTACACACTAAATTAATACTGACCCCTAAAGACATCCTCACTGATAACACACCCTAACTGTAAAAAACTCAGATTTTTGGTAATTTCAGAAAGTTTCCCTAAGATTTTCAGGCTTGGCATAATCAATAATAGAAATTATATGTCAGCCATCCAAAAATATTGAGAGGGTTTGGATATTTTCATTTGATTTTTCTATAAAATATCTGCTGATACCTAAAAATAATGACAAAAAAAACAGTGATGTTTTGAGAGTCGACGATTGCGTAGCAGCTCCTGTGGCATGGATGGCTGGTGTTACCTCTTCCAGATGAAATGTCTAACACTTTAGTCCACAGTCCCTGGTTTTTCTCATGCTTTGCCAACTCTACATTTTCCTTGCATTGCACAAATTCAGATCTCATATCTGTACCAGTTGTGACTCAATCTGATGTAAATGTTTCCATGAGTGTACAGACCCTGTATTGATTTCTGCAGATGAATGTGAAAACATCCTGATAGTATCAAATTCTGCAAAGTGAAGCCTCAAACATCACCGTGAATGAACACGGGGTTTAGTTTTAAGGAGAGCTTTATTAAATTTCAGCATGAGGACAGTCTCCTCGGTCCAACTTACGTTCACGATGGTCTTGGCTCCTTCATTACAAAACTCTGGTACAGGCCCAAAGGAGGTCAGGACTCTCTGTATGCCTTCCCCATATCGCTTCATATAGTCTTCCAAACCTGTGGGAGGACAGCTGATCAGAGGAGGAATACCAGAAAAAATGGGCACCGATATACAGCACAAATCTCACAGGAATGTGTTCACATATGCATTAAAACATATGCTGTATGTGGCCTGGGCTATATGCATGTATTCATGAATCCTGGACGTATGGAAATGTTGCAGCATTACAAGACAATTACACATGTAGGATATGTATCAGCATGCATCTCTGAGGCACAAAAGAGACTACATTTTCCATGAAGCAAGTCTTTGGTTTGTATTTGAGACACACTTCCTTCTATAAAAAGTATTAGATGTTACTTTCTGTTAACATTATTTACTACTTCTAGGCGTCCTAAAACACTGATGTCAGTCTCTGAAATGAGAACTTCACCTTGATGAGAACAAGTATGACATTTTATAAATAACTGTCAACACTTTCCCCAGTTTAACATTCAGTGTTAATACTTTTTCCCTCACATTGCTCTCATTTATTAACCTGTAATGATTTTTTTCAGTGATGTAAGTAGTCATGATGGCTAATGAGTGATTTATGCACTGCCCAAATAACTAATTAAAGGTTAATAAATGATTGTTCTTGTGTGGCCCTGCAATGAACTGGCGACATGTCCAGGGTGTACCCCGCCTTCACCCATAAGTAGCTGGGATAGGCTCCAGCAACCCCGTGACCCTAGTGAGGATAAAGCGGGTTCAGAAAATGAATGAATGAATGACTGTTCTTGTGTGTTGACTCAAAAAGAAACTCTGTACTTGTCAGAGTCTTGGTTTATTTCACTACACTTTAAAAACAATTTCATTCTCATAGTGCTGATTGTCCTAACAATTTGACTGCAAATCTGCTTAGTGTGATAAGCAGTTGTCACTGGACTGTCTTAAAATAAGTCCTCACAGCTAAAAACACTCTTACAAGACAAAAAAAATCACACAATCTGACCTTAATCAGTGGGTCTGACAGTAATTTAGCTGGAAAGATGTATTAGGGGAGGAAAGGACAAATATTCTTAAATAACCGTCATAGTCTTACACAGTCTGCTCTGGCATATTAATCCAAATCAACATCAGTTAGCCTTTGAAGAAAGATATAAAACTGCAAATATGTTAGATCAGAAGATTCTGCAGTGTAACAACCATTGAATTTGAGTCATTTTACTGATGACTTTTTTTTGTTAGTGCATGTAAGCACCTGTCACCATGTATATTGTTCATATAGATATTTAAAACCTAAACTAGGTTTTAAAACATGGTACCGCCTGACAAATGTCTCTGTCGGACCTCAAAACTATCAATGATTAGACAAATCGTATCATAAAGGTGGTAAGAAGTATAGTTTGTTGACATTTTTGTGATAAGAAACACAGCAGTTAAGGATTAGATGTTTGAAGCCATTAAGCATCGAAGTGAAGCAACCTAATAAAGGTGAGCTCAGACCACTTCACACCAGCTCTAAAATGAAGGCGAGTCAGACGTCGTCCATGTGAAATAGCTCTGTCACACTGAACTGAAGTTTCGCACCGAAGACTTAAAAGTGGGACACCTTTGAAAATAATTAAACAAATTGAAACATTAAGGCAAAGTCTTAACTTGTTCTGTAGTTTTTGAGGTTACATTTCAGACAAACAGTGCCAACAAAATCCTGCAGCTGAACCTTGAATGTTTACATGAAACTTAGTAGGACACTATATTTTACACAGCAGTGTGATAAGTACCATCTACCTTCAACCAAACTCGCTCACAGATAGCGTAGGCGTTACTTCAAGTTGTACTTTTTTTTTCTGACGGTACAACTTCTCCTTGGTCATAGCTGATTTTTCTTTTAAATGTTTAACTTAATGCATTACAAATAATAACACGTGGATTTCGGGGATTTAGTTTTGTAGTGGTAGGCTTTTTTTTTTTTTTTTATTAAATTACACAAAACTCAAAAAAGTCGGAGATGTTTATTTTTCTTTCACATTCTATTAGGCTTTAGAATGTAAACTGGTTAAGTTATAGCATTTCATGTGAAACCAAAAGCAGTTAAAAGAAATATGAGATATTTAATGATGTACATACAGAATCTGAGCAATGCTTGCATTTTTTTTTTTTATGTTGCTTCCTTGATATCAGTAGTCAGTTATTATATTCTCTCTATAGTGGTATTCATTTTCTTGAAATAACTGGGTAATTTATCATGTAACCTCTGGAATTTAAGCTTTCTTATGTTGAGATAAAGGAGAAGCAACCTTTTGTATTCTCATTATAATGGGTTGTTTAATGTTATGATTATCAGAGGTTACATCCACACTGCAGGTCTAAATACTCAATTCTGATTTTTTGCTGAAATCTGATTTTTGTTGCGTGGTTGCTCACTTTCTAATTTAAATACAACTGCCATCAGATTCCTGTGTGAACAGTGACCCACATGTGCAGAAGAACATGCACCATGCTGTGTTTACAGAAGTAAATATGGATCTTGCTGGGCTCCGCCTCCTCCAGCGCAGAATTGTGACGTCTGTAGCATTTCAGTGACGTAAAAGATGGATGGAATTCGACATGACTGTTCAGACTGAAGTCACACTGGAAACCACGTATCTGATTTAGGACCACATATGAAAGTGGGTCTGATTTGAAAACATCTGAGTCGTGCTGTTCAGTCTAAAAAACTTCATATATGGGTCACATATGGGCAAAAAAGTCAGACTTCAGCCACTCTTGCCTGCAGTGTGAATGTAGCCAGAGATTAATTGCAGCAACTGATTTGAATTGAAAATGAACACAGAATTAAAACACAGGTGGAAATTGCATTGTGTTAGGGCAAAAATACCACAATTACCTTCCAGCATATTGTAACTAAAGTGATCTGAGAGGAAATGAGACTTCTGCATCTACTCCTCTGTGTTTTCCATGCTGTAAAAAAAAAAAAAAAAAGTACCTCATGATGCCCAGTTTTTGGCATGTATCAGATGTTTGTAGACAGGTAGGGGGTTTAAATAGTGCTCTGGAAAAAGTGGCTTTACTTTTCCATTGCAGCATGACACATCATGCTCTGCAACATCATGCCTATTGGTCTGGTGGCACTTTGTTAATCTCACATATGTAGATCTACAGTATCTCCATACTTGGTTTCACCACTGTTGCAGTGAAAGGAGCCTGTCTGGAACCATTAATATTCTGGAATGCTGAAAGTACTCTCAAACTTGTTTGGCTAGTTTGTATTTTGTTAAATGAATCACACATGGCACTAAGTCAAGGATGGAGATATAAAACTGTTGCTAAATTGTATCAAGGGAAAACTGTTTTAGTCAGGGGAAAAAAGATTGAAGTATGTGTCAAAGTCTGACATTTTAGTATGTATCGGGGTTGTTGTTTCATACAGAGAGCTGAACTTAATGCTAAATGGTAACACACGACTCAAATAGTTGGCCAGTGGCAGGACCCCTATTAGGATCTTCTCTCTTTTCTCTGTATAATAGCTCATCTACAAACAGTTTAGCATCAAGAAGAATAGTCTCAGTATGGTTTAGGTGACTGACACTGCATGTTTACAAAAAGATGAAGAGGAACATTAGCAGATGTCTGTACAGACCAGTTGAATCAGCTGATATGTTGCATAAAAGACAAAGCAAGATTTCAGATCCACCTGCAAGACTACAGTTTTTTTTTTTTTTTACAGTTTGTACAGTTTTTAGTGGAGTGCTGGTTTAAGGATAATGCTCTCCTGTGCAGGTACATAGTTAAAAGCCAACTCATTGAGGCAGAGCAGAGACAGACAGAGACTGAGAGCCTGAGTGCTCCAGTATCTGATTGGAATGATTTAAGGACGGGAAGTCACAACAGGAGTAGGTCTTAGCGATCTTTTGAGAACATGATCATTCTACTTTTTCCTGAGCAGAAAAAAAAAGAATCAGTAGAAACCCTGAGCACTGTAACTACAGGTAAAGTTGGCACCTGGTTTGAAGGCCGCAGTGAGAGCTCTGAGAGTTTTAGATTACTGGTGTGAGGGAGTGCATTCATCGCTGCCCATCAAAAGGCTGCTTTGTTCAACCAAAGCGTCCTTTCCTGTATGTGTACACAGTCAGGGTTACTCTCTGGGTTTCACACTCCCCTTTGATATTCTCCATCTCCCTGAGGTTTCACTCTCACTCACCCTGACACACACAGATACACCACATCATGAAACATGTATGTAACACTGAAACATGAGAGTGTATCTGTTGACGCTTTCACACGTTTGACATAAACGAGAACCTATACAGAAAAACAGTTGGGCGGGATTCATCCTCCGGGAACCTTGAATGAAGATACAAACATTTGCTCATCTACTACTTTCTCTTAAAATCTCTTAAATAATGTCTTTAAAATGAACTTTAAAATCACATTTTATCACTGATGATTTTAATGTCTATTTTAATTTTAATGTTAATGTTTTTAAGATGATGTCTTTTATTTGAACTTTCTCTCATTTTAAATGTATTTTTATGCCTCTCCTGTGATGCTTTTATGTTTTATGTAAAGCACTTTGAATTGTCCTGTACATGAAATGCGCTATACAAATAAACTTGCCTTGCCTTACTTAATGCTTACAAGAGTAATAACAGACTAACACTTACACAAACATTCATTCAGATTCACTCTCTTAAATCATGAATATCTGTACAAAACTGCACTGTGGTAAAATATCAGCAATGTGATGACGTTACAGTGATGATTTTATTTATGTTAATAATGACTTATTTCACTGAATAGTAGACGTGTCATTTTATGTCATCTTACTTCTGTTCTGAAACTTAAGATAAAAACGTCAAAAAGCCCATGTCCAGGCACCAATCTGCACATCAGCAGCTGTATAGTCTAGCATACAGCTGACATCAGGGCTTAACAGACATATCAGCCGAACATCAGTACCGGCCTTGTTGACTGACATCGAGTATCAGCAAACAACATGATATTTCACAAGTGGAAAGGGATTGGGGTTTGTTTTTTGTGTTATATTAAGGGTTATTTCATTAATCTGTCGAAATTTGTACAACAGACTTAATGTGAATTCAAAGTCGATTTGAAGTGGACTTTGGATTTCTTTCTTTCAAAAGCGGTGATTATAAAGTATACATATAAAAAAATAAACACACAAAACACATTAGCATCAGCTTTTGCATTTGATAAGTGTATAATAGAACTTGACTTTAAAATTTCCTTTTAAATAAGAATATTTGAACTTTTCTTATTAATTATCACGTTGTTCTGCACTACCAATTCCAACAGTCCATGTATCCAATAAATCCAGGCATCAATCATCATTTTGAAGCCAATATAATTATGTACAGTTGAACTTGTGCTGTTTGTAATGTAATATTGTGTGATTCAAATGTTCAAATACAGAAATTCATTGTCTGTTTATAGTATTTTGACGGCAAATTTAGAGCAAAGATAACAGATTAAGTGTTGATTGTAATTATAATCAGAAACATTGTGATATGATCCTCTATCCACATGACCCATCAGCCTGAAATGACACATAGTGGGTACGTTACCTTCAGGTGCATTAAGGTGCATTGTTTCCATGGGACCAATGAAGGCGTAACGCATTCCTAGTCCCTCTGACATGACCAGGTCGATGTCCTTGACTGAGATGATGCCATCCTGATGAAGTCAGATAAAAACTGGGTTACAGATACTCTTTCCTACTGTACTGAAGGATTAGTTTGTTTTTAAAGGTACTCATTCATAGTCAGGTATTATACACAGTAGATAGCAGGTTAAACAAACATCCACTGCTGACAGGTAACTGAAGCTGTTACATACTGTTCTCTCACACTCATTTAATCCTATAGGTTACAGGAGACGCTACCCCTTTCTCCATTTATTGCAAATATGACCATAACTTTTGGCAGTGACACATTTTATATTTACAAACCTGCTAATCAATTCTTTTAGATTTTGTTCTACATGTTTCTTAGATATATTGAAAAACTATTATAAGCATTTCATAAGTTTTAGAAACTTAACTGGCAAATAAATACATTGACTGACTGACGGAGCAGTGACTTAGTACTTGCACGTACTTGAAAACGAGCTATAATGTAGGTTACCAGATGGAACTGCTAGTATTATACGTGATCTTTTGAAATAGCTACAGGTACCATTCAAAAAGCCAATTTGTGTCACTGCCAAAACTTCTGGCCAAGACTGTAGATTTTTTGTGCTATTATGCAACTTTGGAGGATTAACATGTTAGTCTGGACCGTCACCATAGTCTCTCCATAACACGAACAAACCTACCGATCAAGAGAGTGATAGACCAGAGACTCCGGTGCTCTTTGAGGTAAAATTACTGTTTTGTCAAAGGAGTCTAGTGGTTATGCTCTCATCCACAGCAGAACGTCACTTAGCCTCAGTACTAGTGCTAAAAAAATCCAACCTGACCCTTTAACTTGACCTAGGTACATATGGCTGATTTGTCAGACAAGAATGAACCAAGGCAAACCATTTTTCCTAATGGAGGATTTAATGATGCTGATGTTCACAACAAACAAGCACATATCTCATTTCTAATAAAAATAGCTCAAGAGCAGTCAAAGGAGGTAACAAAGTATTTTTGTGGGCAGTCCAACAGTCATGGCTGATTACCACCGGGTCTTTAGACCAGCCAGATTTGCTTTGATCCCATCAGACGACTCCCACCATATAAGGTTTCCCTAATCAGCCAGTTCTGTGTCCTCAGGATTATGTGGGGTGTACAGGTAGCAGAGGGACTGGGGATGGAAGGGGAGATGAAGGGAGTGGTTCAAGTGTCTTTGGGTCAGAGATACCTGTTGGCCAACCACAGAGGAAATCAAAGCTTGGATACAGAGAGCAAGGTAAGCGAGAGGAAAGGGACAGGGTCGTCTTTGTTTGGGTCTGGTGTCCAACAACAGGCCTGTTCTCTAACCAAAGCCAGGCTGTGGGTGGGGTCTTTTCTCCACCATAATCACTGGGGGGCAACCAGCTGCTTTCTCAGCCGCTCTGCTTTCCAGTGCTGGCTCTGACTCAACAGCCACTTCTGTGTGCATGTATGCATGTTTGGGGTTGTTTGTTATATAAGGCCACTCTCACGCCACAGGTCATGAAGCTAAATGCTGCAAGTGATGCTGTGGGTTATAGTCAGTCTTTTTTGGATTACTGTTGTGTTGGGGTTAGGTTTCGATCACTATAGTGATGTAACAATGACTCTGACAGACTGGATCACAAGAAATTATTTTGTAGAAATTTCTTCACCATTTACAGTGTGTTAAATGAATTTGTGGAAGTAAAAGAGAAATCCTGAACTTATGCATATATATCAGGTTCCTGAACAGTTTCTTCTAAATAAAGGTGTGATTAGCAACTTCAATGCTTCTTGTATTTTCATTTTTTGTAGCATTTTGCATTTTTTTCCTATTATTACGTGGCACTTGTTAGCTCGGTTTCATTTACTACCTTTCCATAAAGGCATTTAATGCACGTTTGGAAGTTTTGTATTAGAAAACATTTGGTGGAAACAATAAAATAAAATAAAAAAAAACTCACTGGAGGTGGTTTTTGCCTTTTTCAAAGTACAGCAAACACCTGATAGGGGTTTGCTGTACTTTTCCAAATAAATTCTGAAGAGGCAAAGACTTAACTTGCAACTGATGAGTAGAATGTTGAGTTTTCCCATATATTATGATAAAATGCAAAAACATGGCCACAAATACAAAACGTAGTGTGGAGTGATAAAACCAAATTTTTTTTTTTTGCTTCATCTGGTGGAAAGGAAATACATCCCCTATAGCTGGAAAACAGCTCCCAAATGCACTACTTCTACTCAACTATTCTACTTATTCTACTGCTTAACAGTACTATGCCTAACAATGCCTAGAGTACCACCCTCTGACAATACTACTCAGACCAGTTTATTCAATCCAGAGCACTAACAATAACACATACATTTGTAATTAGCAGTTTCATTGTTGTGATTTAAAAGTTTGCTCCAAATTCAGTTGACATTATATGGAAACACAGCTACTGACTTAGCCCACTGACAGCTCCGAGGTTGAGTAGTTTCGGAAAACAGCACCTTGAATCACTCAACAACATAGACAGCCCACAATCACTATGGCATTGTTTATGGAACACAATGTACCACATAAAAGTCACAATATTTATTTTCATCCAGATGTCTGTGTAGGTTCGCATTTGCCCAGGTAGTTCTTGGTTCAACTGGACTAGTTTAGCTCTTTTTGAAAATGTTTCGTCTCCCATCCAAGAGACTTCTTAAGTACAGAACTGAAAAAGTCTCTTGACTTCTTCAAGTCATCTTTCCACCAGATGAAATAAAAAATATTTGGTCTTATCACTCCACATTATGTATTGTATTTGTTGTCAAGTTTTTGCATTTTATCAGAATAAATGGGAAAACTCAACATTCAACTGATCAATCACAAGTTACGTCTTCACCTCGTCAGAATTTATTTGAAAAAGATGCTCCATTTCCCCTATCAGGAATTTGCTGTACTTTGAAAAAGGCAAAATCCACCTCCGGTGAGTTTTTTTAAATATTATTTTATTGTTTCCACCAAGTGTTTTCTAATGCAAAACTTCCAAATGTGCATTAAATGCATTTACGGAAATGTAGTAAATGAAACCAAGCTAACAAGTGCCAGGTAATAATAGACTAAAAATGCAAAATGTTACAAAAAATGAAAAAAAATGAAGCAGTGAAGTTGTTAACTGAAGAAGTCTTTTGGATGAGAGATGAAACGTTTTCAAAAAGAGCTAAATTAGTCCATTTGAACTGCGAAGAACTACCAAGAAGATTTTCCTCAAGGCTTGCTTTAAATTTTCACAAAGATCTCATATTGTTAATGGAAGAGTCAAACCACTGTGTAAAGACTTTTCTACTACATCCCAAAGGGTCTCAATGAGGTTCAGGTCTGGACTCTGTGGTGGCCAATTTATACATGAGAATGACGTCCCACGATCCTTGAACCACTGTTTGACAAGCCGGATGAACTCCATGACCCCTGGTATTGTCTAATCTGATGGCTGTTTAAGAAATGAGAAGCGACTCACTGCATCAGGTTAGGGTCACAGAACTTGTTGAACCTGAAACACCATAATTGCATCAGTAAATATCCAATGGAAGGATCTGGACTATTTGTTTTGTTAAATCCAAGTGTAAACTTTTTTGGTCAGGCATTTTATGAAAAAAAAAAAAAGAAGAGAATTTTCAGCACATTTAAAACTACATGATGGGAAACAGCACCACTTCCACACATCAATAGTGGCACATTTGGTGAGGAAGAAACTGAGTGGTTTTTCACTTTGGCTGTGAAAACAAAATGATGATGACACACAGAACATCAGACAAGTGGATCACTATATCCCCCAGTAAGTAATTAAACATTTGACATAACCCAGGTCCAGTCAGGTAATAAAGGTTAGATAAAGCCACTTCAAATGGAATGTGCACAATTAGGATTACAGCCAGAAAACCCAGGATGTGACTATAAATGATAGTCTCCTCTAGCCATTATAGCATTAGTTACTTAAAGCCCATCTATTATATGTTTTTCAGTTTATATAACCTCAAAAATGGTGTTGTCAATCAAGGGGAACATTTTAGAAGGCAAAAAAGAAAAAAAGAATGTCCGCTAAATTTGTTGTTTGATCCCTCTGACCATAAACATGCATTAACATGAGCTGTTGTGATTCTTGCTGGTTATTTATGTCAATGATACTTTTTCTCACACCCCCAACTCTGTCAATCACTCCAAGTTCTCTCCTCCTATCAATATCCCCTCCCCTTCCCCCAAACCACCACCACCCCAAAGCCTGTTACTTCTGTCATGCCCGTCCAGTTACACTAGC
>JAPQRP010000016.1:12904181-12914386 GCA_037367295.1 Apogon hyalosoma | reverse complement strand
GTCAGCAGACTCACATGGACACTCCTTCACCTTCACTTTTTTTCTGCTGTTCCAGTGACAGGTCGACTTGGCCTTATGTTTTGGGTCAGTGTCATGTTGGAACATGCAAGACCGCCCCATGCACATTCAGTCAGGGTATGTAAACTTATGAGCACAACTGTATAGAAGTAACCCTCACTACAATGAATACCTGTGTTTCAGTGTTAAACTTTTGGTGCTGGTTCAAGTCTCATATTTTTGTGGGTTTATATTTTGTTAAGATGAAGTTAAAATAAATAAAGAATTCTCTTTCTATATTAAATAAACAACAGGGAGTGCTCTGTACTGGTGACAGACACTGAGAAACAGAAATAGATGACATGGTGATTTAAAGGCACAAGCAACACAAAAATGTCAACTGTGAACTGCCCCACAGTGACTCCTATGTCAGCGAGATTTATCACCTTAACAAGGTGAAAGTGAACGTAGACTCTTATTTGACAAAAAAGTTGCCTCATTTTGTCTACAAATAGAGACACTTATGATAAAGAGAACAATAATAAATAGCTCCAGCGGTCCACGTGCTTCTTTATTAAGTTAATGACAATATTCTGGGCTCATGTGTCATAAATATGTAGTCAGGTAAGTTTTATTATTAACACACAGTAGCACATAACACATAACTCAGAGAAATGTTTCCTGGTTGTTTAAAGCCACATGATAAACTGAATAGTTTACTGGCATTTCCAGGTCATCATCTGATGTTACCAACAGTGACTAAGTTAATAATACCCACTATACCCCAAATCTGATAATATTATGAATTTGACAGGTGTCATGTGAACAGCATATTCCATTAGATATTCTTAAACAGGCCCTTTTCAGAATTGAGCCTTTTCTCACTCAGGTATGTGTGATATACTGTTATTATTTCAGTTTAAGGAGGATCCTTTGGACATGTATAGATTGTTCTCATAAAATTAGTCTAACTGGTGCACTTTATCACAGGTTCCAACAAGTGATGAACAAATATCAAAAAGCTGACCTTTTCCAGTGGGTGTTTGAGGGAAAAAAACAGGGAGTTCACACAGTAGAAAACTTCAGAAAAACAAACAAACTTTTGACTACAGCTGTAGTCAAACGTTTTGACAGTGACCCAAACTGACTCATTTGCAAAAATGCAATTTATTTATTCTCAAACCTCTACATACCGCTTAAAAAAAAAAGACAAAAACTGCAGCTGCAAAGTTTACAAAAACAAAATTAGTGTTACTGCCAAAACCTTTGGACTGTATCTTTAATGTGTTATGTAAGGCTCCATGTGAACAGGAATATTAGAGGATTATTCATTTTCATTAGTTGTGAAAAGTACTTGTTGGAAAATTTTCCTTTTTCAGTACAAGAGTCAAAACTGGAGTATTTAATGCATGGAAATGTGACCAGTGACTTTTTATATGTAGATCTATTTGTTTAACAGATGATCTATCAGCTGCAAACAGTTCAAGGCTACAAACACGTTATAAAAGTTTTTTTTTTGTTTTGTTTTCTTTTCCAGTGTGGCACAAAAATATAAAATTACAAGTCACTAGGGCCACTATGTACCACCTTTTATAATCAAATAACAATAGAATTATTTATTTATAGATATTATTATGTTACCATATGAATAATAATGACTCCAAGATGAACACCATCTGACATGAATCTGCTTTGGTTCAGCGGAACAAACTTGTTTTGAAATTTGATGTGTTAGGCATCACACCCATGTTGTTGTACATTTAGTTTGTGTGACATACTTGACTCATGATGCTAATTGTTTCACAAGTCTTGTTTTGCTGTGTTTGTTGTGTGTTGAATTGCTGATTGCGGACTACCTGCAGCTGTAACTGGTAGTTATCTTACATAACGTATGTTTGTGCTCTTGAATAAACATTACTGTGAGAATCAATCAGAATTTTTAAACATAGAAGTGAGGACCTGAAACACAAAGTAAAAACATTTTAGCCAGTCCTCACCTATGGATAGATCCTGAAAAGGTTATATGAGGTAGAGAAAACAGGGGTGTATGAGTTACTCATTTAGTAGGATTTAATTAGAGTAGATGTAGAGAGGTTACTTTCTTCATTTGGATCCAAACAAACCTTTAAAGGTAGAGTGTGCAAGACTTAGTAGACTTTGAAGGAAATGGAAAATTATATTCATAGTTATGTTTCATTAGAGTATAATCACACGGAACAAAGAATAGTTGTGTTTCCATTACCTTACAATGAGCCATTTACATCTACAAAGGGCTACAGTCACTACTGACAGTCCACCATGTTTCTACACTATGGGCAGGATCTCCTAAAGGTTTGTGTGTACAAAAACGTGTACAAACTCATTCTACATGCAAAAAAATGTACAAACTGATTTACTATTAGTGCGCACTAAGGGTTGCATCCTTCAAATGTGCAAAATAGCGCATCTGCATCCAGTTAGTACATTTGCTGCATTGAATATGCAATATGTGGCATTTACACACAATTGAGAATGCGCTGGGAGGAGAAAATGTAAATATATTAATTTAGCACACGCAAAGTGATTTATCAAACTAAAAAGTAATTTTGCTGATAGAAACTACGTCAATGTTTAACACGTCACAAAGGGAGAAGCTAACGGTTTGTATGCGTAATTGTGCACACATGGCTGCGGTTATTATCGCAAGAAGGAAACATCACAACGATAAAACAAGATGTTGAAAAGGCATTTTTCACCCTTGTGTGAACATTTTTGGAATGAATGAGGAAACACTCATTAAAACTTATCACCAATCCAGTCTTGTCATTTTGGAGCTGTTAGAGGAAGTCAGAGCAGATTTGGAGCCAGCCACAAGAAGGAGTCACGCAATACCTGCAATGACAAAACTCCTGGCAAGTTTACATTTTTTTGCACCTGGGTCATTCCAGCGACTTGCTCTTTGCAGAACGTCAACTGCACCTGCTCCTCAGTGCTGGTCAGAGGCATGTCATTCACTGTGCCCCCACCTGTTCTATTTGCTGACGTTCTATTATATGCCATTTTTTTGTTCTTCTTCTGATGTCTTGATATCTTCTTTTTACTTCATCCACTGTTTGCATTGTTATACCAACAGCGTTTAGTTTTTCACAGATTTTCTCCCATATAGTGTTCCTTTGTGCAGTTGTCAGATTTCTTTGCTGTGGCTCATTTAAGTGTTTATTTGCTTCATCTACCAACACCTCTAAATCTATAGGGTTGAATTTAGCTTTGCACTTTCGTCTCTCCAAAATCGCCATGCTGCAAACCAACAAAAAACATTCAAAACCCTCAGTTAAATAGGCATGTCTCCAACATGTTTGTATCTTGTCATTTACACTATCACTCTTAGTAAATCACCCACAACCATGGTTCAACCCCACATGCAAAATTCTAGATTGCACACGCAAATTAGTACACACAAATTGGGATCTTAGTAGATCCGGCCTCATGTGTTGAGCAATTCACAAAAAAAAAAGTGACTGAGGCAGGTGTAGAACTGATCTGTGAGGTAAAATTACTGTTACTGTCAAAGGAGTCTGGGAGCTTTGAAGAAAGTAATTTAACAGCTCATCAAAGGAAGAGAGTGTCTGACAAGTTAAAACTGGATAAATACTTCATGCAACCACCTTGCGTTTGTGTGATACAGTTAGTGTCCATCTAATACAGCTATACTTTGTAACCCGAGTGATGTCAGGGACAGGAAATGTTGGTTTATCAGAGAAAATGCCATTTTTATTACACATCACTGCTCCAACTGTTCTTTTGGGTTATATGGTCAGAGTTTGTGTGAGAGTTTGCATGTTGGATTTGAAATGAGTGACAGGGTTTGTTCATACTCACAGAAGCAAGAGCTGATTCATTATATTCCAATATATATTGTAATCTAACAACATTCCCCCCCCACACACACACACCGTCTCATCTGTAGTCACCAGATTCTGCATTTTGATAACATATGTTTTTAAATACGAACATTTTGCCAATTCTAAGACCATGTGAAAACAGTGTGGTGTGTTCACAGATGGACAATTCCCAGTTGAACTACAAAACTAAAGGACTGTTTACAAAGCAAGGACAAAATATTTTACAGGTTATATTGTGTAAAATATAGAATCAAGTGTTTTTGGAGTTTGACACTTTGTACACCATATATTTCTCACCTTCAATGGCAATTACACTGTGCTGTGTTATTATGTGACACGTGTGAAAGGGGCCTTCAGGTGAGTGTTGCATCATTTGTCATTTTGAGGACAGAAACTTAATTATGGAAGATTTACAGTTGCAGTCAGGACTCTGGATGATATGCCTGAGGAAACCCAGGGGTTGAGTTAAACATATTTCTATTAGAGTCTTTTTTACTGTTCTTAATGTTTCTACACTGAATTGTAAGCCCATTGTAATGTGGATTTTGAAACCCAAGCACATGTAGCCCAAATAACATTAAAAGGGTTCAGGTAACACAGCACACAAGTTGACTTCTAGTGAAATCTCTTTGTCATTATCATTCTGAACATTTCTTCCAAGGCTGATCATGTTATTATGGCTGTCACCAGAGGCTAAGGCTCATTTACGCTCATTGCTTTTCATTTGGAAGGAGAGCATGTGGATAATGGCTGAGGTGAACTGACAAGAGGCTTCCTCCTTTCTGCCTCTATTACAAACCCATCAGCAGCTCCACTCAGACACACAAAGCCTCTGACTATGAGGAGCTCTTGGCTAGAAAACACAGAATGAAATGTGCTTCTGTCTGTGCTTTTTGTCTCCACTAAGTAGCCACATTCATACTGTACATCTGAATGAAAACATTGTAATGAGCCACCAAAATGAAAAAAAAAAAAAAAAATCACTGTCTGTTCCTCTCCTAAAGTGCATTGTTCTTTAACCTTTTTCAAAAATAAAACTGGTATTAAATCTAACCTTCATTTTAAATGAAAACAAGATTGAATCTCCAGTTTGGTTTAAGACGACAGGCTTTCAGTGTAATAAAACTTTATAGTGACCTTGGTAACACTTGGATTTTTCTGTAATAAACTTGTTCAATCATGCATTTTTCTCTGAGAAACTGTTGAATATAGAGCTGGGTGATATGGTGAAACAAATCAGTAAATGATTTATGTTTTTTAATTGATTCTTCTGAACTCAAGGCAAAACACAACTTAAAAACAGTTTTATTTATTGAAACTATATATCAAACATGTGCAATATCAGCAAACAATAAAAACACAGCTCTTGCTAAGGTGCCTCTATCTATGCATTATTTTATTTTTAAACTTTCTTTTAGAACAATAGGTTTCCACATGATGCACTTATCTCAATTACACAATTTAGGAATTTTTCAAAATATAGTAAAAACTTTATAAACTTTATAAACTAATTCAATACACTCCACAGCCATAGTTGATTTACATTGCCTTACAGTGATGCTGGATTAATTATCAATATTTTGGTGTGCTCTCATTTGGATTATTACTCTGCAATTACTTCAAAATGTAGCTACTCATCTCTCTTCATAGACAACTTTAATTTTACCTAAGTTGAACTGTCTTAAAACCCATCTTTATATAATATTGTTTTTTGAATAATGATAGCTTATGAATGAGACCAAATGTCATATTATAAAATACGTTTTTGCATATCTTAGCATGTCTTTGAATTTAATATTATTGTAGGTTTTATTATCACTCTTATTTACATATTTTCTTCTGTGTCTTCCATAATTCTTATGATAAAAGCTTATATTATGCTGCATTCTCAGCTCATAGAACATTTTCAAACCTGGTTTTAGAAAAGTGATATATAACCACTGCTATTAAGGGCTACTTATTTTTATCTGATGCTTTTCCATTGTCATATCAGATATGCTATCAAAAAAAACATCTGGAGGTACAGGAAAAGAAAACAGAGGGTGATGTGTCTTTAAAAAGCATAAAACAAAACCAAAAAAATAAAAGATAAATCAGACTATTGTTCACCTTCAAATGAGCATAAGCATCCACCTAAACTCACCTGGACCAGCCTCCAGGACTCTGCGATAATGGCCGCCTGCACTCTGTTGAGGGCGAACCCATCTATTTCTTTCTTCAGACGAACAGGCGCCTGACCAACCTGAATCAACAGAAACCATCCATGTCAGTTACTGAACTCTGAAAAGGAAACACTTGTACTTCTGTCTGTTTTAGATAATGAAGGCATAAACAATAGGCCTCATTCATCAGTATCTTCAGCTTTTTCTTACATTTGTTCTAAAACAAAAGTGCTACAAAAAAGTCCGCATCAGATTGATGCATGTGCTCTTTAACTGCAGAATGAATCACTGAACCCATCGTCTTCTTAATCTGAGTGGCTGTGCCCATGATCACTAATTAGCAGGTCAATATTGTGCCAATCCCCATAAAAGGACACAAAATATTGATGCTGGCAACATTTTAAGATGCTGACAGTGAGTTCTATTGTAGAGAATATGTATGTGTGTATTCATGTGTTACAACAGGGTTAATGAAGACCTGTAATTATGCAACATCTTGACTCTGTGTCAAATGCCTGAGCATGCAGTAGTACAGGGTTAGATGGTCTGGTTAAGGAATGGCTCTATGACGCTACATGTGGACAGATCATGTTGCAATAATGCCTCCAAAGTGTTAGTGAGGTTGCAATTAACTGGAGGACTTAAAGATTGAAATTAAAAAAATACTTTTTTTAATAATATAAACAATTATTTAGAATTAGAATTCTCTGTATTATAATATTAAACTACTGTAGAACTCAGGAAAACAAAATAAGCTGATATATCACAAACTTCTCAAATGTGCAAAGATGTGTTCTTGTGACTTTGTAGATCATGTTCATGTTCTTCCCGAAGAAAAAAATCCAATACAAGAAAACGCTGGTAAATGCCAGAATATTTGAGAAAACTGCATAAATGTGTTTTAAGAGGATTCCTCTTAGTTACTGAATGAGACTATTTTTAAGCCTGATTTTCTACCATAGGAAACTGAGAAAGTACTTTCTTTAGTGGTTTACGACAAAAATGTTGAATGGTTTTCAACTTCTGCTCCAGAAATGAAATGATGACAAAAGGCAAGATAGACAACATGGGTGAATGACTCCAACACCTAACAAATACAAAATATCAAGTTTGATGAAGAAAATATTTAATGGAGCTCACTTTGAAACTATAAACGCAGATGAGATTAATTTGTAGAGTGTAGTGTTCAAGTATATGTAATATGTATTTGTGTATGTATGTTTCTCTCTAACTTTCTGACTGTTTTTTTCCTCTGGAATTTCTAATGTTTCTGGGGGGGGTTAAAAGGAAAAATGCTTGTGTAGTAAATGTAATTGTATTGATATTTTTATAAATCTTAATAAAAAGACCTTGATTAAAAACAGAAAATATTGAATGGTTTTGGAGGTATGCTCCAGATAGATGGATGGACAGACTGTGATCCACCTTTTCTGCCAGGGGAATACTACAAGGACATCATGAAGAAAAATTCAGAAGTGAGGCTTCAGTTCTTGTTAGCACTAAACAAACCATATTGCTCCAGTCCTTTTGCTTGTGTCTTATTTTAACCCTCTCCATGAGCATTAGTAATCGTTAATAACAGATTAGGTTTTTGAAACTGGGAGGTTCACCTCTGTCATCAGAGCATGGGTGGTATCCATAACAGTGGATGCAGTCTCTGGGTGAGGCACCAGTTCCACCAGTTTAACATAGTAGGGGGGATTTACCTGTGAAGCAAGAGGACATCATACATCATTACTGATTAAGTGACAATGGGTAATGTAAGATAAGGTAAGATGCACCTTTGTTGATTCCCTTCAGGGTAAATCCAAATTGACACTGCAGTAATAAAGTTGGATGATATAGGGATGTATATCCAAGTACTGTGTGTTACTGATGACTGTGCCCATATACACAACCCAACCAAAAAAAGAGTTGCAAATGCAATATTTCACTGCACCACCTTTGGTTTTGATTACAGGAGACAGTCACTGGATTTAACTAAGTAAATAGTTCAGATCCTTCCATGGGTAAGTACTGCGGTGGTTAAAGTTTCAGCTGTAACAGGTTGTTTAACTCTAACTGATGCAGTAAGTAGCCTCTCATGTCTTTAATGTCAAAAAGATTGGACAATGCCAGGACTGATCAGGATCATCAGGCTTGTGACAGAATGGTTCAGGGAGAATGAGACATGATTTTCACACGTGGATTAGCCTCCATAAAGTCCAGACTCTAATTTGGGATGTGACTCGATGCAGCAGTCGGATTCTTCATCATCAATAATCAAAAATGAATGCAACTATGGATAGAAAAAAATATTATGAACCTTATTATGACACTGCATAAGCAATATGTGGGAAAAAAGATGTCACAGTGAATGTCTGCTGTAATCAAAACCAAAGGTGATGCAGTGAAATATTGCATGTGTGTGACTTTTTTTTTGCTGAGCAGTGTATCTCAGTCAGTTTAGCTCAGAGGCAGTGTTGAGAAGTAACAAATGTACTTCCAATGTCAGTCACAGTGGTGTTATGCAATTAAATCACAAAATAAATGTAACTGTAATCATGATACAGTTAGTGAGAAAAAAAGTAAAATGCTGTATTTGGTTACCGTGGAATTTTCAGATATTAACACAAAAATCAGAATATTCCATTACTTTCATTTTCCAAAACACTAATAACAAACACTTCAAAAAATTTATGCCAAAAAAGTATTACAGTTTTTTAAATTCCTTTTAAATATATAATGGTTTAATAGACTTCTTATGATAATATGAGAGGCTCCTTTGGCAGAAATGTGTGTTTTTTTTCCTCTTTTATTTGAGTAATAAAGTTGAGTCACTACCTTGCTGAAAGGTTTTTTTTTAACCGAGACTTCCAGACTTTTGCTTGAGTAAAGAATGTGCATCTTTTTGCCAACTCTGAATCTGAAACGTGTTCCATTTCAAAAAGAACCTTCCCAACTCTGGGTGGATGAACTATGTGCTGTAACACTGTGGGGTCTGATTGCACAAAGAGCCCTCCAAGCTTTTTAAGACACGTGGCTGGATGATGGATTGATATTCAGGTATGTACTGTATTTCTTTAGCAGTTTAGGAGGAACAAATAATAGTTTGCCATCCTTTTTACTAACTGAATGTTAAACATTGCACAAGGTAGTCCCATATTTTAATATACAGTAAAAAAAAATAGTAATAGTCTAATTTTGGGGGTATTTTGCGTTTATTTGTACTGCTGAATATGACAAAATGCAACACAGTTTGATACTAACTGGATGGGAGACTATGCAGCGACTTTTGTTCTGGACTTTGGAGAAGACGTTGCTTGGCACCAGACAGGAGGTGGAGCTGCTCAGGATGACGTCTTTTCCTGCAAGACGCTCGATGTCCTGGAAGACGCTCTGCTTGACCTCGAGTTGTTCAAAGACACACTCCTAGTGAAGAAAAAAAAAAAAAACATGCACAATTATATAGTGATACAGTCAGTGAGAGGACTGTCAGTCATATTCTTTTGACACCAAATAAATGTTATTATTCTCTGTCCATGCTGCAGAACAGTGCATTTCTGTTCCCATGTCCCTTTGAAAAGTAAACAATACATCTAATATTATGCAGGATAATACAATCTTCTTATTTGAAGCCTGTTTTGAATGACAGTTTGAGAGTAGCACTTAGACACCACCAACCACATCAAATATTCATAACAGTAGTTAGTTATTTTAATAAGCAGCTCGAAGGTTTCTCAGGAAAAACAATACAGTGGGGGAATGAATCAGGACTCATTTTGCAACAAAATGAACACAAATAACAAATTCACCTCCACAAAGACATGAGGTGCATCTGCACACCTTTTTTTAGCATAGGAAGATTTCTGAGTGAGTGAAATGACCCAGAAGTATCTGAATGTCAGCCATGATGCAGTTTGAGCTGCAGAAATTCTGCAAATCTGACTTTCCAAAAAACCCAAAATAGTTAGGAGAGCCATTTTCCACCAACTGTCAGAGTAAGAATAGTACAAAGTGTGAATTCACTTTCCTAATTAAGAAAGAATAAGAAGAGAAGAAAGACATATGAAATGAAGAGGTTCCTCAGATGTTCATGATGTATTAAGATCCATCCATCCATTTTCTGAACCCGCTTTATCCTCACTAGGGTCACAGGGGTCGCTGGAGCCTATCCCAGCCACTT
>JAPQRP010000016.1:12892550-12903466 GCA_037367295.1 Apogon hyalosoma | reverse complement strand
CTGGTGTTGGAATCGAACCCAGGACCTTCTTGCTGTGAGGCACGAGTGCTACCCACTGCACCACCGTGTCGCCCATGTATTAAGATGTAAATGACAAAAAAATAATAATGATGTGAAAGATGCTACAAAATGTAATAAACAAAAATGACAAAAGAGACACAATGAGAAATAAATGGCCAATGAGACTTAAACAACATAAATGACAAAAATTACAAAGACAATGCTGCAAGACGTAAAGAACATAGGATTAAAACAAAAGAAAGATGTAATTTTCTATACCGAGGAGCATTCAACTTCTCTGGTCTTGAGTTGAAGAAGTTTGGGAACCTCCACTCTAAAGAACAAGGAAAGGCGATTTGATGCATCTTTTAGTATCTCATTTAGCATAAGACACACTGGACCAATCCTTTACTGAAGGAGAGGAGAGAATGATGAGCCTCTTTGCAACATAATGTGATTAACAATTCACCTGAGTAAAAATATGGGCCACGCAAGGACAGTGGAGTAATAGGCTATGTGTTTGTATTAATCAAAGCCTTCAATATACATAATCAAAGTAAAATGTTTTTTTTTTTTAATGTTTGATGTACTCCTGACAGTAGAATAAGTCACAAATATATATAAAAGTCTTGTACAAACAAACAAACAAACAAACAAAAAGAAAACCATACACTGTTAAACTGCCTGAATCTTTACCACTACTTCCCTTAAAATTCAGTCGTCACAAGATGGCTCCTGTGAACACATTTTTACAAAGACACTGCAGGCCAAATTGTTCCTGAGACTGGAATCAACCAGTTTGAGATCCTAAATACCACAGGTTTACTTACTTTTGTATCTGACCTGACTGTGTGTGGGTAAGGAGTGGCTGACAAAAGCTGTGTTGGTATGGTAATATTGTTTTGAACACAATGTTGCGCACACCTTACGTGCAATAACTGGCCAGACAAGCAGCATACTTTCTGAATTATAAGATGATGATGTCGGTATGTAGGAGAGTCTCAGGTCTTAAGCATCACACTAGAAAAACAACACTGTGTGTGAATGGATCAGTTGATTTGTGCTACTTTTCATCTCCTCACTTTCACAGAGAAAACAACAGATTCATATGTCAACCAGTCACTGCGTTGGACTTGACAAACAGCTATCTAAATAGAAGCAGTGAGGGACATGGATGAAAGTAGTGGTGCTCTAAGTAAACTATCTGCTCGTACAGCTGAGGTCAGAAGTTTACACCTCAGTTAAATGCATTCAAGTCAGCTTTTCACAAATCCAAATAATTTATTTCAATATATATTACCTGTGTTACTTAAGTTGGGTTGTCTACTTCATATTGATGATGTGAAATGTGCTGAATAATAGTAGAGAAAATGTAGCTTTTATTCATTTGATCACATTGTGAGAGGGTCAAGAATTTATACAAACTAACAACCTGGAAGCTTCTGGCAAATTGTTGTCATGACGTGACTTCTCAGACCTGGTGTGTGTTCTAATAGTAGTTTTTGCTCAGGAAGGTTCCTCACTGATGATTAAATAAATTAAAAAAGAGCTTCCTTAATTCTCTACATAACCAAGTAAGGATCTTCAATGCTTTTAGTATCTCCTTCAACAGAGGATAAACTGAACTTTTAGAGAAGGAGGAGATAATGCAGTTCCACAGTTCCGCAAAATTGTAAAACCTGTCTGTTCATTAAAACAACTGATGAACATTAAAAACATAAAGTGGATTTTCCATCTTATGATGATCTGCAAATATCCTTAAACATTACACACTTTGCTGCAAAATATGAAGTTAAAGGAGCTATATGTTTAATTTCAACTCTACAATTAATGTCTAGAATTAAGAGTTGAGACATGTTTGAGATATTAACCGAATGAATTCACAGACAGGCTGATGTGTTACCTATGTGACGACTAGGAGTCACTCTGTCGGTGTCAAACGGCATTGAAAACCAATGCCACACTGGAACTGATGATGAAATGATAAGATACAGCTTTTAGGGTTAATGAAAGTGACAAATGCTAAAAAAAAAAAAAAAAAGTAGAATTCCACCACTGGGCACAGCTCTGATGCAAATAAATGATATTTGACGTTGAAATGACAATGTTTCTTCTACCCGGGTAAGTTTGATTGTGAGGCTCATGAAAGTGATGTTATTAAGTTATTTATTGATCCACAGTTCAGACTAGTTCTGACCTTGTTTTGATGATTCCAAACAGATCTTTAGTGCAGGTATTGAAAACACAAACCGTACAGAAAACTGAGGTGATTTTACTGTGGCTGTGAGCTATAATGTAAACTATCAGCAGATACAGCCAGTGGAGATTAAATGGTAAATGTTTGATACTTATATAGTGCTTTTCCACACTTTTAAGGTGCCCAAAGTGCTTTAAAAAGCCTCACATTCACCCATTCACGCACACACTCAAACACCAGTAGGTGGCTGCCACCATGCAAGGTGCTGCCAGCAATTTAGGGTTCGACATGTGGACAGTCGGAGGCAGCATTCAAACCGCCAACCCTTCAGTCACTGGACGACCCGCTGTACCAACTGAGCCACAGATTATGAGACAGTGTTATTTTTACTATCTGAGTTTTTGTTGGAAGGAGAAAACCTTGATTTAATATGTCTACCAACATAACATTCACTTAGTGTCAGAGCAGCTGGATTCTCTCAGCACTACAAATGTCTTCCAAGGTCCTTGTGAATGCTCCTTCATATCTTTCCTTGACCTCATGAAATTTTTCGTCGTGGTCAAGGGGAAGAGGTTAGAAAGTGGAGAAAGGAAGTAACTGGTCATTTTTGGACAATGCGACTGCAACCCCAGGTTCCTTCTGCTTGTAATCACTGGAAAACTCTAAATGAATGAACCAAAAACATTACAGACATCTAGAACTTTGGGTTCTCTTCCAAACTTCCAAATGTTTGACGGTACCACATGTATCTGTAGAATTTCTGACAGGAGAGTAAAGGTAGGTGAAGGTTGAAATGTTTTATCCAAGTTTCACAAAAGACAATGATAAATTACTATGAGGAACACACAAACTTATTCTTCTTCCAGTCAAAATGACTAAAATTTAGAGACATTGTGGACTATCAAACAGCCCAAATAATGTACAAAGCTAAAAATAATCTATTACCAACAAATATACAGAAATTATTCAGTATTCATGAGAGGAGTTATAATTTAAGGGGGAAAATTAACTTTAATGTTCATTTAATACGTATGACCAAGAAAAGGTTTTGTTTCAGTCAGCGGGGTGAGACTGTGGAACAGATTCAATATAAAGTTAAAGCAATGTCCAAGCATGACACAATTTAAAATGAGGTACAAAGACATGATCTGTCAGAGGTACAGGGATGAGGGAGGTGTTGGGTATCACTGGGTGTTATAAGGATGTACAAGTATATATGTGGTATGTGTGTGTGTGTGTGTGTGTGTGTGTGTGTATATGTATATGCATGTGTATGTATATGTGTTATTGTATTATGGGTATATGTAAATTATATTTACATTTCTTCGTAATGATATAAAGTCAGAAACAAAAATTTTTAACAAAAAGTACCAGGTATTAGAGTATAGGTATGTTTAGACTGGGAAGCTTATTATTGTTATTAATTGTTTAAGGAGAAGGGGTTGGAGTTTATAAATTATACTTCTTACTCCTTTTCGAATATGTATTTTATGTCTCATGTAGCGGGTTCAGAAAATGGATGGATGGATGTTTAAATGTTTTGTCCATTTATTTCTTTTCTTTTTTTATATTCATATTCAAAATAAGTACTTCAATCAATCAATCAAAACAAACATTTTTTATACTGAATACAATTAGCCAAAGTGTCCATCCATTTTCAGCCTCGACTATTTGCAGCAGGTGTCAGACCCTTCACTGTACAGGCTAGTGTAGGTTAAATAACCAGAAAGTGGTGCTCATAAACAGAGAAGCCCTGATCAATAAGGTGAAACAGAGCATATCAGAGTATCAGGAAACATGGAGTTGACGCACTAAAAAAGAAAACGCTGCATATTTCTTCTTGTCATTTCCCTGTTTCTAATAGATCCTCTATTGTTTCTCGCGAGGGTGAACTCACTGCAGACTATTGATTTTTTTTTTTTTTTTACTGGCCTTACGTGTCTTCCTGTAAATTGTCCTTGGATCAAGGCTGCTATGATGAAGAGCACCATTGTCTTCTGAATAAAGTCATGGTGATGTGTAAAACATTTCCTTGGCTTAAAAACTCCACTTTCGACATTATTTTAACTGGCAGTGTCAAACATGGCTGTGTTGAAATAAGTTCATGTCCTTTGCTGAATGTGTTTGTGTCCTTAGGATGACAAAAAGGCAGGTGATTTGGCATAAATGGTTCTATAGCAGGGAAGCACTTAGATTTTTTCTAAAGGACAGTTCATACAATGGTAAAAGATTTCCTCAGCACGTGTCTAGAAAAAGTCAGTGGTGAAACTGAAGTGTTCATTTGAAGTATTTCTTCAAGTATTTCTATTATATATACATTTATACCTGTATTTTATTATATCAGCTGCAAATATTGTACTTTTATTCCACTACATTTGTCTGACAGCTTTCATTTTACAGTTTTCATCTCCTTCCTGTTCAGAGAAATTCACAAATCTCCAAATGTGTTGATAGGAATATTTGTGATACATTAAGGGATAAAGTGTTTCTTAAGTAAAAATTATCCTCCCTCTTAGGTAAAATAACTCTAAAAACCTTCTTGTATTTGTTGAAAAATGCACTGTCACAAAGCTGGAAACAGGTTTGTTCTGAGCTTAAGACTTTTTAGAAATACCCTACTTTCTCACAGGACAGTGATGTTACAATGATGATCTTACAGATTATAATGCATTGCTGTATTCTAAGCTACACAACAGTATATGAAGTAGTCCAAATGACATCAATGTGACACAACTACAGCAGCAAAATTCAACATACACATCTAGGAAGCAGTAAAATAAATATAAAAACAATATAATAGTAAACAATGACAAGGACAATCTTAAAGTAGAATGAGTACTTTGACTTTTTAGTTTTGCTAATAAAATTTAGATACTTTCTCTTTAGTAAAGACTTGAATACACAAGCTTTACTTATAGTGGAGTATTTTTCACAGTGTGGTACAAGTACATTTACTTCAGTAAAAGACATGACTACTTCTTCCATCACCATTCTAAATAAGGCTTAAACTTTTACCCACTGAACACATACCCTCTTCACCGTGTGCACTGGAAAGCTACAGCTACAAAAACACTTGTGCAAGCACCCTGTTGGACATCATAGATTACTGCTTACAGGTACAAACAGTACACTCAGATCTAATTTTGTGATGGACATGTGATATCCTAATATATCATAACTAACATGTTCTAATTACTTCTGAAGTACCAACAATGCTGATCATTTCTCAAGTAATACTGTTAACTTACAAGATTTTATTTATATATATGACAAGAGATAATGTCGCTCCCCCATCAGGATAAAATGTGCAACTTTGAAATGTCATACAACTACAGTAGCTACACAAATGATAAATAATAAGAAGTAAAACAACAAATAAACTGTACTGATGTTTTTTCTCTGAGCCTGTTTGGAAGCCAATTTATAAGCATTAAAAATCTGATATTGTGAGTGTCACTTGACAACAAATTTAATATTTTGTTTCATGTATTTCATGTGTAATGTATTTCATCATCAGCTTCCTTCACATTTTTAGGAAAATCACTTAGGATTCCATATATGTTGCTTCATTTGACAAAGAAGAACCAGGGAACAGACCATATCTGGACAATGAGGCTACCTGTTAGTGGGCTGTTCACTTATTTCTGAGCCTCTGAAAATGGAGGGCCTTTATTTAAAATGGTTGTAATTCCTAAATTGTTAATCCAGTACTTTTGTTAACTCCACTAAATTAAATGTGAAAGCCCACACTTCAGAACCATCTTGACTTTTTCATTTCACATCCACTGTGGTGCACAGAGAGAAAAATGACAACATTTATGTCACTGTTCATATACTATATGGACCTAACTGTAAATACCTCTTCTCCTTAATACATTTGCTGTAACACACAGTTCAGGGCCATGATTGTGCTTGATTTGTATATATGTTATTTAAATTTTACCAGTATGTCTTTGAACTATTTTTTTCAAACCTATCAAGTATCATCTTCACCTTCCTCAATAGCAGCATGAAGCAGCTCTGTATGTTTGGAGAACTGTGCACTTTCTTACTAATCTTATTCTCTGACATTGGGGTTTACTCTACCATTACAGCACTCAGGCATAGCACAAGGTTTTTTTTGCTTTTTTTTTTTTTTTACAGCACCTATGCAAAGTGACATACACAATATGACAAGTTCACTACCGTGCTTTGCTGTCATTTAAGGTCATGTTTAACTGAAGTTCACATTTGTTTAACCAGTTTTATTTTGTTAGAATACTTCAGGACATCATGGTTACCTCATTAGTGTGTCTCACTTTTGTTTTTAACAATGTCTGAGTGCCATGTGAAAAGCCACAACCTGTTTTTAACCCATAAAGACCCAAACATCCACCGGCGACCAAAATCATTCACTGATATAGAATGTTAAATAACTGTTGATAGACTAATCCTATCAATACATGTAAATAATTAGTGTAAAATACATTTTGTCATCTTTTCATGGTCATCAGATATGACCCATTTGGATGTTCAGAGGCTCCGTAGTTACCATGGAAACATCGTCATCTTCTTCAACATTGATTCACCAGTAAAACCCATGGCGTTGGATCAGTGACAGTGGATGGATACTTATTTTATGGTCAGTTAATGATTATTTTATAGAAAAAACAATCTTTTTCTTCAGTTTTCTCTGTTTTGGATGCAATAGCCCTCAAATTTAATCTGAGCTTTAATGAACATCTACATAATCAGTACATTAAATATAGGAAAATTCCTGATTTTCACTTAAAAATGCAAAAATATAGAGCATAATATGAAAGTAAATAGTGATAAATCACTCAAGCAAGGTTAAAAATAGAGAAAACTTCATTGGAACTACCACAAAAATAGCACTGGGTCTTTATGGGTTAATAACATTGTGATGGTCATATGCAATGGGAAAATTAGTTTTTTGTCAAATATTATCAAACTGACTGTAATAGTAGCACCATCACTTAGAAACCTAGGGAAAACTCTGACATTTTAATCAAATATTTCCACAGTCTTGCTGCGTTAGTTCTCATTTTCTTCTTATTGATCCAAGGAATTCAGCTCATATCAGCCTGAACAGGCAAAAAAAACCCCAAATGTTTAACAATTTAATATTGTCAAGCCCTTTTTCATTCTTACTTAATCTGTGATATGAAGACAAATCAACAAATAAACAAACAATGTTGCAGTCCTTGATTCACAAAGATGAAAATATGAATGTAGCTAAATTTTGACCAAATCCAGGATCTTATTGGGTAAAGTTGTTAATGTTTGACTAAAGCCAATGCAATGACTAAAAAACAGTGACTAATAGCTGACTGGTCTGTATTAACACCTGGACAACATACAGGTGCCATAGTTCATCTTATTGGAGGGACTGGTCCAGTGTGTTACCTGAACAAAGAAGGCTCCCTCCAGTGCCTGAGCGAGGTCATCGTAGCTGCTGAATAGGGCGATCTGCTGTGTGGCATTGAGCTCTCCTCTTAACATGTGGGCTGCCTCCAGCTCCTCCAGCTGTTTCCTGAACCAATGCAGAGTGACAGAAGCTGCTAACACACACTATCTTTAAAGTAACATGACACTTAATGTTAAATGTAACATGACTCACTGAATAAACATGTTCAAAATATACACAAACAATCAAACAAAACTTTTCAGGCTTCTGTTTTGCACTGTGGTATGTGAATATTGTCAGGTTAGTTCTCTAATAAAAGCAAAAATCTAACAACAATATATGGCCACAGTCTTTTGTGACAGTGCCAGCTGTTAAGAGTATTTATCAGACATTGACTCAAAATGATATACCCTGCACTTAGAACAAGCAGGTCAGTGACTCCCTCTACTGTTTAAGCAGAACAAGAGCAGGAGAGAAATTTACTAAATGATAACAGAATGAATAAAGGAACACCTGAAAGCCAGTGACATTATCTTACATGTGTTTTTCTGATAGTAATCACCCTAAGTGAAGGTTTAGCGCCTTCACAAAAAGCTCTTTGTCACTCTACGGTAATGTTTAACTTGTGATGACTTGGCTGCAAAAGAAGGCTGAGCATGTGTTTTTTCTGTGTGTAAGAGGAAGTCACTGACCATGCAATGTCCATGTGTGTCCACTGTGAGAACTGGAAGGAAAACAAGTTATATTTTGGACAGGGCCCTCGTGACTCATTAGTGCACCGTGGCCTGGCCATGCTTTATGTTTAGGATGACCTGCTCGAATTGGTGACTTCTTTGAATCACTTCTTAAGTCCTGTTTCTTCAGATTTATTTTAGGTGATGATATCTTCTTGTTGCTTTTGTCTTTTGCTTTTATTATTTCATTTATTTTTGTACTGACATTTTGCATTTTTTGCATCTTTGTCCTCTTGTTTTGGCTTTTGTGGAGCTTTCCATAATGCAGTACCTTGAATATCCTTATGAGGTTGATTCACATTAAAATTACATTACAAGCAAACAAAAATGCATCAGCAGTAACTAAAGTTACCTCAAGACACGAAAAATCAATGAGTCAATTTTTTTTCCCTGAGCCTATTTTTTTCCCTGAGCCTGAACAAAAAAAAGTTGGAACTGACTGAATGTCTGAGTTTTGGAGAAAATGTCTCTAACTAAACTACAATTCAAAGACATTTTTGTGTTTAAGACAAGAAAATCAGCCCCATCTCAAAGTAATACAAGGATACGCAAAACAAACTGTATTTACTGTGGTGTGTTGTATTTGCGTAGGTTAAAGTCAGAACACTTTTTCTTATACAAATATTTAGCCTTTCAAACTAAATCAACCTGGGTGGAATAATGGTTTATATGTTTATGAGACTGAGAGTAAATTATTCCTTAGACTGTCTTTAGGGTGACAGCAGGACTTAAGTTTATGAACTACTATTGTAAGACTTTGTTTAATGATAGGGTGCTCTGTGCTACACAAAAACTGCAGCCCTATGCATTAGAGCTGACCTGATCTCTATGATGGCCTTGGCAGCCTGTCCAGGTTGGTTGTCATAGATCTTCACATTGTAGCCTCCACTGGCAAACACCATGGCCCAGGAGCGACCAATGAGCCCACTGAAAAACATGGCAAAAAACAGTTTCACAACTCAGATTATCCTTGTGCATACTATATTGCAGTGGTTCCCAACTTTTTTTGCTTGTGACCCCATTTTAATATCACAAATTTCTGTCAACTCCAGACATTCAAAATGGAGACATTTTTTAAAAGTTAATTTGTTTTTTTTGGGTTTTTTTGTTTGTTTTTTTTTTTTTCAAATAAAATAATAGTTTGCTATACTATGTTGCAAATAAATGTTAATTTTAGACGACATTTAGGCTATATAATGTATATTATTATGGACGGGGGCAGAAAAGCCAGGTGTAGATTACTGCACAAAGGGAGAATTTGATTTTCCTTGGTCAGGATATGTACAGTCAGTCCAGCTTGAATTTACAAGGCTGTAAATTAACGCTGAACAAACAATAACTCAAACTATGAATTATGAAAGAGCTGCAGCATCTGAAACCGACCACAATAATAATGGATTAGATTTATAGCGCTTTTCTTTTAACGCATACACTTCACTCACACATTCTCATTCTGGTGGTGGTAAACTACATCTGTATCCACAGCTGCCATAGGGCAGGCTGATGGAAACATGGCTGCCCATTTGTGCCTACGGCTCCTCTGACCACCACCGAACATTCATATGCATTCATACGCCAGTGTGAGTGGCACTGGAGGCAAGGAGGGTGAAGTGTCTTGCCCAAGGACACAACAGCACATGACTAGGACAGAGCAGGATTCGAACTGTCAACCCTTCAGTTATTGGACTGACCCGCTTTACCTCCTGAGGTCACCCAATGAGCATTTGACAGATAAACAGTACCACAGTGCTTCAGTTTCAGCTTCACAGTTTGTCATGTCTTTTATGTACTGTGATTGTCTCTCTCAATTCACTTATATTGTTTATTAGTAAGGATTTTTTTTTGTTTTGTTTTTAAATTTTTATCAATTCCTACAAATTTCATGCAACACCATTTGAATTCCAGGTGACCCCACGTGGGGTCCCGACCCCAAGGTTGAAAAACACTGCTATATTGGTTTCATTTGTCATTTTGGCAGTGATTTGTTTTTGTAACATCCATTGTCATTGATTAACAGTAAATTCACTACAAGGACTACCAATGCATTGGATAATGTGTAAATTATATATAGTTATATAGATTAGTGCCTCCTTTGCAAACCTTCTTGCTTGATGACAATTCAAAATGACAATGACAATGCAGGTTACCTCATCTCATCTTATATTGCTACCTGTTGGTTGTTGTAATATATGTATTGTGAATATGATCAGCCACTTCTAATTTGTGTTTTATTCTGTTGTGAATGTTTTAGTTCTGAATGCACACTGACACCCTTTCAAGTTCTACTTTTTCTTATTATTGTTTATTCATATTGCTCACATATAACTGCATTACAGAACATTATATTTTGGGTTGGGATCATGTAGATAAATGGGATAATATGCATTCAAGTATACAACTGCAACACTTAAAATCCACAAAAAAGACCAGTGAACATACAGTCACGTAAAAAAATATTAGACTATCAAGTCACAAAAAACAATTGTTATGCAGCCAAGTATTAACTCCTGTGTGCATCATGTGACTAAAACAGACAGAAAAGAAAACATGGAATGCCTAAAAGCACTGTTTTTGTCAG
>JAPQRP010000016.1:12864689-12879647 GCA_037367295.1 Apogon hyalosoma | reverse complement strand
TATATGTCAGCCCTGCGATGTACTGGCGACATGTCCAGGGTGTACCCCACCTTCGCCCTTAAGTGGCTGGGATAGGCACCAGCGACCCCCGTGACCCTAGTGAGGATAAAGCGGGCTCAGAAAATGGATGGATGGATTATTCCCTGACTTGTCTGTCTCAGTTATGAGCTTCTGGAGGATCCACAGCAGGCCATTGAGTGGCTGATGCAGGTCATCAGTGTAACACCCACCGACCCCCAGGCTTTAGCCAAACTGGGAGAGCTGCATGATGGCGAGGGGGACAAGTCTCAGGCTTTCCAGTACTACTATGATGTACAGTGGGATAAATATCCTTCTCTATAATTTATTTGAAGTTTATCCACCATTATTGGAAAAGAAAAGCAATATTGTTTACTATTATTCTCATATCATTTTTACTTTTTTACTAAAGCAGTAACTAAAACAATAGTACAATGATCTGTGCACATCTACAGTCTCTTAGACACTCTGACCATGTTGTGTTGTGTTCCCCTCCAGTCATTCAGGTACTTTCCGTCCAACATAGATGTGATTGAGTGGCTCGGGGCTTATTACATTGAGACACAGTTCTGTGAGAAGGCTATTCAGTACTTTGAGAGAGCCACACTCATACAGTAAGTAAACAGCAATTACATAATGGGGATAGTAATTATTTAACACAATTGTGTTTAGACGAAGGAATACTATTCAAACAAGTGGTGCCAGGCACAACACACCCCACCCCTCGCAAACGTTTCACCTGATTTGCCCTATCTCTTATCATTGCTAAAACACATTTTGGTGACCTTGACCTTTGACCTACATTCACCAAAATTTAATGGGATCTATTCTGGACCACCTCACACCTTTCCTGAAAATTTCAAGGAAATTGGTCCTGTAGTTTTTGTGTAAAGTTGCTGACAAACAGACAAAAAAACTAACCAAAAATAATACCCTCGCCTCCCCTTCAGGGGGCGGGGTAATAACACATAGAGAACTTGTGTGCTGTATGTGGTAAATGTCATGTATCAAAAATATGAATTCAAGTCTTATTTAGTTTGAATCTTAAAACTTTTTTCTTGTTACAGAAAAGCATTTTTGATTTTTTTTGTACTGTAGAGAAATTACCTTGAATCAGCAAGCTAATATATTTTACTCTTCCAGAGAGAAGGAAAGCTTTCACAATAAGAGTCTTTGAAATTCATACTATAAAAGTAACAGTAATGGCAGAAAAAAATCCTGTATTCATGGTTAAAATATCAGAGATGTGCCTTGACTAGAGACATGGTTTTGCATAGGTTTGTTTAAACAGTATTTATTTGTTCTGTCCTTCAGGCCGACCCAGGTGAAATGGCAACTAATGGTAGCAAGCTGCTACAGAAGAAGTGGTGAGAATGAGTTGGCTCTGTGTTTCAGTGCATGGATTTTAAAGACATTTCTTAAGACTAATGAAATGAATAGTTCGACACCGTTTTTGAACAGAAGTAACTAATGATCAAATAACAGATGAATAAAATAATTGTTAGCTGGAGCCAGAGATTATAGAATAGTCAATGAATTCCACAAACTAGAACTTAATTTAATTGAAATGGTAACATTTAGTCTTTGTTTACAGTGAGGAGATGGGTCTACGTTGAGTTAATGTTCTGTAACCGTTTTTTTTTTGTTTTCTCAACAGGAAATTACCAGAAAGCTCTGGAAACGTATAAAGATATCCACCGCAAGTTTCCAGAAAATGTGGAATGTAATTTTTTTTTTATACTTGCACAACTCTAACCAGAACTCACTTAATGAACAGCAGATGATTCACGGAACAAAGTGAAGCAGAAACTAAAAAGGTGTGTATTTGTCCAGGTTTGCGTTTCCTGGTGAGGTTGTGTACAGACATGGGCCTGAAGGAAGTCCAAGAATATGCCACGATGCTGAAGAAAGTAGAGAAGCTGAAGGAGATACGAGAACAGGTACATCCAACTGCTGCTTCTATAGATCTAGTGATGTAGTGACCTAGGAATATAAGAGCAGACAGGGTAATGCTGATGGTATGACACTCAGATTACGTAATGCATTTGAATAATCATCATAAAATGTTATAGTCCTGTATCACAGAGCACTTTCATGAGTTTTTCATTAATTGTCTTTTCCTGGACAAGAACATGATTGAAAACATGTATTTGTATTTTTTAGCAAAGAAGTGGTTCAGTGGTCATTGCAGCTTCGGAAATTAAGAACAGCTGTTTGTACTCTGGTGTTGATTTCCTTGAATCAAGCACGTCAGCTGTTTAACACTAATACTGGATCATTTTAAACTCTTGTTGTGTTTGGAGAATTGATGCGGTTGTTTAGGTTGTTGTTGAAATTACCTGGAACAAGTGAATGAACTGGAAAAGGACTGGAATTTTACTAGAGCCAGTATGTTAATTACTGTCTCCTCCAAATTATGGCATGAGTAAGTGGAACAATGTCCAGTTATACAACAAATCAGGAAAAATAGGATGATACTTTAAAACTCAAGAGTGTGGTTATCTTTTTATTATTACTGAAAACAACACAGCAAAATGCTACTTGACATTTCACCTCAATCAATCAAATTTTATTTATATAGTACCAAATCATAACAAAAGTTATCTCATGACACTTTACATATAGAGCTGGTTGAAACGACCATTTAATTGTTTCTGTCAAATAGCGTTGGAAAAGGATTTATTTTTGTTTGGTTTTACAGAATGTGTTTTTCATTGTCTAGTTGATAGGCATGGGTGTTCCTGAGAAGTTGTTTTCTTGAAGGTAGTCTACATTGCTTCAATGTGCTTTTCAGCATTAATGATTGAGACAGATTGAAAGACTAATTGAATTTATCGGAGCCAAAAGAACAATTTCCCAACCATTAATTTTGGCCAGTGGGCGACACGGTGGTGCAGTGGATAGCACTCGTGCCTCACAGCAAACAGGGTTCGATTCCAACACCAGTCGATGGGTGGGACCTTTCTGTGTGGAGTTTGCATGTTCTCCCTGTGTCTGTGTGGGTTCTCTCCGGGTACTCTGGCATCCTCCCACCATCCAAACACATGCGCTGATAGGTTAATTGGTTAATCTAAACTTCCCATAGGTGTGAATGTGAGAGTGGTTGTTTGTCTCTATTTGTCAGCCCTGTGATGAACTGGTGACATGGACATGAACTGGTCCAGGGTGTACCCAGCCTTCGCAGATAAATGCTGGGACAGGCTTCAGCGACCCTAGTGAGGATAAAGCGAGTTCAGATAATGACTGAATACTGAAAGTGAATAAAAATAACAAAAGATTATATAACTTTTTTATATTAGTTTGATGTCCACTCCCACTTTTATTGTTAAACTGTTTGGGTTTGATGTTCAATGATTCAGATTCATTTAGGTATTTATTTTATTTATTCCTTTGACTTAGTGTTCAGTTGAAAACTTATCCTGTCTTTATTCAAATGAAAGCAGTCACTTTTGGACATGCATAATATGCTTTTCATTGGATGATACCAATGCAGATTGATCAGCTGACGGTTTTTCCTTGCTCCAAACTGTCCTCATTATATCGTCATTTAAAATTCTCACTATCAGTCAACCTTTTAATGGTACATCGCAGAACTGCAAATGAGTTCAAAGGACACTGACACAAACCTATGACAGACCCTGGCTTCTGGAATTGTTCCTGGTAACAAGCTGGACACCCCCCCCCAAAAAAAAACAAAAAAAAAACACTTGGAATACTGCTGGGTCTGAGCTATGTTTCTGCTGCACACACTTCAAATGAAGCTTTGACTATAGTTTGAATTGGCATTTGTGGTCGTAACCTTATTGTAGAGCTTGATGTGGGGTCTTGAAGTCATGCCATTTGAGGGATCAGAAATCACGGTGTTCACCAGAGCCTTTCATCCTTCTCTGATCTGTTGTGTAGGACTAGATGTTTTTATCCCTTCTTGCAAACTTGAGACACCACCGAGACTGCGGGATGATCCTTAATGCACTGGAATATTTAATTTAATTTTGTTTGTTATTTGACAGTGACACTGCTCTGTAATCAACCAAAACATGAAAAGCTGTAGATGTATAATATCTGGCATGATGTTTTAAGTATATTATGGATGAAAGAGGAGGAAATATCCAAATGGTTGTACTCAACAGTTCACTTCACCTGTTTCTTATTCTTGTTTAGTTATTTTAACTCAATATTTTAACATTTTAGAAATGTGTTGTAGGTCTGAATGCCAGCAGTTGATATTTATAAATGAAATGAACCATGTTGTGTTCATTTTGTCCATAATGAAACACAACCTCACTGTTTTCTTCATTGCTTTGTATTTTCCATATCACCAGCCTATTTCTGATTTGGGGTTGTAAATAAGCAGTAAATCAATACGTTTTTTTATTATGAATGCAGGTAAAGAGGTATGAGGTCACCACAGATTAGCTTTGAGTCTCCAGTTGGAGGAAGTTTTTAGTGATGGCAAGATTCCCAGTAAATGTGCCACGTGCCTTAGTCCTGTGGAGATATTCTTCAGAGCCAGATACTGATGAGAAAGACATCAAATCACAACCAGCTGCTTTTACATCAGCCCAGAGACGCTGTTGGACCAAATGAATGATCATGCAGACTGACAGATACAGAGCCAGAGAGTTCAATCATCAACCCAAACTGAGTGAATGAAACACAAATGATCCTATTAATATAACAGAACTGAAAACCATTATGAAGTCTGATCGAATCATTGCTCTGTTTATGAAGATGTGTTTATAAAGTGCACTGTTGCCATGGTAATTTTCAGGTCTATTTTATCTTGACATCTGCTTTTTCCTTACTCTTGTTTGCTGTGGTGTTTCTGCAATGGACTAAACACTTTAAAATGTCCCCCTAAAATTAAATATGAAGTTGACTTCTTTCTTGCTTTTGTTTGCATTCAAACTGGATTTTATTCATACCCATAAAAAGACTCAATTTATGACGCAAATATAGTAATGAATTTAAAAATAAAAAAATCAATTGAAATCCAACAATGAATTATCAAAAGTTACAAAAATCAAATCGCAAACTCCATTCTGATGTCCTTTAGGGTTAGTTTGGTCCTTAATCAGTATCATGCTACATCATCATCTGCTTGCTGCTTCTTCCACCAGAGGGTGAAATCTGGACGTGAGGGCAGTGCTAGAAGTCGGAGAGAAGGCAGCGCAGGAAGTAGTGGTGAGTTATTCCCACAACATTAAAAGTACTTTAAGCCACTGTTTGTAGCAACCTATAAACAATCATTTTTCATTTTTTATAAACTACACTTTATTTTTCTGGTTTGTTTTCAATTACATATGAAGGGGCGGCTCCTTTTTAAAAGGACATTTATTAAATGTAAAGGGTTTTTATTCCTTCTATCGTAACATCCCCAGTACAATGTGGATGATTTAAAGTAGAATCAAAGCTTGCTGTCAGTACTGTTTAGCTTTCTGTCACCATTATCATATTCAGTATTTGTTTTTCCACGTGTGTCATGTTTTTCCTCTTTTGCACATGCTGCTGGGCAGCAAGCGTCTCAACATCTGCCCCCACCTCTTCTAAAAAGACCAGCACTATGGGTATAACTATGTACAACACTATGTCATCCTGAGTGGACTAGGACTGTGGTAGTTTTTTTTTCTGTCTAACTGTAAAAATTGTATTTTACTTTTACAATAAATGTTTGTAATTTTAGATATTCCACAGAATTTGTTAAAGCAACAATTTTCACTTCACACAAAACATTTTTTCTTAAATATCCTTACGTGTATTTCTTTTATTGTTTTCTTCCTTTTACAGGCCAAATTGAGTGCTGTCTTTTGTAAATTTAATTTAGGGTGTAAAATAATTTGGATGAAGTGAGAGGGCAGTCTCACAGCCTGGTGGAAAATACTTTTTATTGACCCTAAGCACACAGAGGGCCTCAGTTAGACAGCGCTCTTTCAGTGCAGAACTACAACAAACAGACACATCCTTCACTACTCTGGCTCTTACACTGGAAAGCTAGCTCATCAGCAGATTTCAAATGTGGTCCAGACAAACCAATAAAACCGTAATGTGACCCAGCTTTGCTGTGCTGTGCAAAAACTTTGTATTATCTTGTGGTGTAGTGTGTGTGTTGTATGTGTTCATATATTTGAAGCACCTGTTAATTTCCCTACTGCTCCTCTCTGCCAAGACTTCCATTTATCCCCCTGTGTCTTCATAAATTAGATTAGCAAACCTTAAACCTGCATGCTTTTAATGTCCCATAGTTCCTCAAAGTTACTGGAGGCATTTCAACATCCTTGTACATGTTCATTTCATCATGTCCTTGAGCAGTGTGTGAAATGTTTAAGTTTTCTGACTTAACCCCTACATTTCTCACTTTCTTATGGCATATCAGAGGTGGATGTCAAAGGTGAGAAAATGAAGATTATAAAATCTTGGCAAACCGCCTGCTGTGTGGAATAATGTTTAGTCTTGCCCAGTGTGCATCGTTTTCCTCATCTTTACTCTTATTCTTCCTGTTTCTTCTTTATTGCCCAGTATCACAGTCTGACACCAAACAGCTGAGTCCTCACTTGGATTCAGGGAGAGGTATGTAAGAATATACATTTGAGGAAAACAAGGAACAAAGAAGGTTTAGGATTACACATCTGGCCACTTGTAGAGCAGAAACTGTGAGAAATACACAAGAGCTCACATGTTTTTGTTTTCTAGTTGTTTCTGCCCAGAGAAGATTTTAAAGATCTTTAAATCCAGTTCAGTTTTATTTATGTATTCCAATATGACAAACCGAAGGGCTTTACAGTCTGTACAAAGCACATCCACCTCTGTCCTCGCAAGCCTTGGTTGGTACTTTGTCTATCCATTAATGTTTCCAGAGACTTAGGGATCAGTAGCTCAATACAACTGAACTGATATAGATGCATCGTTCTGCACACAATGACTAATTTCACTGTGCAGCACCTTGTGTTATTACAGTAAATGGTGAATATTTTTAAGTATATGGAAAGCAGAGCCAATATAGTTAATGAAGTCAAGCAAAACAGAGAACCTTGCTACCTCTCGGTCTACTATTTGCCATATTGGGTCCTTTAAAAAGAAGGAATTACATTTACTTGTTTTAGTAAATATTCATAGTTTTTCAATCACTCAAAACAACATGTTGCTCAGTTTTCCTTCCTGGTGCCATCGCAACAACTCTATGAAATTACTTATTTAACAGTAGTCATAATTTGGGCTTTGGATGTGTGTTGCATAATTCTGTGATTTAACCAACTTTTATGAAACAATTATCTGCTTAACGAAGAGCACTTTCAGTGCCCTAAAAGATATCAATCACCTCCAGTATCTATGTATATCTTACTTGACTGGTGTGGATAGTGTCTTAACCTTGACTGTGTAAAAACTTAATTTAGACGATTGCAGAGCTTCAAACCACAAGTGGTGTGAAGTTTACATTGTGCACTCCTGGCAGTGCAGAGTTGAAGCGATCTGGTTTTCTTTAGGTAGGTGGATTACAAGTTCCACTGTACCACAGAGAAAAGGCCAAAATCAACTGAAAGCTTCTTTTCAGATTTTTTCACAGTCTGTATATCTCTGCAATGTATCACAGAGAAATTTTTAAAATCCAGACAACAGTCCTGCTTTGCTATACTGTGCTTTTCTTTAGGTATGTACTCATATAAAAAAAACCCCCACCTGAACCTGGTCCAGAAGTCTTCTGACAGGCAACTGTGATGTTGGACTGTACTCAGTGTTTGCACTGCGTGCTCTCACAGTGAGAGGAAGCAGTCGCTCTGACTGCTTTTGGATATTTAGGAAAACCTTGAATGCACCTGAGAGTTTTCCCTCTTTTCTGTAGTCTGCACATTTGCAGCACTGTAGTGTTTGTGTGAGAGAGGGAGAGGTTACAAGATGGTCTTCAGGTTTTTCAGCTCTTTTTTTTTTTTTTAAAACTTGTGTTCGTCTTTTATGCCTCTCTGATTAAAAAAAAAACAAAAAACCAAGCATATCTGTCAAGAAAAAGAAACCTGTTATTCTATGTTTTTTCCCTCATTTTGGTGAAATATGTGTATTTCCTTACTTTAACACATTTAGGTGTCTGTCTGTTGGATATTTAATAGCTCTTTTTTAGAGCCTATGCAGTCATGTTTTTCCACATAAGTTTGATCAAAAAAATTATTTCTACAGATTGCAGATTTAAATAATTTATTGTGCTGTGAAACTTTATAAAACTTAACACGATGCAACTTTAGACGTGTGTCATCCCTCTGTCCATTGTCAGGGTCAGGGTCCAGTAGTGTTTTATATTACAGAAAAAACACAAAGACAATCAACCAGAGAAACAGTGGGGAAAAGTCCATTTGCCATTAGTATGTGAAGCCTTATGTGAGATGTTTGGGACTGAGAGGGACAGTGGAATATCAGACCTCCTCCTCTTCCTGTTTTTCAGCTTTCTGTCATTGCTTTCCAAAGTTTCCAAGGCTACCTGGCAGCCAGATGTGGGCTCTTGCTGTCTGTAATCATGTCTGTCCTTCAGTTCAGTAGAGCGCTCTGTCTGTCAGTCTGCCATCTGAGCCTGGGCTAGAACACACACACATTTTTCCAACATATTCATTACACCTTATGAGTAGCACCATCATACTGTCTAAGATAATTAGAGCCTGAACTGGTCCAGTCCACAGTCTGCAGAGGTTTTTCACTGCACCTACAAACATAGAAACAGTATAGATCAGCACACACACACACACACACTCTCTAAGATTTCAAATGTCACTCCTCCATTATGTTGACTGTTCATGAGGTGAGAGCAGCAGTGTTGGCTTCACTTTGGCCTGTGGGCAGTTTTGAATTTACCAGTGAAATAATTCATGAAGCGTCACAGGGGTTTCTCACACAATATCTTAGACGCACACAGAGAGACAACCACAGGTAACAGACTGCCGCTAAAAGCTTTGGAAATATGATTTTGTAAAACTGAATACTTACATGTAGTGATCTCACTGGATTCCTTTCTGATCTGATACCAAGAGAAACTATTACAAATACAATACCAACACTTATAGAGGAGTAAATTGTTTTACATTAATACATAGTACAGTGCACTGGGAATAAAACAATCATTTCACCGACATGGGTTTGAAAATAAGAAGAATTTGATGAAATTAATGAGGTGTACAGATGGATTGGTAATCAGTTTGGGTGACTGATGCCAAAAGGGAACATTACAAAGTATCAGTACCAGTAGAACTTTGCTCTGGTGTAGTGGCTGATGACTTTATAAAAGGTTAAATGTTAACTCTCTTTATTATCCCCATAGGGAAATCTGATCTCTCTATGTATTAGGATAGATAAAATATCCATCCTAATACATACACAGGACCTAGCATTAGCACACACATTAGGAGCAGTGAGCTGTCACTGAAGGCACTCAGCTCCAGACCTTCATCAGCACTGTGGTCAGGGGCACCAACAGAGTAGTGACCTCTCAATCAATCAATCAATCAGTCAATCAAATATTACTTATATAGTGCCAGATCATAGTGAAGTTATCTCATGACACTTTACATATAGAGCTGATCGAAACCAGACTCTCAAGCTAATTTACAGAACCCAACAGAATCCTCCAGGAGAAAACACTTTGTGACAGTGGCAGGGAAGAACTTCCTTTTAACAGGCAGAAACCTGGAGCAGACCCTGACTCCTGGAGGATGGTCGTCTGCTTTGACCAGTTGGGGTTAAAGGAGAAGAAAAGGGAGAGATTGGGGAAGAAGGGGAGAAGTAGGGGGAGACATGGATGCACAGCAAACTGAACTTGAACTGTTAAAAACTAGAACCTCTATGTATCTGCTTTTAATGGTGGGGGAAACTGGAGCGCCTGGAGGTTCAGGTATAGGCTTTCCAATTGTATTTATTAACTTAAAGGGCTGAAAAATGCGATCTGCATTTGCCTAATAGAATCAACAAAGCTCGGCCAAATAATTTCCTGAACTGTAATATTAACTTGGAACACCTTTTGCTTTGGACACTGCACACATTTACCATGGCATCATTTCCATAAGCTTATGTAATGTCACAACATTTTCTTTCTGATCACATTGTTTTCATTTTTTACCAACATCTTGTATTGATGATGGGAGAATCAGACCACTACTCAAAGTCTCACTCTGGAACAGGGTCAACCTAGACTCATCAGACCACATCACCTTTTTCCATTGAAACACAGTCCAGTCCTTATGCTCCTGTGCAAAGCCCATCAAACGACAGTCCTTCCAGGTTTTAACATTACGTTTGACGGTTTTTAAACCAATGTTAGTAGTTTCATTCTCCTTAATTGTTTTCTTTCTTGATACAGGCCAGTAATTTGACTCGTACAAAGCTACAAGAAATATCTTCTAACAAGGTTGTTTAAGAAATGAGAAGCTAGTTACTGCATTAGAGATAAAAACGTGTTGTAGCTTAAACATATTAATCACTGCAGTAAATATCCAATGGAAGGTTCTTACACATATATGCTCAGCCAAATCAGGTGGGGACTTATTTGGCCAGGCTGTGTATATCTGCCTCTAAAAATGTAGAAAACTACACTGTGTTAAATGTATATTTCATCACTAACAGTGGGCAAAGTACTGATCCACACTCTACTACATTTCCAAAGAAAAACACATGTAGGCTAGACTTGTATGGACACGCACCACATTAAGAGATGCATTTCCGGAAGCCAGTCCATATAAAACTTCATTTTAAAGACGTGCTAAATCTGCATGTATTTTTGTGTTACAGAGAGTGGCCACAGCACCAACAGCATTAAAGGAGAAAGACTAAGTGCAAAGATGCGGTCACTTCCTGGGTCCAATGAACCTTATGAAGCCAGCAATCCAAAAGAACTTGGTGAGCAAAGACCTGATTTGACCCTTTAGACAGTTTAGGGCCTTGAGGAGGTTACATATCATTTATCAGTCTCATGAGTCAACAACAGCAAAGATAGTTGGCATCATTCTGAATTTGTCTAAGTTCAGAATATGTCTTTTAATGTCAACAGAGCACTGGTCCTTTATTGGAGCTTCTACTCTTTACCTCATACTAACAATATATCAAGCAAATAAGTGTTGTTTCCCATGAATATTCTTTTGTAGAATTAAAGAGATGAAGAACCTTGTGCTTGTAAAACTTTTTTAAAACTTTTGCTATATCTGAAAATAGTTGTATTCTGACATCAAGACATTTCTAAAGATGGGAGAGAGCCACACTTAACGTTTTAAATAGCAGCTTAACTGCTTAGTTTTTGTCTTAAAGACGAAATGCACCACATTTTCCAGGATAATTCCCTCTATGTCCATGAATTGTTGGATATGTGATGAATATTCCACATGTTTTGCCAATCATTTACAATTTCCACATTAAGCTCGTTCTTCCAATTCTCTGTGTGTATATTTGGTTGAGTGCTTATCATTGACACACAATGTTTGATAAAATGCTGAAAATATTCTCATGTCACTTTACTGATAAGTTTTGATAGTGATTTGGATCATTTTCACTTCCTTGTGAGACCTGCCAGGATTTCTGTCTGTAAAAGCCATGCAATCATCTTTTTCTTTCAGATTCTGGAAACTCTCCAGCTCTGCTTCTTTTTATAAAACACATCAAGCTGTCATTCGTTTTGTTGCAAAATGCTTCGATCCTTGCTCATATTGGGCTTTTTGAGAATCACTATCATGTGCTAACCATTTTAATATGTTTGGCTTGTCATTTTTATCGTAAGCCATTAATCTAATGCATGAGTCATGCTTTGAACTGGCTTTATTTTTAAATTAATACTCCTGACCAATTTGTCATGCAGTACTTTCTGCAAAGTATCTCTCACTTTCCCTCAACACATGAGTATGTAAACTTGGTGGCTTAGAAGTATGCATTAGCCTACAAAGAGGTCCAGTGAACGGTGACTATATCTACCATGAGAAGACAAAGCTTAGAGACAGATCTGTGCAATGCATCATCAGCACATCTCTTTTTATTTAATAATAATGTATACAAACTGACACCTAGGTTTCCCTGAACATCTATAAACTTCAGGTAGGTCAACACGTATCAAAATGTGCTCCTTTCATCTGCAGACGCCTCATATGTGGATCCGCTGGGGCCTCAGATGGAGAGACCCAAGACGGGGGCCAAGAAACGAGTGGATGATGACGACTTTGCAGACGAAGAGTTGGGAGACGACCTGCTGCCAGAGTAGCTGCTTCTACAGGAACATGCTCTGTCGTCACCTTTAAAAGGCACAAACACAAAGCTTCACCGCACAACCAAAACACTAAAAAAAACAGTGGTGTTTTTCCAGTTAAACACTTTATTTATACTGTAGAGACTTGTTTATCTCAGCTGTCGAGTGGTGAGATACGTTTTCATCCATCATATGGGTTGGGTTTGCCTCACCGCTGAGTCAGAGAAAATGTAGATGTTTATGAGTATCTATGAATAGATATCCATATTCAGCAAAGGAATGCACTATATGATACATATAACTGTGTGTGTGTGTGTGTAGACTGAATGTGAATCTGTGTGGCTGGAACAACTAGCTGTAGTATGGTTTGTGTTGTTACTGGTACATTTTACAAAATAATAGATATTAAAGTTCATTTACATTTTATACACTGTCCAGGAATCAATGTCTTTTTTTTCATATATATACTGTACACCACAACGGTACAAAGGGCTCAAAGTTCCAATGCAGATGTGAAACATCCTTAACTTAGAAGGCAGCTGGACTTCCTCTTGGTCCTTCAAGCCTCTCAGCGTTGAGGTTTGCCAGAAACCTACCCACATAGACCAGTACCCACTTTGTGACTCCCACCACCCACTGGAACATGAGCTCAGAGCCTCACACCACAGGGCTGAGAACATCCCCAATGAGGCACAAGACACACCCTTAAAGCTCACATTTAAATCTCAGTCGCTGTTGAAGTGCAGAGCCAAAACAATGAAACACATCTTCACAGTCCAAATATCTCTCGACTGCATGGGATGTTTCCATGTGTGAGCCTGGGAACCTTCTGGAAAGTCCATCAACATGCCAGACGAACCTGATCCATCCGTTCCAGATCCTGTATTTATTTTGCACATTGTTTTTTTTTTTTGTTTTTTTTGCTTACAATTTAATGTCCCATCAAAGATAAGAAATAATCATCACCTTATGAACATTTCTCGCACCACAATAATCATGAAGTGAGCAAAACAAAATATAGAATTAGAGAGGTTTAAAGTGGATTAAATTATTATTGGGTTTTAACAATAATCATAACCAGCTTAATAGCATTTTAAGGCTTCTGCTTGAGACAAAGGTTAAATAAACAGGCACAAAACGGTAAAATGTATTTCCACGCGTGGCTTTTTGACTTTGACTTTCCAGGTTCAGTCTGTAAACCACAGCTGACAGAAGGGCATCACTGGTGTGAAGCCAAGATCCAACAGTGCGCACACTCGGACAAATCTGTCCTTCCCACTCCGGTGTGTGATCCGGTGTGTGTCTGTGGCGGGACTTCATCTGTCAGTGTGAGTGAATCCTCCTCTGAACGGTGCGTCGTGCGCCAACACACGCATCCATCCCATTTTACGCACACAGTTCTCTCGGGTTTCGGACGCGCTCGGTGGTATCTTTAACGATCCCACCCAGTAACAAGCAGCAGGTGTAAAGCTCTGCTCGGAAATCATTTCTAAGTCTAAGGCTGTTATTACTCGTGTCGACACTCGTGTGGAGCCAGAAATGTTTCTTCAGTTTCCCTGGCGGCGCGCCTGTGCCTCGTTTTCCACGCCGGAGTGGACTGTTTTCCTGCGTGCAGTCCAACGCCTCCAACCTTTCACTGGATTATAACAGAGGAAAGTACCCTGTGGTTGTAAAGGCGCTGGTTCTTCTGTTCATCTCAGTCCAGGGGAAAGTGACTTCTCTAGGTGTTTCCCACTGAGGAGCTCCGTGATGCGCCGCCGGATCCGCGTCCTGCTGCCCCTGGTACTGCTGCTGCTGCTGAGCTGGGCGTCCGGGGCGGGTCGGGTGCGGAAGAAGGCCACCAGGACCCGGCCGTGTCTGGACCTGCCGGAGGAGATCCTGGAGCAGATGTTCGGGCGGCTCTCGGTCGGAGTCATGAGCGCGTTCCACCACGCACTGCAGCTGGAACCGAGGGAGAAACTGAACCTGACCTGCCCGAACACGGCGCGGTCCCGGTCCGACACGAAGACCCGCCTCCCGGTCAACCTGCGCAGCATCTCCCCCTGGGCCTACAGGTGACAGCTCTGCCCACACTGAGCCTTTACACTGAATGACGAGGAAACGGAGAAAGTCAAGGCGCTTTGCTTGTGTTTGTTGGTGTTCCTGCTGCTCGGCTCTTCTGCTCCACCACAGCCACAGCCACATACTGTTCTTTTTAACTCCACTGCATTTGTCTGACAGCTTCTGCTCCTTTCCAGCCTCTTCTGTCCGGTGAAACCGCATATCTGCAAACATGTTGCTGTTTAACGTTTCTGATTCAGTAAAGAACAAAGTGTCCTAATGTGTGAGTTATCTAATGGGTCAAGAAAAAAAAAAAAAAAAGGAAAGTGATGCTACAAAACATGATCTTATAGACTATGATTCATTTCTGTAGATTTAACCCGTAGAGCTACTTTTATGGCAGTTCCCAAAGGAATTTTTCTCTATATTTAACCGTTGTAAGTGATTTATCACCATTTATTGTAATATTATCTTCTGTATTTCATGTTTTTTTTTTCCCAGTGGTAATCAGGTTTTTTGTTATATTTAATTCACTGATCATGTAGAGTGACAAGACAGTTGGAGGTTATTATATCAAAAACAGAGAAAACTAAAGAAAAAGTGACTTTTTCTGCAAAATCTATCATTAACTGAACATAAACCAAGTGCTTCCATCCACTGTCATTGATCCAACTCCATGGGTTTTACTGGTGAATCAATGTTGT
>JAPQRP010000016.1:12847587-12863186 GCA_037367295.1 Apogon hyalosoma | reverse complement strand
CTAACCCTGATTCACACTAACCCTGATTCACACTGACCCTAACCCTGATTCACACTAACCCTGATTCACACTAACCCTGATTCACACTAACCCTGATTCACACTGACCCTAACCCTGATTCACACTAACCCTGATTCACACTAACCCTGATTCACACTAACCCTGTTTCACACTGACCCTAACCCTGTTTCACACCGACCCTGATTCACACTGACCCTAACCCTGTTTCACACTAACCCTGATTCACACTAACCCTGTTTCACACTGACCCTGATTCACACTGACCCTAACCCTGATTTACACCTGTTTTTTTCACAGAATGAATGACCTCACTAATTGAACTCTACACTGTTATTATTTTGAACATGTCCCTTTCAATTAATTATTCATTTACACAGACCCAGGAGCACGCATATCATGAATGTTGGGTCTGTTGGTTTTGTATGACTCTACTGCACCTACTGGTAAATTGTTTGCCATGTAGTAATATAATTTCTACCCCAAACAAGGATTGATCTGGTTAGTCATGTTGACCTGCTATTATTTTGAACACAACTGTACACTGGAAATACAGAGGAAAAGTACGATGAGCTTCAGAGATCAGATGTAGTTCTGTAGGAATAGGTAATAAAGGTAAGTTTAGTCCACAAACAATTTAGTGTCAGCAGACATGACAAAAACATGAGTTATAGAGTAAATGGTTTGAGAGAGCAATGAACTACTGTCCAGTTAAAGAATCTAAACTCTGCTAAACAATTGTCATTTGTTTCTTGGCAGGATGTCCTTTGACCCGACCCGGTATCCCCGTTTCATCCCCGAGGCCTACTGTCTGTGTAAAGGCTGCCTCATTGGAGCCCACGGCGAGGAGAACAGCCGGTTCCGCAGCGTTCCGGTCTACGCTCCATCTGTCATCCTGAAGAGAAAGGGTTCCTGCGTTTCCGGTCGGTTCACCTACAACGAGATCTACGTCTCTGTCGCCGTCGGATGTACCTGTGTGCCGATGCTGGAGAAAGAGAGGGACAGTCAGAACAGCAGCCAGAACCTGGACAGAGCAGAACCCAAGGCCAGACCACGTATCCCCGCTGGTAAGAAAGTATAGAAGAGATAAAAAAAAAAAGTACAGAAGAGCTCTGGTGAGTGATGGATCCACTTTAACAGGACGGAGTTTATGGGCTTTTACCTGCAAAGCAGAAGATCCAACAGTGAAATGTCCTTTTTTATAATGCAGGTAACACCGAACATCACACATCTACATCTGTTCATCTGCAACAAATGGTTAAAATGTTTTTCATCTGAGCGCAGAAACTGTCATTTGGGACTATATTTGTCTGTCCTCATTCTCAGTTTGACTGTTTTTCTGGACACAGACTGTTCTGAACTGGATGTAAGTGTCCAAGTGTGGGAATCTTAATCCACACCTATTGCAATACAAACATGGAGAGGATCTGCTGAAAACTCCAGAGTAATGTGCAGTTTTCTGTTGTTTCTCATTTCACTAGTTTTAAGCAGTGACCGAAACAGGTTTGATCATGTTTGACCAGATTTTGAGACTGTGTCCATCTGGAAAAAATGGAGATGAATCAATTAAATGTATGGGTTTTGCAGTTTAGAAAATGGACTCTTTCTGTAAATGTCCATCACTTTGCCTCCACAGATTACACTGCCAAAGTGAAAGATGTGGTTTCTTTAAAGAGTAAGTGCTTTTGTTTTAGTGTAAATGCAGGGAAAATAAATAAATAAATAAACACACAAAAAAAATCAATCTGGACACATAAAACTATGTTTAATGGTAAATTGGGAACCTCAGTTTAAGATATTAAAAATTCTGCACAACATAGACTTAAAATATCATCTGGGATTATTGCTCATGAAAATCATCAAATGTGAATGACCTCTAAATCTATCTTTTCTCCTTCTGTTAAATAGAGAAATTACAAATTGGAGCCACTTTATCTGAATAATCTGAAACACTGCTGCCACCTAGTGATGTAAAAAAAAAAATCAGACCACTTTGCGCATCACAGACTTTTATTAGCAGTATAAATCCATTAACAGCCCTAATAAGTGGAAAGTCATTGTGTCTTTCAGATATTTTGCCATATTTTGAATTCTCAGTATGTGCTGTTCTTTCAGGAGACCAAATCAAAAACAGGATTATTAGTCAAAAGCCCAGAAATCAGGTGTAACACTGTTTCTCAGGTTGTGTGATCACAAGTTAACCAGTGGGGGGGGAGGGGTTTGGAAAAGAAAGGGGAAAAAAAGCAACAAAAAAACCCAAAAAAAACCACACTCAATATTCTGTATTTTGGGAGTTGTCATGATCTTGTTATGCAACATTGACCCTTTTTGTTCTGTAATTTTCCTCAGTCCCTGGTGTTTAATCCAAAACATACAACTAATATCTGTAGGTTTACAGCCCTACACCTGAAAACCTTATTATTTAATTGAATTTCAATCAGTAGAAATACATGTAGAAAGTGAAAAATCACAGGTAAAAGTCCATGTTATGTGTTATATACCAAAAACTCTGGACACAGTTAACATAATTTAGTAGCAACATTTTGTAGAGCTACTATTGGCTTGTACAGTTCATAACAGACACTTAGTTTTAAGCGCATGGGATACAATGATGTCTTAGAGACAAACCCTGAGCTGATACCGGTATGGTACCCACTAACAGGCATTTTGTTGAGGTTTTGAACCTTAAAGCTTATGGATGAAGATTAAAAACTTTGAGATTTTTCTGTCAATTCTGGATGAGGCTTAATCAGTGTTTGGGAAACTGATAGCAACTCTCAAAGATGTAATTTGCACAAAGGGTTTTTGATATAAACCCACAGAAAAAAAGGATGAAATAATACTTTGAGAGCATTAGGATCACTGAAGTTCAGCAGTCTGAGTTTGCAGCTGTCTTCACACTAAACTCATCTGTAAATTCCTTTTGACTGATTAGTCTGTGTAAAAGAATCAGTACTGATTTTCCCAGAATCCAACAGTCCAAACCCAGATGTTGACTTTACAGCAGCTTATGTGAAAAGGAGCAGGGTTCATATTACACCCTGGAACCAGATCCACATGAACTTTACTAATCCCCAGAGGAAATCTGTGAGAATTTTTTAATAAGAGGCCATATCACATCATCAACTATAGAGGTTAAATGTTTCTATTAGTGTATTAAGCATTTATAAGTCGGAAAATGTTTCAAGTAGAACTCTTAAAAAACTAAGAGGAGAACTCTGCATCACCCAGTCAGGGTTTATTTCATGCTAGTGACAGACTCAGTGTACAATATTTACTAAATTGTTATAGTTTTTATTAAACAACTTAAATGTTTGCTTGATTTGAGGCAAAAACAGAATAGCAGCAGTAAGTTGCACAGAAATAACAGACTGAGAATGAAATCAGAGTGAAATTCAATAAAGTCATGGATAATCTGACTTCACAATCACTTAGATGTTGTTATAAGGTGACTGACTGCATCATTTACCAGTTATTGTTTCTGTCTTAATGCAGCAGTGACCAAACCAAAGGTCTGGACTCATTGCGCAGGTCTTAATGTGTCCTTTCACACCAGCAGTGACGTGTCTGTAACGTCCTCTACGCTCTGACAGTCTGTGTCCACATGGAGGCGCTGCTCCTCAGCTAGACAGCAGGCGGGATGGGTAGTTGACAAAACAGCGGAACTCGTTGGACAGATTCCTTTTGTGTTGTGGCAGAAAGCTGCACATTTTTACACCCAGAAGATCTTTGGCGATGTTCTCCATGATGGCTCCTGCACAACACAGGACACAAATATCATGAGGGAGCTGTTTGTAGGAAATATTTGTCAGAACATCAACCCAACTCATGTCTGCAGAGTACGTTTTTTATTTTTTATATACAAATTAATTCACCCCCACCCCCTATTCATGTAAAATATGGAAACAAAAAGTGATGACGTCCTTTTCATGGAACATCTTGCCTATTTAAGCATGTTTAATGCATTTATTATAACAGTACGGTCTCATAGGAGAAGAATCTGAGTGCTGAACTGGTCTGCCTTCAGTCTTTCCATTTGGAGCATCATAAACCTAAAAATATGTCAAAGACCCAGGACTGTTGAGCAGCTTAAGTCCTACATTAGACACGACTGGGGCATCATTCCTTTTCCAAAACTCCAGTAACTGGTCTCCTTCAGTTCCTAGATGTTTATTAAAAAAAGACAGGATGCTCCACAGTGGTAAACATGGTCCTGGACGAATGCTTTAGTGTTCCAGTCAAATTAAAATTGTCCCTTTTTTGTTTATTTAAACATCTGATTTGTTTTCCTTGTTCTGTCAATAAAACATGGGTTTGTAACATTTGCAAATCATTGGATTCTGTTTTTCATTTACATTTGACACAACATCCCAAGGTTTTTGGAATAGAGCTGGTAAACATTTGTTAATGGAATCATTATTAAACATAAATGATGTTTCAATTTTAGGTTCAAATATTAATATATTTTAATTCTGTGTATCTATAGAAATCCGTTAAATTGATCAGTTATTTTTAGATTTATAAAATAATACAAAATAATTGTCAGATCTCACTCAATGGTCAAATGACAAAACTCAATTTAAAAACTAAAACAAGAAAACTTATTTAGAGTAAAGCAGGAAGGTTTTGCAAGGTCACATAACTTAATCATATCAATTTTTTTTTTTTTCCTCATGGAAGATTCTTGCTGTGAATTGGAAGGCCTGGATGAGTCACTATGGAATAACCCATGACGAAAACCAGTCAGAAGTTGATCTGCAGAGTTTAGTACAAAATAAACTAAACAGTAGCAGAAGAGAGATAAAAGTAGGATTCCTGTCCAAAGCACCACAGCTGTATTAAACCTACAGAGGACACGCTGCTAATGACACTGCAGTATCCTTCAGTGGTATATGCTTTCAGTGACTCCTCACCTGTACACAGCAGTACTTTGCCTTTGCTCAGGAACTGGATGGTTTTGGACACTTTGCTCAGACATTCCTCAGACAGGTACGGCGGGTCAGCGAGGACGATGTCAAAGCTCTGAGGAGCGACGTTACTTGGGAGAGACAGTGGCTCGTTGTAGTCGTAGAAGATGAATTCTTCACCGTAGGCGGCGAAGCGGCGGTCATACTCCAGCACGACGGAGGACACCCGGTCCGAGCCGTCCACCACGCCCTGCTTCAGCTTCTGGTAGACGCTGGGTGCACTCACACACGCTATCCTGACAAAGGAAACACGGCCTTTAAAACCACAGCAGCAACTGTGTCCAAAACCATGTTATCAAGTAACGGCTTCAGAAATTAAGTGTAAAGGATTTTTTTTTCTACATTAAAATTAAGTTTCATCAAGCAAAGGACCAGAATAAATGAACATGAATGTAATGGACCCATTAAACAAGCTGTGGCTGAAAACAAATATGAGTTTGGGCATTGTCCCAGGAAGATGTGGTTTGGAATGCACCTCTAAGGTTACCTGGGAAAAGTGTCACATTCTGGTAATGTTATGGGAATATTCTCCTCAATGAAAAGGAATGTTCCTTAAAGGTTCTCCCAACAACAGCAAGAACTTTTCAGTTTGATGAACATGAGAAATGACTATCTGGAAAACTTCAGAATGTAAGGGTTCTGTAAAGGTTCTTTGCAACATTCATAGAAGGTTAATTTTTTTATGTGCCCCATGTCCCCTTAAAGTTCTAAGAAGGTTATTTGTGTGAATCCTTTAAAGAACATGTTTCCTAGAAAGGTTACTCTTGAAAAACCTTTATAGAACATTCGGGGAACATTGAGGGTAATTTTGGAACAATCCTTGGACTAAAAACTGTTTTCTGAGATAACCCACAGTAGGGCTGTGGGTCCCACAGGGAACTTTTTTTTTGGTTCAGAGAAAATGTGGTAACTGGAATGTTCTAGAAATTATGCAAAATATACAGTTTGACCACAATGAATGATGCCAGAATGTCAGAAAAACACTCCCCCAGAGGACTGCAGCAAACGTTCAGAGCATTCAGCAAAGGTTTGGGTGAAATGTTCTGAACCCAAGACTGTTTCTATCTGAAGTTATACACATTCACGAAGAAAACGATACTTTATGAAACAGTACGTTATGCTAATGGTGCTGCCTGCGGTGGGGGTACAGTGTACCCCTGCTCTACAGTCAGAGGTGTGAGTGTGTTTTGGTGATGTTTTGTCTAACCTGCCTCCCTCTCCTGCTTCGTGTATGAGCTCCTCCGTTAACCGAGCTGCTGTGTCGTCACTGTACCAGAACTGGCTCATCCCCTGGTGGACAGGAACATGAACAGAGATCCTTAGCTTGTTCATTTTTTCACACAAACCAACCCAAAGGTATTTAGCGTTTAAGTCAGGGTCACCAATCCTGATCCTCGAGGGCTGGTATCCTGCATGTTTTAGATGTTTCCCTTGTTATCAGGCTTCTGCAAAGCTGGATGATAGGCTGATCATTTGAACCAGGTGTGTTGGAAGAGGGATACATCTAAAACATGCAGGATACCGGCCCTCGAGGACCAGGATTAGTGACCCCTGGTTTAAATGGTCTAAAACCTTCTCAGAAGCTGTGCTATGATCATGGCTGATCTTCTAAACAGTACTGAAAAAGATCACTTACCTAAATATCTAGAAGGACTGGTTTTGGGTGTATCTGCATATAGTTTACTCAAGTACTGCATCCAGGTTTAAATTTGAAGTACTTATACTTACTCTACACTTGCCAAACAGCTTTAGTTACTCTCAAGATGAAGATTTTACACAGTAGGTAACAGAACACAACACACAGATAATAAAGAACCTGCACAGGGTTCCTACAAGTTAAATGTAAGTCTTTTTAAGTCTCCTTAGAACAGAATTCAATGCCCACTTCATAGCCATGCTGGCAATAATTTGTAACTCCTAGAATTTAGGTAAATTCATGTCAACCAGGTCTAGAATAATCTTTTCTCCAACTAGACATTATTCAACCTCCAATTCCTTGTGTTTACTTTTTGCTTGCAAGCCATTCCTTAAAGTTCCTAAAGTCAGCTTTCTCGGCTGCACGTGTGTGGGGCTGAAAGTTCTACAAAGTTAGCAATAACTGGTTCCTAATTTTAATGTAATTGTCGAGTTGGAGCGGGTGGAACTGAGTAGAATAAGGATACTTTCTTTCTAGTTTGGACATTTAACAGACACATTTAAACACAATACAGGGAACAAGTTTATTATGGCAACATAACTTAAGACCTACCATATCAAATTTAATACCTTTAAAGACTTTTTTAAAGGTATTAAATGCAGATTTGTAAATTGACTTTTAAGACCCTGCTGGACTTTCCAAACTTTTTCTATTGTCATGTCATACAATGAGCTGTGCATTGGCTCAGGTTTCAGAGGCTCCAGCAAAAAGTGATTTTTCCTTCTAAATTTACAGTTGCGGAAAACATTATTAGACCATCAAAAGTAATCAATAACAATGGTTTATGTAATCAAGTACTAACTCCTGTGTGTATCATGTGACTAAAACGGACAGAAAAGAAAACATGGAATGCCTGTTGTTGCCTGGAATGTTATTATCAAGAAAACCATGGAAAATGGATAGATATCAGCTCTTAAATTAAACTACTATGAGCTATTTTTGTTGTTATCATTATATTTGTCCAAACATATGTACCTTTAGTTGTAACAGGCATTAAAATGAACAAGAAATTGAAGAAAACAAGGGTGGTCTAATAATTTTTTGACAAAGTGTTAAAATCATCCAACATGTCTCCAGAAATCAAAGATAACAGCGTGTTAACGTTCTTCCTTTTTTAGTTCCTATAATAAACCAAAGCAAAGAAGTATTTGTGTTGTTCCAGGTTTTTAATGTCCTGTCTCCGAATTCAGTAAACTCACCCAGTCCTCCTCCATGGCTCCCACAGTGTACTGGTCTGATGGTCCCTGATCCACCATGTTCTCACTGTAAAACTCCTGCAGGGCAGCCAGAGTGTGCGCTGAAAGTGTGGGGACGTCATCCTCACTGTCACTCATGACTGAAACAGATGAGGGACCGGAGAAGAGCTGATGTTCAGGAATGAAGGTGAGATGGGTTTGGGAAGGAGCAGCAAACCTGAAACTAGGACAAAAGAAAAGACTTTAAACAAACTGAGACCTTCATGAATGACACGGTTATGACCTATGACTAACTGGAAGGTGAACTTTTACGTAAAATGTTGACACAATGGGAATGGGATAAAATAAATCAAAGATGAAAACAAAAAAAATCACTGGCAGTTTAACATCACTGAAACACAATGCAGGGTGGTTAAATAAAGCAACAGTGGTAAATAAAATGTTCAGAATTGCAGAATTGTGGAAAAACATAAATTACTTACAATGTTGATTAATTTATTGATTATTTTCTTAAACTGATTCACTGTTTGGTTTGCAAAACATCAGAAAATTGTGAAAAGTGTCTGAAATGTTGCCCTCAAATATCTTGTTTGGGCCACAACCATAGATATTCAGTTTACTGTCATAAAGAAGTAACAAAACTAAATCAAACATCCAAATTTAGGAAAGCTGGAATTAATCTGACTGTCCAATGCCGTTTGGTTTTAAGTGAGTTGCCAAAAGTGTGAGTCTGAGAGTGTAGTTATAAATTGACTTAATAAATCAAACAAAAGACTATCAATCACTCTTGACTAGGACCTACGGCTTAGGTTTCTGAGTTAATCCACTGAGGTTGTGTAGTTGACTACTATTATACTGTGTGTTGAAGTAAAATGTCCAGGATTGTGGAAATTTGTGAAAGCATTTGGTCTTTTAATTTCACATACTACAATTTGTTTTATCGCCACAATCTGTCTTTTCATTTTAAGTCATTAAGGAATTAAATAAACTGTCAGATACTCTGCAAATATAAGGTTGTATAGGTTATCATACTTTTCTATGTGTGTCTACATCAACCTGTGTTTAGTATCATGAGGGGACAGTCTGGAGATTAAATGTGAGGGTTTGTTTATCGAGTATGGATGTGCTTTAGTGTAGGACAGGAATGCAGACATGCTGTTGTCAGGCTCTACATGCACGTTTGACCATTTCAACTGTATTTAGTCCCTTGGATATTCAGCAATTTAACATTTTCTGTCATGTCTGCCTGCCCTGGGACTGTGGATGTAAACTAACTAGTACCAGTTATTTTTTAAACACAATACTTCTGTCACACGAACAACTTCATTTTGACTCTTTACCACAGAAACACTGAATGAAGGAATGACAGCAATGACTGACAACTAGCACATTAGCCCTTAGCCTGTTAGCACACAAAAAAAAAACAAACACATTAGTTTGTTTGAATGCGACAATATTCACAAGGAGTTTTAACGACAAAAACAACCTACCTTATAAGACACGTTTCCGCAGCTGAACTTAAGTGTAAAACTTCAGCACGATGATAGAAAAAAAAATGTTTTACACATGTGGAAAATCGCAGAATGATGACATCATCAATGGAGGACGGATCCCGCGGAGGCTCAAAAATGTCCTTTTGATGTACACACGGTCTTTCAAACTTCCTCAGATATGTTTGTGTAGCTACTTTAAATTATGTCTTTATTATTAGTGCTATTCACAATTTAAGACACAAGCACTGAGTGTATGTAACCTATTTAAAATCAGTTATATTCAAGTACTTAAGATGAACAGCAGATGAGCGACTAATAGGTAAAGTTAATAATAGCTCATCAGACAACTAAGTGTATAATTGGAAATAGTGGAATGTAATCAAGTACTTTTACTCAGATTCTTTCACATAAATCTTAGGCACTGTTGTACTTTACCATATATTATAACGGCACTACATCTCAGAGGCACACAACAGTAGTTTTACTCAGCTACGTGTATCTGACAGCTGTACTTCTCATCTTAGTTTTTCATTCCCTTCATGTCCATGAAATCATGTATCCTCTAATGTGTAGATTTTGTTTATTTGTGATAAACTGAAGGATGAAGTGTAATATTTTCCTCAATATGAACCATTTTAAAAGAAAAAAAAAACCCTTTGATTCAATGGAGAATGCATTATCACAAGCTAAAAAAAAACCAAACAAACCAGCATAATAGTATATAAATAATGTAGTTCTCATAACTCTAACTTTAACATCTATAGCAGTAAAATGCAATATGCATATTAAAGCAGCAAATGAATCCAAAAAACATGATGTATAAATGGAAACAAAGACAGGGACCATTTGAACATTAAACTGGTTAAATGCTTAATTTTAGATTATGTCTATGTTTTTATTTATGTATTTTAATAAGCTGTGTGAGTTGTGGCTCCACTTCCTTGGTTTGAGGCAGTAAAAACCACCTGTGTATGAAGTCAACATATTTTTTGAAGACACATGAAGAACACATGAAAACAGTCCAGAGAAGAGATTTACGGTCATAAAATACTCTGAATGAACCGCTGCTTACAAGACCTGGAGGCTAGGTTTTCAATGATCAAATATGATCAATAACTTTATTATTACTAAAGTAGACACTGAACAGACTCAGCATATAAATGAAACTGCAGAGGCCAGAACATTTTATACAATACGTTTATGTACACTTTTACACTTCATTAACAAAACAGCCAGTCTACAATTACCAGGATAGTGCTCTGAACGAGGAGGTCTCCATCATAACGCTTCAACAAGTGGCTCTGCTCCTTTTATTTGGTTTGTTATTGCTGTCCTTAACTCATCAGTCTCTGCTTCATTCCAGTGTGTCTTGAAATGGTGGATGCGCCACTGTAGAAAAATACTACTTGGATTAATCTGCTCAAGTTTTATTTTTGGCTGAGGCACGTCCAGTGCAGCCCTGACACTTTGCTGTAAGAACGAGCAATGGTTTCTCAGAAGGGCCGCCACGTAATACTACAACCCAAATACAGAAAATATATCAAACTGCAAAGGTCAACACTTAGAAAGATTCTCCCTCTTAAGCTGAAGTCATACAATGTTGAAGTCGTACAACTCTCCTGCCGACTACTGGCATAAAAAACCATTTCAGTCTGTTTGTTTTTTAACTATACACTTTTTGTGGTTTCTGAAGACGTATATTTACAACCTTTAGTGAATCGGATTTGGTTTTTGTTTTTGCCAGCGCTTAAAAATGCCCTCCTGGCCAAACCTCTGTTGCCACTTTTGTGTGTGTACATGTGTGAAAATGAGTGTGTGCATGTGTGTGTGCATCCACAGTTCTTGGCGAATGGCAGGCACAGTTGTAATTTATTGTGAACTAATGTATGACTTGTTGGTCATATACACACACACAAACACACACATACACACAGGACAATCAACAAAACAGAGGCCCTGTTCACAACTGGTGCTAAGGCATGTCCTGAGTGAAACCAAAGAATGTGGACCGCTTTAGTTAAACATGGAAAAGATATCAACCAGTTAGTTGCTTGTTCTATAAGAGAAAATGATGAAAAATATGGATCAGTGTTTCCTTAAGTGTTAAATCACCTCCTCAAACGTCTTTCAGTAAACTTTGAAGAAAATGTGAGCTGAATTTGAAGCAAAAATCTTAAGTCAAGAGTAAAGAAACAACAAAAATGCAATTTTTGTGTTTTCTTAAACTGGTTTGGAACAAATAAACGAAGCTGTGTATTTTTGTCACAAGGTGGCGCTATAGGCTACATTAACTCCAGATCATATTAGGTTCAGTAACTAACAAAAAAATATGCCATGTGAGTATAAACTTTAGTAAAGTGTGGTTTCTACACTTTAAGATGCAGTTCTTTTTAAGTTGGGCTTCATCTTTTAAAAAGTTACCCAATCTGGTAAATCAGTTACATGGTAGCCCAACAGTCGACAGCTAATCGATAACCTGCAGCAACTCAACACCTACACTTTGAAATCTGATCTGGAATCCCCTCTATACGTGGTCTGAGCTGCATACGCCTGCGTTCTTTGAGCAGTGTGTGAGAATGTGTCCTGGGCCACTGCAGGACCACCCACTCACCTGCATTAGTGGAGGTGTGGACTTATTCCACACCGAGTGTCATGTATATGTGTGACAACATTCTAAGCTGTTTAAAGATCTTCGGCCATTTGGTTTTTCTGGAACACAGCAAAGAACAGAAATAGTATTTATGTTCACTTCTTTTTAATTTAGACTACACTAGGCACTGGACGTACATCGCTGCCTCCTGCTGGTTATAAAATGAAGGATTTGAAGCTCATTTTTACCGCAGGAACTAGAAACTTCTGCATGAACATTTTCCCTGCAGGAACCAGGGTTTAAAGGACATTGGGCTGTATTTTGTCCAGAAAAAAGTCCCTTCACACTACACTGTATTGTATTATAAATTGGGTAGTGCTTTTTTTAAATGACTTCATAATTTCTTAGTTGTCTCTTCAGTTGCATTTGCTTCCTGTGTTATTTTCTTGTTTTATGTTGCTATAAATCCTTTTGTCTAAAATTAAATAAAATGACAATTACACAATAAGCCCCTGCAGAGTGGGCGTGGGGGGTTAAATACTACCCTGAACATTTCTAAATGATCAGAACTCATCGCCTTTTATTTCAGCCACCATTTCCAAAACACTGCAGCTGTATATTCAGTTTTAAGTTATGCTTCAGCACTCAACACTGACTGTGGAGGTCCAGTAAGAAAGCGAATGACAGAACAACTAAGAACAAAACAGAGGTAAAATTTTCTTCTCAGGTGGAAACGCAGCCAATCACCAATCTGACGGAGCCTTTTAACCCCTGTTAAGTTCAGGAGACTTGCTGCAGAAATTTGACGATAAACAATAATAGAATTTTTTTCTATGAACATATGATACTTTTTTGGCATAATTATGGTTTATATTTCGGTGTTTTGTCGTTTTATTTTATTTCACATCAGCATTTACATGTTTTGAATGTACCTTTTGAATACCTTTCTGAAATATTCTCTTATTTGTCAAGTTATCCTCATGTTCTGACCATAAAGAAACTCTTCATCCTGCTTCTACTACTACTTTAAACATGAAAATTAAAGATACTGAAAGATGATGACATTTTTGGCCAAATACTAGGAGAAAAAGAAGAGTCACTGGAGAAGCACTCTAATGCCAGATATAAATTTAGAGCTGTCCACGTATGATCAGATCACCCAGGACACATGTTAATACCCGGTGTGAACAGGGCCAAAGGCACTCTGGGAAGGACTGGGACGAGATGAGATAAGTGTGTGTGTGTGTGTGTGTGTGTGTGTGTGTGTGTGTGTCAGAATGGGTACTGTTACAAAGAAGTGTGTGTGGTTGTAATGGCATTCTTGAAACAAAATTGGCCCTTTAATACCATCAGCTATGTGTAAAACCTCATCCGGGGAACAACAAATGACTTTTCCTTCACTTTCCCAAAACTGCAACCACTTTGACCTTCTCTGTGTGTGTGTGTGTGTGTGTGCGCACGCGCGCGCTGTGGGGGCCTCCAAGTATGCATGGAGGTAGCAGGAACAGAAAACAGCATCACTGTCAGCTGCTGCTCTCTTTCCTATCGTCATGGCGGCCAGTGCTCCGTCGCCTCCGTTTAACAAGACAGGATGCCTTGACCAAGTCTATCTGCTCTGCAGTTCAGTCTCCATGGTTACCGCATCATCACTGAGTCTAGGTTTTTTTTGGGTGGGGGGGCAACAGATGAGGAAAAAAACTAAAACAAATTCCAAAGAAATGAAACGAGGGTAAAGAAGTGGATTCCCTGGCTCGTAGAGAGAGAGACATGTCCTCAGAGGAATTGTGCTATCTTCTCTACCCATAGTCCTTAGGGATGAGAATGGGGGGGGCAATTGGTTGCTTTTTCCAAATGAGTGGATGAGGGGTTGGTTTCCAGTGGTTATTTGACACAAAGCAGGCCGCCCACGTTGGCCACAAACTCCTCGAGGCTCTTGAGGAAGGCGACCTTCTGCTTTCGGTCCATGGTGGGCGGCGTGCTGCTGGCCGTCAGCTTGTTGAAGGCGTCGGCGAGTCGCTGATAGATGACGGCGTCTCTCTGTGAGGACAACAGGGACTCCACCAGCTCTGAGTACTCCGCCTGAGGGAACAGAGCAGCAGATCCGATGTAAAAGAAGAGAAAGCAGCAGCAGAGGCTTTACATTTCAACCTTAAGACGAGAAGAATTCGTACTTTACACAGGCCTTGTGTTGAAGTATTACAATAAGTTACAGCAACACAGACATGAGTGACACACATCTATAGGGACATTAGGTACTTGTTTCAGCATAATTATTACAATGTGTACAAGTGTAATAGTCACACTGTGATGAAATGCCAAATAAGAAAAGTAACTTATACAGCCTGAAAATGAGTGAGAATGAGTGTCTTCCACCTGACTAGGAAGACTTTGTTACACTAAGAAAAGCAGTTGTCATTATTGAACTGAAATATTGAATTGTTTCAGTGACAAAGGACGACACTGTCAACACTGCCTTCATGAGTCAACCGGTGTATTAACCTAGATTTCCTCTAAAATCCCTTCAGAGGAACTGTCATGATGTTGATCTGCTTTTGTGTTTGGTGGGTTTTAACAGTCGTATTGTGTTGAAGTTTGAGAGAAGATGTTTTGCACCCACATAATCTTCAGGATTATAATCATCAATTTCCTGCTCTTATTATTTTCTTTGTAGATGCATTTGCACATTCAACATGCGAATGATCTCCAAGCCATTGTAGACAGAGTTAATGAAGCAGGAGAAGTCTACAACATGAAGATGAATGCTAAGAAAATAAAGACAATGGTTAACAACAAAAGGGAAGAAAGGCCAGGAATCAGCATCGTGATTGAAGGAGCAGTTATCGAGCCAGTCACAAGCTTTACTTACCTAGGGAACAAACTGACAGAGGATGGGAAATGTGCAGAGGAAATTAGGAGGAGAATTTCTATCACTAAATCAGCCTTCGCTAAGCTGAACAAAGTGCTAACAAGACCCCAAATTCCACTATCAACAAAAATCCAGATCCTGTACTGCTATATATGATCAAAATTGCTGTATTAAGCCAAGACATAGACACTTACAGTGCAAATGAAAAAGACACTAACATCCGCTGAGCCCTGGACATGTAGAAGAATGATGAAAATCTCATGGACGGACAGAGTCACAAACCAAGAAGTTCTGAGAAGAGTTAACACTAGAAAACGCGTCCTTGAAACCATCAGGACAAAGAAACTGAGGTATTCTGGGCACATCATACGCCTCAGCACCTTCCAACGCACCGTGCTTGAAGGGAAAATTGATGTCAACAGAGAGGAAGACTCATGACAATATGGTTTAGTGACACCAGAAGCTGGACAGGCCTCAACTATATGCAAACAACACGAAGGGCAATGAACAGACACGACTGGCGAGCCCTGACATACAACCCGCTTTGAGGAAGGAACTTGATGAGATGCATTCCCCTACAGCAGCGTTTTTCAACCTTGGGGTTGGGACCCCATGTGGGGTCACCTGAAATTTCTAGTAATTGATCAAAATAAAAAACATACTAATAAAAAATATACGGTGAGTTGACAGAGACATTCACAATCCATAAAAGACATGACAAACTGTGAGTCTGAAACTGAAGCACTGTGGTACTGTTTATCTGTCAAATGTTC
>JAPQRP010000016.1:12826286-12840308 GCA_037367295.1 Apogon hyalosoma | reverse complement strand
TCATCATTTGCATCAAGTATTTTGGAAAATCAAACAAAAACATCATTTGCATAATAATTTGGAACGCAGTGTATACATAGGACATAACAGGAACTGGGCTGTGATGAAGTTTGTTGCACTTTATACATAACTGGTTCTGATTAACCATAGTTATTAAACAGCAGGAATCCATGGAATTTACCAACAAAAAAATGAAGAAACGGGTTCTAATGATCACAAATCATCGTGTCAGACATGTGAACTAGTTCCTAAAATATTCCTAACAGGCTTTAAACTGTTTGTACCATCAGGGTTTCATATTTCCATCATAATTACCTATGAATGAAATAGATGAAAATCTATCTTAATGCAATGTACGCATTCTCTCATATTTCCTCTAATTAGCAAATTTTACGTTTGTTTTATTGTTTTAGGTTTCAAAATTTGTATGCGTTTAATTTCACATTCAAAGTTGTTGTTTTTTTTTATGAGTTACTTGTGTAAGAATTGAACTTTTTAATATTTCAACACTCAACACAAAGTCAGTACAGCTGATGGGTAACCCTGCAGCAAAATATAATGCAATAGCTCCTGGCTTTCATAAATTATTATTCATATTTTCCTATAATTACATGTATTTTGCCTCAACTTTTAGGAGAGATTCTTATATAAGCCTTTATTTTTTTTATGTTTAATTCATTACATTATCCATTTACTTACCATTTATGGAGATGAAACAGAATCTCTATCAATATTAGTGATTATTTACTTATTTTAATGACTTTAATAGTAAGGTATGATTAGATGTTCCTTTCTTTGGTGGTGAAATATGAGAGAGAACGATCCACAAGGGAACAAAGCTGTGGTTTATTCTTCCAAAACTGTGTGCTTTTGTTGAAATTACTTGTGACATTCGGGGCAGAGTAAATCTGAAAAGGATCAGGCCGATTTCCTGGTGCATGTAAGCAAAGAGAAGGAACACAGAGATGAAACAAAGGGGTGTGTGATCAGTTGTTGGGTCCATCTTTCTTCCGAGTACAGACGGAGCAGCTGGAGGAGCCAACAGCTGCCGTCTCACTCGTACACCCCCCTCCTCATAATTACTCTGGAGTCGTTGTGGCTTTGCACCTCCATTTACTACTGTCAGCCTATTAAAACAAAGGCCTCCAGGATCACGACAAGGATCATGTTATACACACGGGAGAAAAACTCAACGGGAGAATATTATCAACTGCATCCATCACTCCTGCTCCTCCGATCTGACGGGAGTCTGGGGAAGTGTAGTTCATTTTTATTTTCATATGTAATGTGGAATACAGAGCTTAGTGATCATTATTATTCCCTGTGGTTGAAGAAGTATTCAGATAAAAGTACCAAAACAGTAATGGAAAGAGTAAAAAAGTAATAAAACCCCCTGCCCGGTCACACAACATTTTGTCCCTAATAAGTTTGAGTCCTAACTTTAAATCTTTTCAAACAACAAAAAAAAAAAAAGTAAAAAAAATGTATAACTTCAGAAAAAGGCATGTAAAGAATATGTGTGTGAAATTTGAAAAGAATCAGGTGAATAGCGTCCAAGAAATTGGTTGGACAGATTTTTTAAGTTGAAATTTTCAAAAATGTGTAAAAAAAAAATCCACAAATTGAAGCATCAGTATTATTAGAGCAGCATGTTGGAGGTTTAGCTAATCTGAACTCCATATCCGGTTTTATACAGAGACACCAATCAGAAGCTCATCACACATTTAATAGGAAAAGAAGAAAAAACAAAGTTCTGCTACACTCATCTGTTTTCACTTTTTTCAAATCTTTGATTTTCAGTGACATATGGATGATTTGAAGATAGAAATTAAATCATGGGAGATCTTCTGAGGCAAAAAATAACTATTTGCTTAAGCTGTTAATATACTTTACACTATTTGTACAGTTTTGTGGGGGGAAAAAATACTTTTTTTAAACCATAGGAATTTAACATTTTCTTTTTCTACACATATGTTTATTTTATAGCATGTGAGACCAAAGGACAGACCTGAGCCAAATTCTTTGTTCCTGTACACAAACCTGGCCAATAAAACTGATTCTGATTCTCAAACCACTGGTCTTTAACATCTTTATTATCTTATATTTTGGTTTGTTGCATTAACGTTATCAAATCTTCATTAAAAAGCAACTAAACTTGTCAGGTAAATGCAGCAGCATAAAAAGTACAACATTTCTAAGTATAAAGTTGCTGAAAAAAGGAAATAATCAAGGACAAGTATGTCAAAATTGAAAAAGTACTTAGTTACAACCAACCTCTGGTTAAAATTTCATTCAGTGTCAGACGTGAGTGTATGTGAGTATTTTATAGACATTTTACCTCGGCCCAGTACTGCTGCTTTGTGTCTGAGTCCATGTGTGCGAAGCCTCCCAGGACCAGAGCCTTCATCAGAGACCTCTGCACTGAGCTGGACAGCAGGTGGAGGGGGGGGCTGCGGCTGGCAAACTGCTTTGCCAGGCTCCACCAGCTTTCACACTGCACCACGATGTTGGCTCTGGACAGAAACAGCATGTTAACATCTGTAGGACCTGGTGTGACCGTTCCATCCATTCTTTCTTCATTCTTATGCCTATCATACACTAAGAGACTATAGACAAACTGACACCCTGTCTGAGAGCTTTTAATTATCAAGGTTTTGTAAAGACGGGGGTCTCATGAGGTCTCTATTTGTAAGACAACAACTATATTTCTGACTGATCAGACTGGATGTGACACTTTATGGAAGGAGTTTTAAAGTTTGCTGCAAATTCGTTCATGGCTCATATATGGAAATACTCCTCAATTAGACTGTTGTACTTAGTACAGTTACTTAAATAGTTTTTAAGTCAAGGATAAAGAGCAAAGCGGAGTAAATCACTGTATCATCAGTTTCCACTTCTATCTCTTCTCTGCAGACATAACACACCCAGCTGGATTCTGCTTTTTAATGTGTTTTGGGATGTGAGTGGAAAACCTTGGCTGTGGGTTTGCAATAGTCCTGTTAGTTGTTTATTGTGATGTTAATCCAGTTTGCTGCTGCCTGTTTGATGCTGAGGGACTGCACTTATTGGCTGTTGACAATGTTGTTGTCACAGTACTGAATTTCATTTTCTGCATTAGCCAAGATACAGAACCTACACCAATATTCAATGGCTGATTTTAATAGAAACAAGATGAAAGAAGGCCAGTTTACGACAGAGTTTTACAAGCACCTAATATTATACCATCAAGATGACGGGAGTGCACAGACCTTTAGCAAAACTCTTGTGATTTGGTTCAGTTATTAAAAATGAAATCATTTGGAAAGTCTTGTCGTGTAAGGTCGGCTTTTTTCTGGAATGTCCATAACCTTTAAAAGCTTGTTTTCAAGTCTTGACATCAATAATTATTTCATGTTAAAAGAATCCGAGAAGCTTTTACAAAGTGCTCAGCATATTTTAGAAATACACAGAAATGTTAGTGGTCTCAAAAATATAGAGCGAACAATTTTAAGTTTTTCCACATACATTCCAGGCTTTTTTCCCTCATTTTATGACTTGGTGTGATCCATCTGTGCCACAATAAACACCTCTTTTACTTTAGTCTTTACTTTATTTTAACTTAAGTTAGTTGGAAGCCTACTGTCCATGAACTGACCTCTCCCTTTTCTCCACCAGTGTCACCAGCAGCTCCACAGTGTCATTAGCCAGGTCAGCCTCCGAGCTCCACACAGACAGGTTGTTGATCACCTTCTCCAGAAGATATCCCACAATCCACTGGGCGCCCTCTGTGTCTGCACCAAATGCTGTGCTCAAGGGAATGCTGATCTAAGGCATCAAAGAATAAAAGATGACAACATTTAAATGTTTTGTAGAAAGTTTGTATCCACTTAACAGGTTTATGTTGTTAATGGATGTAATTTAAAAGCAGCAAACTGTTAACCATAAAAGGAAATGACTGACTAACAGATCAGCCAACCCGATGTCCTCCAGCGTCTGCTGACTGTAACTACAATATTATTAACATTTTTAATATTGTGCACCGGCAGCACTTTTAGGGTGAGGTAAAGATATCATAGTTGGCTTATACAGAAAAGTCTGGAAAGGATTTTTTTCTTTTTTATTAATACTTACTCAAAACCACAATCGCTCTGACCAGGGCGCTTCCGTTAACAAAACCTAAGAACATTTATGTGACTTCTGATGGTAAGTCTGGACTTTGGCGTCTGCTTTACAACAAAGCAGGACCCTGAGTATTGGGTGTCATGACTTTGGATCAGTTTTCTCTGAGAACAGTGTAAGTAATCCAGCACACTTAACCTTCTTCAGAACAGGTTATTTTGGCAATAAGAGATCCACACTTAAAATCACAGCCTAGAGACCCATCAATTCCCTTAGAAAACTGTGCAATGATTCCAACAAAATCTTGTGGACCTCAGTGACCTCAGAGAGCATGTAAGTACGATGATATATACACACTTTTTTCCCCCTGGAAAGGATCAAGTAACAGAGAAATGATGTGTCATGGATGGAGTCAAGCAGTGGATGTGGGTGTCTGTATAATTATTCCCTAAAGTCTGTTTCTGCCTGTCTGTGTTACAATGAAACCTGGATCTAAAAAATTAAAACAGGCTTGGCACAATCTCAGAAAGACCGAGGGGGAAAAAAATGTTGTGTGTGTGTATGTGTGTGTGGGGTTGTTATAGATTCTTAGCAGAACAAACAGCTTCTCTTTGTCCAGTAACAGAATCATGTACTTGTGTTGTTCTCTGCTGTCAGAGGTTTAGTAGCTCTAGTGGACACAGTGAGTCTCCTACCTGCTGATAGAGCTTCTCGTCCACCAGCAGGTACGTCTTGGCCCATCGTCTGAGGAACCAAACTATGTCTTTTCCCATCTGTGGGCTCAGCAGCTCCGTCAGACTTGCTCTGGTCGCCCTGGACTCTACCTCTGACGTCCGCAACACTGCCGACAGCAACCTGACAGAGAGACGTACAACTGAGACTGGGTGGAAAAGCAAAAGAGCCTAGAGGAGGACAGACCTGATGGAAACGAAGAAAAGACAAGAAGTCCACTAGAAGAATAGATGTTAGCTTTTACTGTTTTATTCTATTTATTTTTGTTTGTCCTCTGGAGGAGCTGATAAACATTAACCAGACAAGACATAAAAAACAATAATGAAGTTAAAGATGCAACAAAACAAAAGTAATGTATGTAAGATGAGATGTAATGATGCTATTTTGTAAATTTGGTTCCTGAAAAATGAGAACATTTATGTTTTAGGTCTTGTGCTGAAAAAATTGGGAAAAATTAATTAGTGAAGTAAAAAAAAATTAAAATAAACTAAAAATATGATAACAGGTACATATATAATAAAATGAATAAAACAATCTGCAACAATTTTGATGATTTTTACAATTAAGATACTAAGGTTTTGCTGAACGCAGATTCTCAAATATCTCAATTTGATGCTTGCTGCATGTTTAACTACAAAAATATGTTGTATCCACTATCCTTCCATCAGTAGCATCTCAATTATAACAATTTGCACAATCAGTTCCAATTCAGTTCAACATGAAATATAGAAATAGGATTATAATATAACTGTTGACTGACTGACAAACATCCTTGCAGATGCCTGGTGGTGTGTGTGTGTGTGTGTGTTTGTTTTTTAACACCCTGTTTCATTACATCTGAAACTGGATACATGAGGAACTAATCACTATATTCATTCAGTCAATTATCCATTCATGTCACGCTGGTCATGCCCAAACATGGACAACAACAAACACTTATATTATATTCTGACATTTGACACAATTAACAGATAAGCAGAAATCACCTCTGGTCGTTCATTTACCTGCATCTCTTAATACATAACACACATTAAAACAGTGATTAATTCACTTTTAATGCAATTTGGGTAACTAGTAGTAAATTTGTTTGTAAGGCATTTTTATATAGGGTCAAGTACAGTTCAGGTGTTCTGTGTCTCAAGTTATTGGACTGATGGCAGCAGGCCCAAAAAAAAAATAAAAATAAATAAAAATAAAAAATCAGATGTTGTTCATCAAAACAATCCTTAGATTATTTACAGCCCTACTTTTAGATACTGATTTCAGGTGATATTTCCCAGCTGTACAGTGAAAGGATCAAACCCTGGCAGATTGTTACTATCTTGATGCCCTTTTTGTCAAAGTGTGGTCTTTACACAGTCAAGTGCACATCAACACACACAGAGACACACACAGTATATGAAAGGCCAGGCGGGCAGCGAGCTTAGAGTAGCTTATGTGCGCCCCTCTCAGTCCAGGACAGTGCACAGTTCCACATTGTTTGCAGAAAACAAAACCACGCTGACATTTACGGACCGATCGCTTTTAGGAAACCTGATGCCATCAGCCACTCGCCTCTCCAATCCTCTGTCAGCACCATACACATCAACACACACCTCAATAATGAACAATCTATAAAACACAGGGACTAAATGACCTTCAGCAGACAATACCACTGGCTGCCATGGCTATCTTTTGTCGTCACTGTGATTATCCATATGTGCACGCACACATTACAATTACCCTCTAACAAACAAACATCCAGTGTTGACTGCCAGTCTTGTGCCACACAACATGACAGCCACACGCCATCAGTTAATTATTGTCAAAATATAAATCTCCCATGAGCTCATAACAGCGACTAAAAATATGTTTGGCACCCCCGGGTCCATTTTATTATCTGTTGGATTTCTACAGCTACCATTTTGTACTGATGTTCTGCACAGATGAAAAAGACAGTACAGTGTAAATACATGACAGTACCATAAATCAGTACTGAATATAAAATAAAAAGCATTTATTTAACATTTCCTAACTGAAAAAAAAAAGAGTTTTATCTAAAATATAAGATAAACTGAGATAATATAAATTGCATGAAATGTTTATTGCACAATAAAGGAGAATGTGTTCTTAATCTGTCTTGCCTGGTAAAATAAAGGCTAATTAAAGTAAAAATACATACATAATGTATATACAGTACTATGTAAAAGTCCAAAGCCATTATTAGGTTTGTGGGTTTAGTAAAGTTATAATGATCATATAAGTGTATTTCTAAGTTTCTGTATTATGACAGAAACTGGATATGAGATGTAGTGCATTATTTTTCTGATGTTTTATACAAGGTCTTATCCAAAACACGTCAAACATTTGTAAATGTTTATGCTGCTTCTTGTCATTGGAACAGGGCTCACACTAAATAGTGACTTTAACTTTTGGAAGCCATTTAGTTTCCTGTATTTTCTTGTATCTGAAGAAAAAACAGAAATGAGAAATACCTATGTATGCTCATTTTCACCCTGCAAAAACAACAAACCTAGAGGTGGCCTAAGACTTTTGCACAGTAATGTACATATATTTTTACTACTTTGAATTTCCCTGTGAAATACCCCATGTGACAAGAAAGACTCAAACTAACCTTAAAATATAAAAACAAGACTAAAATTAATAAAACCACAACAAAAAGTAAAAACATAAATTAAACCCTTAATAAAAAAATTAAGTAAAACTACGCTGAATTAACAACAAAACAAAAAACTAAAATAATCATGACCTTGTTTTGAATAATAAAATAATAATGAAAAACAATAAAATGCCAAAACCGAGAAACAAGAAAAATATTTCCACAGCTGCTTCTGATTTACTGCCACAATATGAAGTTGACATTAGTGGCAGATGGTGTTTGGTCTCTGATTCTTCTCACCTGATGACCGAGTCTGTGCGGTTGCAGCCTGGTATGGATGAGGCCTTTTCCCCCGGTGAACCGAGGATCTGCAGCGTGGTGTTAATGTCCACTTCTGTCGAGTGTTTGATGGAAAACTCCATCACTTCTGAGGGAATGAGCGGCGTTTCACCAGGAGGGTCGTCTGCTAGTAAATACCCTGAAGAGTTTGAACACATTATACTATTTTAAAAAACAGAGTAAAATATGAAAATTTAAAATTATATTGTTAAGTTAATGTTGAGAAACCTGCTGTTTTAATAGGGTGGGTCAAAGATTATTTCATTAAGTCAAACCCACAAAATCGGGTGGAGTTCAGTTCTTCTCAATAAAGTCTGTAAAGTGGAATATAGTGCAATGGAAAAGTGGCTTGTTAACACTATAAAACACCTATTTTACTTTATATTAGACACTTATTCTGCTTTTCACAGGCACATATAAAATGTTTTTAAACCGTGTCAAACATATTTTGTAAACCACACCCCTAAGTACGCTTTTCTTGAACAATATTCTGCTCTTAAATGTTCTTTATGAAAATGGCACAAACAGGCAAAGTTCGATGTCCTACTGCTGACCTGAGACCAGTATGAGCCAGTGGATGTCTTCATAGAGGTCGTCCAAGACTTTGCGGTCGACTGATCCAGGGTCAGACGAGGCCATGAGGTGCTGCTGGGTTCTCTGGAGCTGACCATGCAGCCGTGTTACCCGGTCCTCCAGGAGGCTGCAGAAAAGTGTCAAATATCAACATGAACTGTGTTTGGTAAAACTGGGGTACACTGCAAATGTGGCAAAAGAACACAAACAGACTGAAATAAACCTGCGTAACTGTAGAACATTTCAACATACTTCAACAGTAGATGTGTGGCATGTAGTGGCAGGTAGATTAGAGGAGATTTTATTGATCCCATAGCAACAGAAAAAAGTGCAAGAAAAAATGTGCATGTGTAAAGATAGTGCCAAAAACCATGTAAAATAATAATAATAGTAATAAGACTATACAGACTATATACATGTTTACAACAGAGTGGAACTGCACAGATGAGACACAAACAGGACAGGGTTTTGTGGTAGATTAATATATCATTATTATGTTTGCGGCTGAGTTAAAACCTACTTTCACTGGTTTTCACCACCATGACAAATGTCTGTAATGTTAGTGTTGAACACAAAATTGTGGCCAAGACAAATGGGACTGGAGGAAAAATGGATGTGCTAGAAAGTTGAAAGGTGCTGCTGGATTACATAAAATCAATCTCAAACTTCTGTGAGATGTGAGAATGTCAGGTATAGAGCTCCGATAAATGCATGCTTTTAGCCCTTAGCAGTGAGATACTCTCAGGTTTTAAATCTGTGGACTTTTTTTAATCACTGTGTGTTGTGTCTTATTGTTTTATGCACTTTTATAGTATTTGATTAAACTGTTGTTATCTTATACTTTAATCGTGCTTTTAGATGTAAAGCACTTTGTTCTTTTTTATGTTGTTGTCAAGTGCTATATAAATAAACTTTGATTGATTGATAAATGTAAATGCATCGGCTTTACCTTGTGAGCAGGGGGATGCAGTGGTCAGCGGCCACACGCCCCAGCATCCCGATGCTGGACAGCTGATCTGAGAACAGCTCTCTGTCATCTTCCTGCAGCTCATTGATCTCTTCCTCATCATGGGATGCTATGCCATTCACTGACTGAAAAGTGGAAGGCAGAGAGAGTTTAAGAGTTTTATGATTTATGTGAGGAAAAGATGAGGAATTGAGAAGAGAGTGGTTAAGGTAACCTCAATGAAGATGTAGAGGAATCTGTTCAAGCTGAAAACACACAGCGGTTATCATGACTAACGGTGCAGCATCACTGTAAAGACCATCTCACCAGGTTACGTGTGCCGTCAGGAGCAGCCAGATGACACTGAATGTACGAGTTGAAGACCTGTATCGCTGGTTGAACGAAGCAGCCACGAGGAAAATGCTCCTCATCCTGGACCAGTGTGAGCCACGACTCCAACAGCTTATCATAGGCCTCCATGTAAACCATGTCATCCTTATCCAGCTGAGGTAGGACAGAAAAAAACCCATTTATAACACAACTATTTACACTTCATAACAGTTTGCTTTTCACACTTTCAAAATGTATTTTGAATTATTGGATCAATAAAAAGAGGAGGCACCTTAACCCATAAAGACCCAGTGATACTTTTGTGGCCATTCCAAGATATTTTTTTTCTCTATATTTAACTTTTCTTAAGTGATTTATGTCTATTTACTTTAATATTATCCTCTGTATTTTTAATTTTTTCAGCGAAAATCAGGTATTATCCTATATTTAATTTCCTGATCATGTAGATGTTCATAAAAGTTTAAAGTTGATTGTTTTATCAAAAACAGAGAACGCTCAAGACAAAGTGACTTTCATTAAAATACATCATTAATTGAACATAAACCAAGCATCTCCATCCACTGTCATTTTTCAAACTCCATGGGATTTACTGGTGAATCAATGTTGTAGAAGGTGATTTTAATTTGAAATTAAATCTACCTTCCATTTTCTAGTTGTGTGAGATTCATGCCAGCAGGTGGACAACATGTAGCTATGGTAGTGAAAGTCCCAAGAAAGAGCCCAAGTGGGAAAACTGTGTGTGGGTTAGATAAGATCAGGTGCCTTGCAAGCTGAAGGTGATAAAACATGTGGAACTATTCACGAAGGGGAAAGCAGACCCCCTTTCTTTCATTCCTACCTTGTTTGGTCCAGACTTTTGGACTTTTTAGTTTGACCAAAAACAAATCTTCGGATAAACAGTTTACATCCGGACCACGATGTGGACTAAAGAGTTGGCTTTTGTTCTGACTAAAACAGGTGGTTTCAACCCAGGTCAAACTAAACTGTAATTCAGTTCATGTGTGTGAAAACACTAGTTCAGATTCTAAGACCAATTACAGAAAGTTACCTTCATCACCAATCAACCAAAGAGGAAAGCAAAACTAATTTAAACTGAAACTATTTGACTTTGGTTTGACCTTTATGAAAGCAAAACAAAAGTCAAAACAAAATAATAACAACAACTAAGAACTATTAATTATTCTTATTTCTACTATTTTTTAAGGTTATTAAGGCAGATTTGTTGCTATAATGTTCCAAATTATAACCAGCTCAGATGAAATTTTCTAAATTCCTACTTTACAGCAAACACAAAAATATAAAAATTAAACCACTCTCCACTTGTTTCCACAGAGACTTTATACCTCAGGTCACATTGTAGTACTCACCACTTCCTCTAGGGCGGCGCTGCGTCCAAAAGAGCAGGTGAGAAGTGTGAGGCAGTTAATGAAGGAGGTGAAGAGGTCGCTGGGCAGTGCTGTTAAAATGCTCCGAGGGAACATGGTGATCAGGTTGGAGATGATATTTGAGATGCCCACTGCCTCCGAGTCCTCGATCTCAATCCTGGTAATAGGAAAAAATTCCAGATAAGATGTTTATCGATCAACGTATTACTGAACAACTGTCAACTTTGTATTTAATAACTGAAATAATTTATTTAGTTCTGAAAATCTGAGTGACTCTTCTAGCAGCTAAGTGAAAATGCAGAAAAGAAAGAAGTGTGTTTCAGCTGTAAAGCACTGATATTGACATTTCCCTGTGGTAAAAACTGATTTCCATCTCTGTACAAAAGTTCAATCTGATTCTCTATTTTCAGGTCAAACCCAAGCTCTGGCCTAAAGGAAGGACCGTTTCCACTCTCTGGATAAACGGGGGTCACTTTCTACTTTTCCTGCTGGTGACTGAGGTTTGGAAGCATGCATGAAAATTGATCCTTAACCAAAACTCGTGGGCAACTTGACCCCTGAGCACTTTTCCACAGCTGCATCTGGGGTTACTTTTATGGTATTCCTGCCTCATAGCACAGCACACAAAGAGCGGCTGTAATTACACTTTTCATTTTATGAGGGACTTTCATCAGGGGATCGTACCATGAAGCATGGGGTGACGGCTGTGGACACACTTAAATAAGTTGCTCACGTTAGATTTCGAAAAATGGCATGTAATAGAATATAATTTGTACACAATCTGGACAAATCTAACCATGGCGCCTAAACATCCACCGTGAGGAAAAAAGTAATGAAGCTACAATAATATCCAACATGTAGACAGATGTCAGTGATTACATTTAAAATGTTCAGTGTGTGGCATTTCAGGTTTTAACAGGTTCTAAACGGCGGTAAACTGTCAAAGAAATCTTCAGACCCTTTACGCAAGGAGGACAAGCAATACTATACCATAAAAAGGACCCTTTTTTCAGCACGACTACTACAGCAGCACTTATCAACAAACTGCTTCCTAAATTGTACATTACATCAAGTCGATTATATGATTATGTGGCAGCATCTCAACAGTTTTACACTGCATTTAAATCCTATTTATACTCCATATTTTGTGTCATATTTCACTGCATCATATCTTAATCTGAAAAGTAGGACACAACGTCTAATGACTGCTTCTAAATCAGTCTATCCTTCTACTTCATTTGTTCAACAACTTAACTGTTAGTTATATTTCAGATCAGTATTTTTTGTTTCACCAACTGTGCAGTGAAAACATTATATTTTTAATGTTTAGTGAAGTATTAAGTGATTAAATGTTCCTTTATGCGTAGAGTTTAGACTTCTCCTTCTTAAGCTAAATACACTCTTTAAACCCTCCTTCATTCATTTGAAAACAGTCACAAAACTGAAAATGGGTCTTTTTTTCTGAGTTCATAATCAGGTAACTTTTTAAGAGATATGTGGTTCTCACAGGAATGATGTTACAAAAATATAAGGGTCTTATAGAATATGATGCATTTCTACAGGTGAAACTACCAACAGCATGTAAAGCAAATGAGCTCAACTTTAAAGATCTACAACAGTAAAATTAATTCAAAACACACAATAAAACACTGACAAGGACCATTTTACTACACAGTGTTAGTTTTCATACTTTAACCCTATGACGCCAAATGTAGCAAATTTGATACATGAGTTCTGAAGCCCTCTACATGATCAGTGCGATTTTGTTTTTTCTTGAAAAACCTGACGCATACAATCAGATACATGCAATACAAAGATAATCCACCAGGGGGAGGAATTCGTTCACCATTCGATCATTCGTTTCCAGTGACACTACAGGATTGTCATTAATGAGGAAGGAGGAAGAACTTTGCCAGTTTTGAAAAGGAATCACCAATGTTAGACATGTTTGTGTTATATTATGCTTTTGTTTGTTCAAAAATAACATTTGAGCATTGAGACCTGATGTATCAAATATGATACAAAATTGAAATTCATACATGGAAATTGATATTCGAAAAAACTTTTTTTTTTTTTGCGCTTGTTCAGAAGGACCAATGAAGGCTCCAGTTTCAAAGAGCTGGAATTTTCATCATTGATTTAATGGTTCAGGCTTTACAGGGTTAAGTGCATCTTACTGATAATACATACTTAAATGAGGTTGTAGATACATGTGCACCACATGATGAAGTACTTTTTGTTGCTCTCTTTTTTTTGTCATAAAATGATTCTATTAGTCTTCATGTTGGCCTGATGGTTTTACAAATACTTAACCAAGGAAAAGTGTTGAAAAGGGCTTGTGACTACATCTCTTAACTCCAGTCATTTATTTAGAATATAAATAATTTTTCAAGTTTCCTGAAAAAGAACCGTTTAGGACAAAAGAGGTTTCCACTCGACATTGACGTTTTACTGAAGTAAATGATCTTAATAGCTGCAACAATGAACCAAATCTCTGCATGATCTCATCATTAGTCTCTGGACGTTTTCATCCAATTAACTGATTATTAATTTAATGATTTCAACTCAAAGGAAAAGCAACTAAAGCTATCATTTAAACAGGATTTCCATTTTCATCCAGAGATCCTTTTCTGTATAGCGATGTGTTAATCTCTCTGGATTTGCAGTGTATGGCTATAACTTCACTATGATATAATTTAATGCACACTTAAAAATCACTCCATATATAGAAACATTGCCTGTAGATATGATGGTCTTATTTCTTCTACCTGTGGTTTATTGTGATTGTGTTTATTCCTTTATAGTATTTTATCTTGTTCCCTTTGGAAAGACCAGTGTGTTTGATGGCCAGAAACAAAAGTCATTATTATTGCATCAACTTATTTAGCCAAAATCCTTTGCACTTTAAAACTGCATTAATTAAATTAACCATTGCTGTGTGAACCTATGAGCATGATTTTTATTTTTGTACTTCTATTGTACTATTCTTTCTGTGGGGG
>JAPQRP010000016.1:12803259-12819449 GCA_037367295.1 Apogon hyalosoma | reverse complement strand
AGAGAGAGAGAGAGAGAGAGAGATTTTAATGGATAGGAACTTAATGGAAACACTGTAAAAAGAAAAGTAACTGGTACAATATTTGCCTCTGAGATGTAGACACATAAAGCAGCATAAAACAGAAATACTCAAATACAGTACAAGTACCTCATTTTTCTGTAAGAGGAATCAAGGCATAATTTGGTCTACTTTCACATAAATGTGGGTTTAGAGGAAAACGGAGAAACATAAGTTTCTGGTTAAGTCTATTTGTAATTGAAGAGGAAAACAAGCTATTCCCTCTGAAGCCAGTACGCAGATGCAGGAATCAGAGGCCATTAAAATACAGACTCAACAAGCAATTACTTCCTGTAAATAAGGCAGAAATGGCACAGTATGAGTCACACTCCTGCTGACATTGGCCTCCATCACTTGTTGAGTCTCTGATTTTAAGAAAACACAAAATCCTTGAGATAGTGGAGAAAAACAAACTGCTACAGAGACAGCCAAATGGCAATGATAATGGTAATTTAACTTTAAAAGTGCAAAGTATAAGACATAATTGTACAGCAGAGCGGTTTATGCTATCTAAACATTTGTTAGCTGAATGGTTAAACTTATATTAAAAATTACAAAGTAAAGCAGTTCATGTAATGTACGGATTAAGGGACTTACAGTACAATACTTCTCAACAAAATACAAAGAAAATACAGTGCGTTTTTATATTCTGTGTTCTACTGCTATAACTAGAATTATTATTTCATTGATGATTAGTACTATTAACCATGTTTCCATATAACTATTAAATTAATTTAAAGTTAACTTCTGAAATGTTGCAAAAAACAAAAAAAATAAAAAGGGTATTTCCATCAAAATGGATGTGATGTTTTTATAGGGATAAAGCAGACAAATAATTCAGTCTCCTCATCAGTCCACATGTACCCATTACTACCAACTATATTTTTGTATTTTATGAGAAAAATTATTCCAAACAACTGATAAAACACTTCACCTACACTAGAATGTATATGGGGAAACAAGTGTTTCCATTTCACATTAAGAGCATTAAAAATACAGGAGCCAAAATCATTGGAGAAAAAAAATGGCTGAATTTGAAGATGCAGCTCATTCCTCTCAGTCCAAATCAAGACTAAATATACATTTAGTGGTGCATCTGATAGAGTCTTGACTGCAATCATAATGGCTGTATGGCTGTTTTGGCTAAACACCTTATGAATGATTTTCTACAGACTAAAACAACTGAACAGAGCCAAGTCCTACAAGTTTTATCTAAGACTGCTTGAATTACTATATACTAAAGCAGGGGTCACCAACCCGGGTCCTTGAGAGCTACTATCCTGCATGTTTTATAGGTTTCCCTCTTTCAGCACATCTGATGGTCTTTATCAGGCTTCTGTAGAGCTTGAAGACTGAAGGTTTGTCATTTGAATCAGGTGTGTTGGAAGACGGATACATCTAAAACATGCAGGATAGTAGCTCTCAAGGACCAGGGTTGGTGACCCCTGTGCTAAAGGGTAAGAAAAAAATTATTTTAGCCCTGGGATGTCAAGAAACTATTGTGCACTGACGCTTTAAATTAGCTTTTAGAAGACAGAAGAAGCAATATTGAACCTGGATCATTCAGAGACTACCCCTACATCTGGAAGCAACACCTCTTCATTTAGCGTCTGTTCTTCCATTTAAAATATGTATTATAAAGCATAAAACAGCATAACATGGAAAACAATGTCCTGCTGAAGCTGACTGATGAATTTGAAAACTACATGACAATACACAAAGGTCAACGTCTACAAAAAATAACCTAGAAGATTTGAACCATCTTCAAACGCTGCCTAAAAGACCACATCCCCAAAAATAAAGAGCAAAAAGAACATGGTGTGCTTTCTGCTTTGCAGCAACCACACAATAACAGTGATTTAGTAAAGGGAAAACTCATTTAGTGTAGCCTGCTGGATGTGTAATAGCCCCTGCAACCCTGTGAGAACCTTTCAGGTAGGGAATCAGTCCCATCTGTTGTTTGTAAAGCATCACTTGTCAGTGCAGTGGAAATGATTTTACGGATTATCAAACAGAAAATTTTCCAAACAAAGAGCGTAACAAAAAACACTGTGACCGATTTAAATAGACATATAATTGGAACATAACTGCTGCTCTGAAAAAATATAAAAAAGGAAAAAAAAAAAAGAGATGATATATATATATATATATATATATATATATCATATAAGAGCATATATATCATATAATAGCAGCCACTGCTATCATATAAGATGATAGCAGTGGCTGAAATTCATCTGTTGCTTTATATTAAAGGTTGTTTCTTTACTATGTATGACTGAACTTGCCTTCAAGGATAAAAGGCTCAATGAATTTTAACACAGTTCAGTTAGTCTATTGTTTTAATACATACATAAGAAAGTATTCTGTGTGTACTTGAATAACAACAAACCAAATGAAAGAAAATGACACAGGTATTAGCTACTGGTCAAATCGTCAAATATATGTTATATGTCAGTGCTAGATTAGAATTTCAGCACCGATCAGCAGTGGAGCCTGTTACTCCTTTCGTGCTGATAGACTGTAAAATGAACACACCAATCAGGCCACATAAGCGTTACAAACAACCACGCAATAGAAGCATGTTGGCAATGCACTGACCCGTTGATCATGCTGAGCAGACCCTCCACCAGGTGGGCAAGGTAGGAGACCTGAGCGCTCTCATCAGGAAAGATGGGCCCGTGCATGGAGGCCAGCTGGGCCAGGCACTGCAGGGAGTCCTGGGCCATGTCCGAGTCCTCCCGGATCTTCCTGTGTACCTGCAGGATGACAGTTGAACACATTTCAGTCGCAGTTTGAGTTCACGTGAAAAATAAAAGCGAACCGTGAGAGTTCTGCAACCAACCAACAGCTACTTTAGGGATTTAAATGTAGTTGAAAACAATGGCTGAAAAAAGGAGGTGGACTAAAAATGTGGCTGTCATTTTTTTAACCACAAAGAAAGCACACATCATTTCAGACGTTTCTTCTCAAACACCTGCAACAAGAGAAAAGACACCTTTGTAAAAAAATGAGGGAAAGATTATGGAAAAAATGAATGATAAAAAGCAAACATGGGGCGCTTTTAAAAGGAGGAATGATCATGTGGTCTGTAATCAAAGGACACTTCTTGACAGCTTCACAATACTTCTTTTCATTATGGAGCGTCTTCTCTTGATTACTAATCTATTGTTTGGTCTACCAAATTTCAAAAACAACAGAAAATGCCTGTTTCAGTTTCCCCTCAGACAACAACAAGTATTTATCAGGCCTTTTTGACGCAGCAAACAATCTGATATTTTGTGTATTCTGAGATATGACAAAGACTGTTATCTGACCCTCACATTTCAAAGCCTGCAATCTAAGAGAAAAAAAGAAAAATGACTCTATTAAAAGGATCATTATTTGTTTGTTTTTTTTAGTAATAACTGGGTTTTTTTTGGTGTCTGGGACAGATTTCAATTTTGTGCTTTTAATTCTGGATCATTGATTTTTGAGAATGTCATTGCAATTTCTGATCTGAAGTGAAATTAAATTAACTTAATTTCACATTTGTACTCTAAAATTAATGTTAAGTTCAAAATGTGATGATTTTCAGCGTAATCATTAAAATGTAGGTGCTGTTTTGATTTAAAGTCTTTGTAAATTACAGTCCCATTCTCCTGACAGCGTACAAGCCATAATACAAATTATACCTTCATATTTTACACCCAAGACATTGACTAATTGAGACACATTTATTTCAACCATCTTTCAGTCAATTACATTTTTCTGGTTAAATTGCCGCTCACACAGAAAAGTCTTTTCTATTATTGGGAAAATTGTTACCTTTTTCTTTTATGGACTGTGATGCCTTTAATCAGAAAAACTCTCAGAGAAAGATGATCAAGGCCTATAGCAGAATCTCAGCTACTCAACAGAGAGGTCTGTCCACATTATAAAACCAACAGTTGTTAAAGAAAGCAGAACCCAATTGTGTTTGACAGCACCCACCTCCTGCTTGTAGAGTTTCAGGCTGCACCTTTGGGTTCCTGCTTCTGCTTCAAAAACCCATAAACTAAAACCAACAGATACCAATACTCCTTTACCATCACCCATTTCACTGCTTAACCCTACTACAAAATCAACATAACTTTTAAATGTGATTGTCTCAGTACTTACTTAAACAGAGTCCTTGACCCTCTACGATGCTGTATTTATTATATTGTTTATTGTGTGTGTGTGCATGTATGTATGTATGTATATATATTTATTTATTTATTTTTATATTTTTAAATCTGATTTATTTTAGTACCGCAGCTGAGAAAAAGGGAGTTCAACATGACTTTTTTTCCCTCCTTTTTGTCTTTGTGTTGCTTAATTATCGCTAAGATTCAATAAAATGGTGACTTTTTTTTTATCCAACAGTAGATAATCGTATGCCTGCACATGTTATGTCTTTGAAACAAGACAAGGCCACCCACGATACATTCCCCTAAGACCTTACTGCGTTACATCTCACAATCAGCTACACTACACTAATGTAGAGTCATTTAAGTTAATGCTGCCATTTTACCAAGAATAGCATGTAACACATTTAGTAAAATCGATGTGACAATGTATGACCTATGGCTGTTGAGGGACAACCATCGTTTCATATTATGTGCCATCATTTATTTTACTATTTCAGAAATCACAAATTTCATATCTACATTGTTTTGGATGATGCTTTGATTTTTCCACATGGCAAAGATGCAGGCAGGAAATTTGCATGAAGGCAACATAAACAAACAAAGAGTGAACACAGAATTGTATAATTCAGAACAGAAGATGGATGAAGATCAACCCGGACAAAACCAGGAGCTTGGACACTGGAGAGCAATTACTTCTGGTGCATGGCTGCGGTCTGGACATGAAAAGTCCAACACACACCATGAACCGATCTCCACAACAAACTCAAACACCACTGATATCTTTACGTTTGCAACTTCAAATTAAACACTTCCTCTGTTACAGAGTAATGTCAGTTTGATTTTGTCATATTTGACAAATCGTATCCACGTCAGGTCTATATTTATCTTGTATGCAACTATTTTTGCAGTGATTCTATTTAATGTGTTACATTTTACACATCAGCATGTTATACTTTGTTACATGATTGACTGAAAATTTCACAAAGGTTCTACAGCAAGTGACAAAATACATGAATTAAAATACATGAATTGAAATCTAACAAAAAAAATTTCATCTTTCCATGTGGTCATTTCATATAATCTAAAACAGGTATCTGAAAATAAAACGGCCAATATCACGATATGAGATTGTAGTCCAATTGCACGCTTATGTTTTGTCATCATTCTTTTTACTTTTTTGTACTTTACATTATTTCTATTAATAAAAAATGTAGCTTTAATTGTATTTTTTTTTTTTTACCTACCTTGCTGTTTTGTGGATTAAAGTAAAGTGGCTGCTGAAACACTACACTTCCCTTAGTGTTGATAAAGTAACCTATCCATCTTTAGAGACTTTCATGTACATATTATAGGTTGGTTTTTCCTTTTCAGATTTTTTTGTCCAATAAGAACAATAACACACAAAAGTCACAGGCCAATAAGGAAAAGGTGAACCTGCCCAATCCTTCCACAAATCCACTGTCACCACATCCAAAAACAGATCAGCTGGCACCAAGCGGGATTAATACTCACTGGTGTAACCCACTACACGGCAAAGCAGACGGGTGAATTGACTTTAAACACTTCAGTCTTCAGACGCACTGACACCAGTCTGAAACGGACAATCAGAGTCCGAGCCCACAGACGACCTCAATCAAACCCCGAGTGCAAAGATCTGTCACATTCGGTCTCATCTCAGTCCAGAGCTGCTGTTGAGTTGTGGGTTTTTGCCGTTTATCCGTTCTGAGCTGTCACACTCCAACAAGAGCAGAGGCATTGTTGTGTTGGAAGGTGGACCCAGGCAGACATGCAGCCAGATAACAGCACTGCGAGTCATCACAGCCTCTCAGCAACATGTGTTTCCACTGACGGTACTATGCAGACGTCTGGAGCTCATCTGCCTCCCTCCTCTGAGCTGTGCCGCTCTTTTTTCTCAGTCAGTCTGAGCTCTTTCCGTCTTTCTTGGACTGTCATCCCCTTAAATCCACAGTGTGTGCTTCTTCGCCGACTCCACACTCTATCGCAGAGCGTGGCCCCATCTCAGAGGCAATCAAACTTTTAACCTCCCTCTTCGTTGCTTCTTCGTACTCTCAAATTTTGTCCTTTTCTCACTTCCTTCCCCACAAATTCCTCCTCCTCCTCTTCCTCCTCAGAGAACCCAGCTGCTCTTAAGCCACGCTGCTGAGAAGAGATCTCAGATGCTAAAGTAGCGTAGCCGTTGTAGTCTTTGCTGCTGCTACTGCCCTCTTCCAGAGCGTGAAGTCATCCTCTGGAAGAGCTCAGTGAGACGAGTGGAAGGGGGGGTGGGGGAGGGAGGAAGGGGCAATGGGAGAAAAGAGAGAGGGAGGGGCTGAAGAGGCAGCGCAAGGCCAAAGGATTGAACAGCGCGAGCTCTGAAAAAGCAGCTGCACTGGCGAATGATCCATGCGATGCCAGATATGTCAGTCGCCTTGAGTCCGACTATAGTTAGAGATACTCAGCGGCTGTGTGTGTCGGTGTGCGTTGGTGTGTCAGTATGTGGGGAGTGGGATGGACGGGAGGAGAGAGAACAACATAAAACAATATGAAACATTTCAGGAACGCGGATCAGATCACAGCAGATTTTGCACACAGATTAATCAATGGGTTTGATAACATTGAAGCATTAGTTAGTTTTCCTTGCATCTTTGTTTGCTTTGGCAGTGGATACCTTTATGCTGAGAAAACTCTATTAGCGAAGAAACAAAGAAGGCTGTTATTTTTAATTTAAGGATTCTGGAGCAGATGTTAAATTTCAATAGTAGTACTTCTTGACACTTACAGCCTGACGATATGGCCTGGAATCTTACCATAAACATCTTCATATAAGTCAATATCAATAACTATCATAAAAAATCTCACATCATTGCTTTTTTCAACTTGATATGGTGAATTTAATTGTGAATGCAAGTTTAAGAACACAGTTGTTTGTGGTTTTAAATTTGTAAAAGTCAAAACAAGACAAAAATGTAAATCAAAATGCAAAGCAATGAAAATGCCATAAATACTGACAAAAATGACAAAATGAAAACAAAAATGTTGTACATGTCATATCAAGGAATAAGACAAAAAAAATGTACTTGTAGTCTCTGTGTATGCGGATTTTTAAAATATTAAATCAAAAACAGATAAAATGAATGCAATCGGAGTACTTGTAAAAAATTGTTCATATTTTTGAATAAGTGACTTAGCAGATAATATAAACCAAATAACCCCTTAAAAAGTATATCATAACATGTACAATCACAATATAAAATAAAATTTAACTATGATCATTTAATTGCCGATTACATTCCCCTTACAAGCATTTAATTCTGGAATTTTAGAAATACAAGAAGCCCCTGAAGCATGTGGCTGAAAGAATTAAGTGAGACTGGATGTTTTTTGTGTATGTGAAAAGAATAACAACAATGGATACATCAATCTTTATCAAACTTTGGTGCATGTATAGACTGAATGCAAAAATGGAACGCTTAATTTTTTCTTACATTTAGTCCTAGGATTAATGGGGGAAAAAAATCTGTTATTTGCCCAATAAAACAAACAGTACTTCTGACAACAATTTCAAATCAAAATGTCTCAGTGGATTGGACTCCTTCCTTCTGCTTTTTTTGTGAAACATTCTACAGGAAGGTCATGTGGAAAATTCACTGAATGCCATCACTTTGTCAAAGAGCCAAACTCTCTTTATAATTACATTAGTCTGAACTGAACTGTGTGTGGCCGGGACAATTGCATCGATCCTTATGACACCTAAGTACATGTGGTGATCAAGTAAATATCTAGTGTTTTGTCTAGTCTCGTCTTTTGGTGCAGGTACATTAAGAATTAATGAAATGATGCGCTAAAAATGGTTTCATCTGTTATAAGAGATGTCCATGAAAGGTTTGAATCACTCTCAGGTGCATCCTTTTTCATTTTTCTCTTGTTCTGCAGTTTTTTCTGCATGTTTTTCATTGCGTACCCTCCAGCCAATAACGACACCATGCAGGGTGTGTGGGCAGAAGTGAATGAAATCATATTGACTCTGGTTACATGGTTGTCCTGTCTTTGGCCTGCAGCAGGTACATATGCCTGAGAGACAGAGCACAGAGGCAAGCAACACCATATAACTATACAAGTCTGCTTGTGCTTTGGCTACATTCACTCAGAATCTTCCTGTATGGTTGAGGGCATATTTGCTTTAGAAAATAACCACTGGGAAAAGATCAAAAAATAACATTACATTTCTGAGTCACTGCAGAAACAGAAAGATGGTAACAACGTCATCATGGAGGCAACCTATTTCCTCTGTAGATATAAATGGCTCATTCAAAGGTAACAAAAACACAAGAGTTCTTATAGCCACATCACTATACAATAATGAACACATAATTGTGAATATTATATTCCATTTCTACAGTACATCCTCCCAAATCCCCTTAAATCTTACACACTGGAAAACTGAACTGGAAAATCTTATTCCTTTAACATATAGCATTTCGCTACAAAAGCTTTCTTGTATGTTACACAAGCAGCAAAATGTCCAAAGCCCCTGCACAAGTACTTTGCCACGGTCTAAAACTATGATTTAAACCAGACAGTATTTTGACATTTAGTAAACTAAACAAATAAACAAGTAGAATATTAACAGATCAGAGGTGTACAGTGGACTTCCCTTACAATAAAATAAGGTGCATTTGTGTTATGTGTGACTGACTATATTTACATGCACAGTACTATTTAGAATAGGATGAATGTGATGCAAATCATGTTAAATAGTACATTCTGTATTAAACATTATTTTTAATCTATGGTTATAAGCTGCACATGGCCTCTTGTCTATATCAACTCTGCGAAATGTACACCAACTAGTTAATATTTTGCAAGGCAGAGAGGTACAGATGCACGGCCGAAAGAAAAGCCCACTGTCCTGCTTTTAATCATTATGAATGAGTGGGGTATGAAGAGGCTTTGAATATGAGCAAATATTACACAACCTAATAGAGGGGCTGGAGGATTGAAAGGGGGGAGGCTGAGTCTGCAAGGTCGAACACATCCGACACAGATGGAAAACCCTATACAGACGTAAATGGGCAAAGTGACACGTCCTATTTTCCCATATTATGACATGTTAAACAACATGTTAGGGCTAAATGCACAGCAACATGACAACGGGAATATTCATTTCCATAAGCCATTTCAGTCATTTCTAGAGTAATGGCGATAGATGGGAGTATCTGGTGCATGTTGACGCAGACAATGAGGTGAGGGAGAGAGGAGGGAAGAGGGTGAAGAGAGATATGAGAGAGGGAGGAGGATTGGAGGAGAATGAAAAAGCCACAGAGAATGAGGAATGATATTTATAGAAGGAGACAAAGCCTGGTGTATGTTTCCTCGGGGGGCTCAGAGGCTCATCTTTCTGTTTTTTCAAATCAACACTGTGCTTCCAACTTATTGTCTTTTGCTGGCTCTTTTCCACATCTCTCCCTTTCTCTCTCAGTCTTCAGATTGGGTTACTGTAAGCCTGCAGGCCAGAGCAGAGGAGAATTAGCCTCTGCGGCAGCCTCATCAGTCCGCGCTGTGTTTACTGGTAAACATAAAACTCTTTGGTGGGTGCGCTCAGACTTCCATTTCTGCGAGGACTCGGTCATGATTCAGCAATATTTATGTACATTAAAACTACGGCTGTACAATATGACCAAAATCGATGAAGGTCATTTCATATCCAGATAATGATACGGATCAAGATAAACGCATATTTTCTGGAAGTTCAATAAGCGGTTTATATAAATAGCCTATTTTCCGCTGCATTTAGAATTGTATACTCAATGAAGAAATAGGTATTACTTGATTATTTTTCTTTTTGAATTTAGATTTATGCAAAATGTGTTTAAAGTATGCATAAAAAATAGAAAACATTAGCGTCTAAAGAGTTTCAGTCCAATAGTGATGCTCCTAAAGTGAACAACAACATCTTTTATCTCTCCAATTATTAAGACCTCTCAAAAGGCATCTTAAGACCTAAAATTCTGATTTCTAGATTGTCAACTCCCAAAATAAGAAAGCAGAAAACCTGTGGCAGAACACACTCTTCAAACAAAATCAAATATTCACTCTCAGCCACATGTATTGTGTTGGTTTTCTTTCAAGTGCAGTGTGCAAGAACACAAAGCACGATTCCAGACAAAATGAACACTACAGACATTTTTCAATCGTCACATGACATACATTAAGTGTCACAATGCAGAGCCAGATGTTTAAATTGGAAACCATTGGTAAAGAATTACCACATGCAGGGGCCTGTTGTGGACTACTGCATTGAACGCATAATCTAGAGGAAAAATTTGTGAAAACTCCTGTAAATTGATGTCCTCAAACAATCCTAAGTATCAGAGGGATAAGTACCATGTCATTAGTTGTGTACTAAAATACTTAAAGTGTTACATTTACATCTGTAATGCCATTTTTGTTAAGTAAAAAGTATATTTACAAGAACAGAAGTAAATGTACATATTTCTTGTGTCTGTGCAAGTCTAACAGTTTGTTCGCATTTAAATAAATTAAATAAAAAGAAAATTTATACTCATGTGTGACCAGGTAGGGAGTGTCATAATGTAACGTAAGTGTAAAAAGCAACAGACTAAGTTTGTGCAGTGTTTCTGTGGAGTGTGTTTATATGTGCATTTGATGGGATGAAATAAACCAGATGGATCCAAAACCCTTGTGTGTATGTGTGTGTTTGTGTTTGCATGCGGACACACAATCTGATGCCGCCCTTTAATCACTCAGAGCCGAACTGAAACTAAAAACCCAGAGAAACACAAACAGACAAAAACACATCGCTTTGGCCAAAATTACAGACGCCTCAGTTTGTCTGCTTTTTTTTCTGTCTTTTTTTTGTGTGTGTGTGTGTGTGCGCGTGTGTGTGTCTGTGTGATTGTTGTTGTGAGCATGGTGGAGTGTGCTGTAATCAAAAGATGTTAAATTGACAAAAGTGGAGTGGGCTTATATTGAAGGAGCGTCACAATCACAGGGGTCTTCTTCCTTTTCTATCTCCCAAAGGCCAGTTATCCACAAAACCTCTAACACCCCTGAAAATTGGCCGACCAATTCACTCTCCTTAAATTGCATTTCCCTGATCCATCTTTTTTCTTTGTCTCCACTGTAAAATTATATACAGTCTTCTATCCCTGCAGCTCTAGTTTAACATCCTCCTCTGCCTGTTTCTTTCTGGACTTGTCTTTTTTTTCTCACCATTTGTCGTCCTGCTCTCCCTCCCTCCAGACATCCGTCTTCTATCACTCCTCTGAATCTCAGAGCCATATCTGTCAGCGGCTGAGTGGAAAAAGAGATGAATGCTTTTCTGCAGGGACCTTGAATGACACTTGGCGGACTGAGCATCTTATCAGCAGCAAATGGCTGTTAGACGCTGCATAATTATTACCGAGTGCAATGTACTCATCCCCAACCTCAAGCCTCCATCGGTCCACGAGAGGTCAATGTTCTGGCTCGTGGGTTACCTCACTGATGGGTCTGAAGACTCATTCGCTACTTCAGGCGCTGTGTATTTAAGTTATTAATGTCATATTTGCCCTGTATAATTTTTGTATACAAAGGTTAAAGGGCAAAGCCAGAATTTGTAGTTATGAGTTCAAGGGTTAAATGTCAATAAATGTGTGTTGTTTTTTTATGTACCATATGTGAATATTGTAAGGCTAATACTGTAACTGTGACATAACTACAGCAGAAAAACAATTATTAACTGTAATTATATCTATGACTCACTGGTCAAAGCATTCCCTTCTATTCTTCATTAACTTTTAGGTTAGCAGCAGTGAAAGTGTGATGAAAATGCTGTTAAATGTATTACTACTGTAAATTGTGATGAATCTTAAAGGTGTGTGGGACTGAAAATGCTAATATAAACTGTAGAGCCTAATGTGACATGCCAAGCTGCAAGTATTTTTTTCCAATCCGGTCATTCCCTGCCTTCAGACTGAGTGTTGACAGACCATTACTGAATAAATGTCTGATTCAGTGTGTGAATTTGATCTTCCTGTAAAGAAGATTTGATTTTTTCTTAATGTTGTTACCTCTGCAAAGGAGGGTGTGACTGACAGATTAGAACTGAGACTTTTCTTATTATGTTAACTGCCAATTTAATGAAAGATGATCTGACTACAGAGGGAAGATTCCAGGTGTCAACATGTGACGGCTTTGGGGTCTTTTAAGGGAAACTAGAGGCCACTGTCTGAATGGAGCACATGGGAGAAGTGACTCAGTTCCCTGGATGAACAACTATTATATGAAAACTGCTGGTTTCATAACAATCACATAACCTCTATGATGATCTTTAACATATTATCTCATGATTAACAAATTATGATGCCACTATGACAACTCTAAAATGAAAAAAATGATTGTTTTGCAAGGGAAGTGCCAGCTTGAAGTGTTGTCACTTCATCTCTACAGCCTGTCATGTATCTGAAACATGCAGTTTCATGCAGCTTTGCTTCTTAATATCATCCAAACCAAAGTCAAAAAGTGGTTAAATTCACTAAGCACTAATAAATTTATCATGTCCAAGGAATCTACTCTGCTGAACCATAACATTAAATGTTGTGATCTAGATGAACATTGGGTGACGTTGAAGAACGGATGCCAATGATTCAGTAAAACAAACAACTGAAGCTGAAGAAAATTAGCCTGTTTTTGTCAATGGTCAACCAGCCAAATGTGGAATCTTACCTTTCAGTTAAAATCACCTTTATTTAGTGACACCAAATAAGAATATGGAGGAGAATACATGGGTCATAAATATGTGGTTTACCTATTACTGTTGTGGAATGACAAGAAAAGTGGACTGTTGGCCTGGGCGGAGACTATCTTTCTAGTTAGTTATCACAACATAACCATGTCATCCAGCTTCTACCATTTTAAAGTTATAAATATGACAGTCTAGGGTGCAACCCCTAGATGTCACACAACAATGTGCACCAACAATGGGTCTTAAAAGCTGCTCAAAATGACATGGCTCCAGTTAGGGAGTGCTGGAGCCAGTTAATGGGAGACTGACAGACACCCACCACAGCGTCTCCCCAGAGCCCCTCAGCACATTGACTGATTTGTGTGTGTGTGAGATGGGTGTACGGTTGTTAACAGAGGCCCCTAATCCTGGGGCCGGGCTCTAATCCTGCCACTGGTCCGTTGTGGACTGTGACCCTGATGGCACGTGTCTCTGAGCACCCCCAATATACACACATTCACAGTCATATCCACTTTTGTGAGGACACTCAGCACCTTCTCAGGCTGTGTAAGAAAAAAAAAAAAAAAATACAGCCTCACATGTAACACAACACACATACACAGACACACAGCTCAGCCAGTTACCCCTCACAGCTGAGAAGACGCAGCAGCTGAGACAGCAGAGAACCACATTAAAGTGAACAAAATACACCCCTCCCGCGGAGAGACATGCAGAGTGAACACACAAACATCAACTACACAGGCTCAATTTGACACAATCATGAGACCAGACATGTGCCAACACACAAAAATGCACATAAGAGATCCATGAGGACGCCATCACGCATGCACACAGACAGCTGACAGTGCCACAGCAGCCTTACAACAACAAACAGTTGAGCTACTAGAAATACCAGAGCGAGAGATGAGTCGAGAGGCCTGAAAACTGAAACCAACACAAAACACGTCCTGCAGATTCCAGCAGCTGAAAACCGGGACGCATTTTCAAATGTCAAACTGCTGCGATTGGCCAATCAAAACCTTGATTAGGCTGATTCAGTCTTGATTGCAACCGCTGTGAGAAAGCTGGTTAGTCTAATTTGTGTTTCTTTTAATCCTGAGAGAAAACTTTCAGTGGCACCACAAAACCTAATTTATTATTATCAATACTTCATGATTAGGAGAAATGATGTTAGAAATAAGTATGGAACAGTACTGAAAATAGAAACTCAGTGTATTTTTTACCAGTGATGGTTATAACATAAATAAATGCTGTAGTTTTGAGAAAACAAACAGTGGAGGTGGTGTATCAAAATGAACCACTTAACCAAAAAATACTGTGCTTAATGCTATGAAATGGAAATAACAAATTTGATCTGTTATTTTCAAATACCCATTTTCCTTCAGCTTTTTACTACAGCTTTGGATGGAACCGTTTTTCGGCCCAATAGTTTATACAACAAACAAAAACAAAAGACACGGAATCAGAGTTCAGTTGTGCTTTTTGCAAAACCTGCTGAGTCTTTTTGGTCTCTTTCTAATCCAAGCAAATGTATCCAGGTGTTTTTCACAGCATCAGCATCAAATATAATAAAGTCCCTCAAAAGGTAAAATACAGGTTAACATTTTTACATCTCATTGCAAAGTAGGGAGCATAGTTATATTCTAGTTTCCATTTATACACATCCAATAATTTCTTTAAATACAACTCGAAAATGCTGATTTTGGGTGAACAGACAGATTTAGAGAAAATACAGCATAAGGTGCTGATGGTGGAGTAAAAAAGGAGTATTCTAAAACACAAATAGACAAGGAACTTATTTCCAGGCCGACATATCTGGCAACAGACTGATGTTTGTCTAGCCAAACTATCTAGGGCAGAAAATAAGCATAGACCATAAAGAAAGGAAGTTTAAGAACAGAGTAAATCTACATGTTACGATAATATTCTAATATTGTCTAGCCACTAAAAATGTCACTCATTTAGGGCTGCATGATATTGGAAAAAACTGACACAGATTTTTTTGTAACTCTGTGATACATATTGCGATATGAAAAACTACTTAGGAGTATATAATAGCTGTGTGGTGTCAACGTAAATGGTCAAACAAATAAGTTGTATTTCCTCTCATTGTGGCGACAAGTGTTTCAGTTTCATCCTTCTTGTAGATGAAATAATTCCAGATAACTGATGTTGCTTTTCTTTTTGGCACCAAGTCTTCATTTACGGTGATTTGCTCTTGTTCAGTGTTCATTTTTCAATACTGCTACCAGTGACTCATTCCATGCGCAGGGGCATGGTCTGCTTCGGCAAACTGATTAAGAATGATTGTGATTGGTGGGTCGCTGTGCACAGTGTGTGTTTGCCTCCTACATTGCAGGACCTGCGATGTGACTATTACATACACGTACATCGCGATGGCGATGCTCAAATGATATTTTGTGCAGCTCTAGATGACATTTTAGAGTTTTGCACATGGTATGGATGCAGGCAGGAAATGTGCATGAAGTCAAAACACATAAACATGATGACAGTGAACGTAACAGAGTGGATTAATACTGAACAGGAGAACGACTACAACCCAAAAAGACAATACAAGGAGTGCATACAAAAAAAAAAAAGAGGGGCTTGGATATTAAAAACACACCAGACAACCAGAGTTTGCAAATAATACCACAACTACAAACCTGTTTTAATTATGTTGAACAATACCAAGTGGCACACTTTATTAAATCTATATTTCACTGATTAGCAACTATAGCTAGAGTGTTTTGTATTTCATTCTCTACTACTTTTTTTTGTACTCAGATTGAATGCTAGCACAAACTGTTAGTTGACAAATTGCACATAAGTTCTAAATAAAAGAACAAAATAAATCAAACACAATATTTTCCCTACTATTATAAGGCTTGATTAGTGCACAGGAGCCCGCTTGCCTGCGATCGAGTAAAATCTATGTAAATAAATGTGGACAGCATCAAACCTAACTAGAAGAACAGATGTTATTGTTGCAGTTTAATATTTCTAGCAAGTTTGGTTGTTGCGGTTTTTGGATGTTGTTATTTTATGATCTTCTCTTACTTTGCCATGTTTTTTGTACACAGATATGTTAACAGTAATGGTCCACAATAATATCATAACATATATTTTAAAATTTTCTTCAGAGGGGAACCTAGAAACTCTGTCTGTCTGTCTGTCTGTGTGTGTGTGTGTGTGTGTGTGTGTGTGTGTGTGTGTGTGTGTGTGTGTGTGTGTGT
>JAPQRP010000016.1:12780007-12803159 GCA_037367295.1 Apogon hyalosoma | reverse complement strand
TGTGTGTGTGTGTGTGTGTGTGTGTGTGTGTGTGTGTGTGTGTGTGTGTGTGTGTGTGTGTGTGTGTGTCTGTCTGTGTGTGTGTGTGTGTGTGTGTGTGTGTGTGTGTGTGTGTGTGTGTGTGTGTGTGTGTGTGTGTGTAGGTCTTCCAGAAACTAAGGGAACTGAGACCACATTAAGTGGTCTGAAAGCCTATGGAAAACCCTGAAATTCGAGTAAATATATTTAATTAGTCAACTCCTTAATTTAATTTCCTATGGTCAGGATGTTAGCTTGGACTTTCGGAAACAGTAATCAACATTTTTCTCAATTGGATATTCTGATATTTTATTGATTAAACACCTAATTGATTAATCACATAAACAATCATACATTAAAGAACAATGCCATGGTTGGAGCTCTAATCTGGATATGAAATGACTTAAGTCATGTAAGATTTTGGTCTTAACATCCAACCCTAGAACGGAGGAGCATGTGGTGATGTTCTGTAGTCTTGTTTAGTACGGCAGTAATTCAGATGACAGACAGGGGCCAGGGTATTTGAGCAGTGTGAGGCCATAAACACGAGCCTCCGCCACAGGCTACAGCTGCAGCGTGGTGGAGGTGGAGCAGGTAGTGGGAGCTCGGACACTTAGCAGTGGATCAGTATCAGGTGATGGCCAGTGTGAGGGTTTGGATGGATGCTGAATGGAAGAGGAGCTGATCAGTTTGTTCCACACTGCTATTCCACACAGTTTGCTAAGCCAGCGTGGGCTGTCTCTTTAAACACACAAGTCACTGTACAAAAATACACATTTACTTCACCGGGCGGTCCTCTGCGCAGTAACACAATAACACGACCCCACTGTAAAGCAGCCATAAATCTACTTAATGGTGCATCCCGGAGAACCACAAAACTACTAAAAACCCTGATGCGCCAAAATGTTGAGGTTAAAACAGATTTCTTTGCCCAACATGAAAAGGCAAACTGTCTCCTTGTTCAGAATAAATAAACCACCACCTAGAGGTCAGAGAAAAAAACAGAAGAAAGGGGAAACCAGGACACGGGAAAGCTTAACTGGAAAAGTATGAAAGAGAAAAACCTTCACCTCAGACCTAAAACCTGCAGAGCAACTTCTAAGATAGAAGAACGGAAAACAAAGATGTTCAGACAGAGTAATGAAGATTACTTTTTACTCGACTACATCTGTATGACAGCTTTACTGATACTACAGTTTACAATTACCCCTCCTTGTCCATTAAAATCAGGTACCTCCAAATATGTTGATAATATTTGGAAATATTCGATTATAGATTTAGTTTAAACTTAAAAAAAAAAAATCTTGAATTCACTGGAAAAAGCGCTATGACAAAACTAAAACCAGACACACTGATTTTCCAGGACAGATGCACTATTATACGATAATCTGACAGAATATTTTGGGAATGAGGTTATAGAATGTGCAGAAAATCATAAAAATGGCTCCAACTAAGATATTTTACAGTTAGTTTCATGTCCACTTGTTGATTATGTAGGTATCTATTATATAATTGTTAAATTTAACCCGCATCCACTTCCTAATTAAGTCAAAGACAGTTCATTTCTCAGAATGCTCCATTTTTGTTCCTTCTGGAAGAGGGCGTCAGCGTGATGTTCATACTACATAATCATTATTATATTAGTTTAAACTACAAATACAATAAATCCACAACTGATCAATCTCTAAAACATATAACACTAAAACAATTGAAGGGACTATGTTAGTGCAGAATAACTACTTTTGAGGGGTGAAAAGATACATAGAATCTTTAACTGAATTTACTTAATTGTAATTTTAAAAATTAATGCTAATTGGAAAAATTAGGATATTGGGCCTTCCAACACAGTTCAAACATTAGTATGTTTTACTTAGAAAGTAGATTGTTTACTGGTAGTGGAGTATTTTGAAAGTGTTTTTGATTCAAGACACTTCTTCCACCGATGTTTCTAATGCCATTTAGAATGAGACGCAAAAGCAGCTTCACACAAGAATCGAATTGTGAAAATCAAAATCCATTTCATACATGGTAAAATCCGCAAACCTCTCAAACGTGGATGTTAATGTACAGAGTAAATGGTCTGAAACCGAGAAGGGATGGATGCGGTACTCACGGTGAAGAAGAGGTCCATGACTCGGGTGTCCAGCAGAGCTTCTCTCCAGGACTCCGTAGGCTTGAGCGTGACGTTCTGCGTGGCCTCGAACATGGCGATGTAGTGGCGCCCCAGTGACCCGCTGCCAGTTAAGGCCAACAACAGCATGAACAGGAGGAGGAGGAAGAGTAAGAGGAGGAGCAGCACAGATGAAAACACCGGTTCTGGTCACTAAGCTCCTTCTCACTGAATACTTTGGTTTCACTTGTTGACCAATTCACCCTCTCATTAACTCTGCACAAACTTATGCACAAAAGGATTTATTTCTCACCCTCTCGTTCTTTGTCCACCCTGTCTTCTTCTCTCTCGTCGGCTCTTAATCTGCCACAGTTCTCACCCACAAAGCCACACTTTCCTTGGTTCTCACCGTCTCCTCCTGATTTATTTTCACATACCCTACCCGACTCTGATTTTTCCCCCTGTTTTCACCCAGTCTCGCCTCACAGCCTTCTTTCCCCTTCTTGTCCCCTTGTTCACCTCTCCTCCTAACAGCACTCCCTCCTTCTGCACTCTCAGACGTCTCCAAGGCACTCTCCCTGCAGCCGGTGAGGCTCTGCACCGCTCTGCCTCTTTGTCCACTCCTCTACAAGACGGCCTCGAGACTCCTTACTGCCCTCAAACACTCCCTCTTCCTCCTCAGCCAATCACTGCTCACTTTGTCTCTTCTCCTGACTTCTTTCCAAGACTCTCTCTTTGCACTGTAACACACACTCCTCAAACTACTTACCCACATCTTAAATCGCTTTGTAAATTTCCCTTTTAAACTCACTATCAAGCAAGTCTCTTTCTTCATCCATTAAAAAACACCAACTTTTCTTATTAAAGACCTCTACACCCACATTTTTTTTTTACAAACCCACAACACACACTTTCTCCCTGAGAAGCCACAACACTTCCTGTCTTTATGCAAAGCATAACACACCCACAACATGCTCTCTCCTCAGAAAAAACAATCTCTTCTCCATCTGAGGCTTTTCTCACTCCATGATCTTAACACACACAATGTCTAATAAATCCACAGCACTTTCTTCACACCACAATTAAACACAAACATCCTTATTTTCCTAATGAATACACAATCTCTCCAGAGGTCAAACATCTCTTTTCATTTATTCTTTGTCTCTCTTTGATGAGCAAAACGCAACTTTCTTTACTGTATATATTGTAATGTGCTATAGAAACCGTAGAAACATTATTAACAAATAAATCTGTGCGAATTAAAAACTAGAGATGGGCTGATTAATCTGTGCTGAGAAGATGTTTTACTAACTCTTGCTATTAGCAGATCTTGGACAGAAGAATGTTTAAGATCTGCTGATGCCAACATTTCCACTTGAATGACTGATTGTGGATGAAAATTATAACTCTTGAACATTTTTAATGGGAAGTTTATTGTTGAGTACCTGTTTTATGAATCATTTACTTTGGACCTGTTGTTAACTTCAATCCAGTGCCTAAAAGAGTTAAAGTGAGTTAATTTCCAATGGTTTTGATTTTTTTTTTTTTCCAGGGATAGAGGAAGTTGTGGTCATAGAGGCTAAATAACCTACTATTGGCTTATCATTAATATGTACTGGCCTTGAAAAAGGGGTCAACCACTATTAAAAGAAACAAAGTCAAGAACTAGGACCAGCAATGAACAAGTGAAAATGAAGAAAAATGAATCAAAATATTTAAAATATTTAATAAAATAGTAAGACCAACAGTAGGCCAATGAAAGATGTTAATACATGCAAGTTGAGACAAATGAAGAGAAGCAAAAATAAACTGTTTCATTGAACCACATCAGGCCACTGAATGGCCTAGCTGAAAAAGGGATTTTGTTTTAAAAGATGACAATGTCAATACTCAACAGTAAACCTATTTCTAAGTAAATTTACTCAAACTATTTTCTCATTCTCTATTAAGGTTGTAAACACATTTTGTACAGTCTACAGTCATTTTCTACAATGTGAAAGGCTAAGAGTTAATTGATGCTTTTAAATCAGCTGCTTTTGTTGTCGTTGGGATCAGTGGTCATGTTTTTCAACTTGAATAGGGGTAATTTAACAGATTTCTTTTAGTGTTCATGTGTGGTTAAATGTTAGATACTTCAAACACATTACTAACTATTTTTCTGTCTGTTTCTTCTTAACCACAAAAAAACACACACACAGGCACACAAACTATATCACTGTACTGTGGCTCGGTGACAGCAGAAGAAGGAAACTTCCAGAGGAATGTTCAATCAAAGCCAAACAGCGGCAGAGGCCGACGGGGTCACGCATTCCTCCGACACCAGCCCACAGTCACTCCCCATGCACACACCCCACCACAACACACCACACCACACTTTTCGGCACAAAAGTTGGCACCTGTCTAAGGGTCTGTGGGGCTGTGTGTGTCTGTGTGTGTGTGTCCATCCAACGCTTGGCTTTCAGGCTTGTTAAAAATAGTCGTGGCAGGGCACAAGACCTCTAACTGAACCTTCCTGAAGAGAGAGGGAATAAAAAGGAGAGATTGGAAAAGTAAATGTGCTGCATTCCAGTTTATTTTGGTATGCCTGGGTGTAACTATTTATTTCTGATCAGGTCGTTTTAAATTATCCTAACTTTATATGTGATTTGATGAAACGGTAGCTTAGAAAATATCTCTGAAGCTCAAACTGTCATCCAAAAAAGTTACATGAAGATGGGGAAAATGTAACAGAGGATCCTAAAAAGGTCCATATCTGGTCTTAACATAAGTTAGACTGACACTGACACTCCTGCAGACGGACAGTGTCTCCTCAGGGAGGGACCACCTCAGTGGCAGAGGCTGCACAAACCCCCGTTAAGATCATATGACGAGGGAAAACTCACAAGAGACCTCAGGAATGATAACTACACAACTATTACACAAAGCCGGACAGAGACGTAAAAGGAGCCTGACAGCGTCTGTACCAAAAAAATAAGCACAACCAATCAGATGATCTGAGCCTGAAGCCCTCCAAGGTTCATTAAAAGGTGCTTTCAAATGTTTTAAAGCAAATTAAAAGATAAAAAACACATTACCTAACTGTATTTAAGGCTGTTTTGGCTAAATCACAATTTTCAGAGGTTTTTTTTTTTTTTTTTTATGAATTACAAGATACCTGTTGAGAGGAAACAAAAATCAGGAGTGATGAGGCTTGAGGTGGATCAAGGCTGCTCTGGTATATTAATGAAATCTGACAGATTGATTAAAGCCTTCTTTAAAGCTGCTACTGGGGGAATATTCATTAAAAAAGCTTTCAAACAAAGCATCCCACAAACAAAATTTTTTCAGGGTTGTTTGAAGCTGAATAAATACTGAGATGGCTTCAGGCACATTCACAAAATCTTATTTCAAAATTCATGCATTACTTTTAGCCATATAAATCCACACTAACTGCCTTTATAGATGTTACTTTTCCTGTAATAAAAAAAAAAAAAAAACATTGCCCCATACAATTTCAAATGCCATTCGTAACCAGCTCAGTCAAAAGGCACTGGTCAGATGGAATGTTCCAGTTGAGAGAGGTGGCATAAATCTTTGATACTCTGTTCAATAGGAACATATTAGCTACTAATCACCATGTTAACACTTAATCTGATCAATCCTTTATGGTTACAATAAATACATTATTTTATTCCAGTTTTCATTCCAGTTTATCCCAGTTTAGGGTACTGTTAGATGACCTGATGAGTTTCCAGGAGGAACTGTATCAAATGTGAACTGTTGGATGTGGCTGACATGTACTTTGTGGAAGACCTTAAACATTTAAGGATTGTTGAACACCTTGACTGTCAAAAGGCTGTTTGTGTGAAAGGATTAATAAAGATGGAATCAAGGGAACCATCCACCTAATCTGTGTCTATTTTTGCTTCAACCACTGACAAAAAAAAAAAGTGATTTTTCTCCCTCAGAAAAAAACATGGATTTTTCTGGCACTTTCAAAAGCCAAACAGATACTACTGAGACACTGAAGAGAGAGAGAAAAAAAGAAAAACATAAGCATGGTGGTCATATAATACTGCGCGAAAGTCTTAGGCAACCTTTAGCTATAGCTTTGTTGTTTTTTGCAAGGTTGTAATGGGTGTTTGTCTTTATTTCTTATTTCCATGTAGCTTCTACAATGTTAATATTAATTTCTGAAACATTTTTCTTTTTTAATATTGTTTTTGTAAAACTGTATATTCCAGTTGTACCTATATGACAACAAAGACAAAGAAATGCATCTGTGTGGTCGCGCATTTCAGAGAAAGACAAGTGAAAAACTTTTCAAAATTTTGTTTTAAAAAAAAAAAACGCAACAATTGAGAGAAAGGTACATGTAAAGAAGATGTTAGTCAAATTTTAAAAGAATTGAGTGAATAGTGTCTGAGACATCATTTTGACAAATTTTCTAACTTGAAATACTCAGAAATTTGTACAAAAAAACATATTAATTCAGCTGTCAAACTGTGCACTTCATATCTCCTAGTGGTAAAGAACATGTGCCCAATTTGAAAAAAAAAATCGGGTGAATAGTCTCAGAGAAATAGGCTAACTTGGATGGACAGAATTCCTGGCCCTCTGGGGTGGGGGTATAAAAAAAATCTGAATATTGTAGAAGCTATATGGAACCATGTGGACAGAGAATAGAATAAAAGACCATGAAAGCCTCTGGGACATTCTGAAAGTGTGTTATACAACACTAGATTATTTAAGACAATAACATCAGTCGACCCAAGAGTGGAAAACTTACTGAATCCAAACCACTGTTTGATATATATTGCCCAGTTCTATGTCCATGTAACCATAGCTATTGCAGAGATCTGAGATTATTGTGCATGATAATTATTAAAACTGTTATTAACTTAATTTAGTTTGCATGTCAACTTGTATATATAAACCACACTAGTGTTGTAATTCAAATCACAAAACATTTACATATTTAAAAGCACTTGCATGACCAAAAAGGAAAGCTAATCTTCTGTCAAACTTTTACATCCATCAGAAAATCTACTTGCAGGGGTATTTACAACCTCAACCGTACTATCACTGCACAAAAAAAGAGGAAAAAAAGGCAAAAGGTGGATTGTGTTTTTATGTGTGTGTTCTACATGCCTCCTGGATGAGTAATGGACACAGAGTGACTAGGACATGTGGCTGTGGTTGGTAGGTTTTTAAAAAGGCATCACCTGCTACCATCTCAACCCTTCCAGCAGGCTCAAGAATAACTAATGTGACACGTCAATTTTCCACTGGAAAGACAAGACGGCCTGATAACAGACGGACAGGCAAGAGGCAAACACAAAGACCACAGCAAGTGCAGTTAAAACCAAACACACCCTTAGTTCCCACATGAGGTTGCCACATTTACAGGCATAAAGACTCGTAAACACACACTGTAATGCCTTGATTAACACCGGCCAATGGAGCTGCTCCACTAGTTAATGTCACAGAGGAGCAGTCAGCGTTTAAACCCCAAGTCCCTTCATAGGCTCCGTTTGTTACCATTAGACAAACAGACATTTCCAGGCCTAACAGCTTCAATGACACATATTCGTTCAATATTTATGGTTTTGCATGTGAACCTTAGCCCAGGTAGTGTGTGTCACTGTACAGCTCTCCACTTCAAAGCGTTGAGGGAACATAGTTGCAATAAAAACCCATCATTCCTTTCTTCATGGGTTGTAATTCAGTATGCGCTGCTATGCATAACTAACCACAGAGCGGCTAAACAGCAAATGTGGACTGAGACTACCCTGAATGTAAGAGTTATCTGCACCACATGATCAACCGAAGACACCCATGCTAAAATCGTCATCTTGTAATTTGTTTATTTGGTTACCACATGCAACAAGTGCACTCGCTATAAATTAACATTTTCCAAAAAAATGTATGACGTTATCGATGTCCACTGACTTGATTCATGTCAAGCTTTTATGCACCACTTTTACTCCAGTACAGTATTGAGAACAGCTTAAGGTATTTGTTCTCAGCATTGGAAATAAGTTAAAATTACTCATGTCACTTGAAAAAAAGTAGATTTCTAGTATAAATTTTTCCACTTTGAGTAAAAGTTTACTTTTACTTCATTAGAAATTTACTTACAATTCAAACTGGATGTTAAAATCTCCATGAACTACACTCCAGGAAATGTCATGAGCTCTGATGCCAAGGCAGCAGTTCAGTTTCTCATTTCATGTCAGGGGGTAAAGATGAAATAGAAATGACATAAGTGATGTGAAGTAAAACATTTAAAGGATACCCAAGACCTACAGTACATACAGATCTAAAATAATCTGAATCCCAATCACAAGGCTGAAGTTCAACATGAAGGAAATCCTTGGACACATTTAAGGAGGCTCTTAAACTCTGAAAAAAATAGGATCAATGTCCTTGTATCTCACCGGCATGTTCCATCAAGAATCAATAACAAGTTGAATTTGCTAGGTTGTCAGGTTCTGCTGCTATGTTAGAGTCCTGTGGTCTGGATGCAGGAGAATAAATCTCTAATAGAAGTGGGTGGTACTTTCACTGGAGGAGAACTCAAATTAAATCAAAGTCCGTACATGACTTCCTATCAGTGCTCAATAGTAACTATATTGATCTCTAACCATTTCCATGTTATAAACCATCAAAATATGGCCCAGTATAAGTAAAGGCAAATTTTTAATATTTCAGAAATTAGTCAAAAATTTCAAAAATCAAAATTTCTCAAAACTGTGACCAAACTTTGTAGACCTTTTCTCAAGGAAGCTACATATAAAACTTGAAATGAATCTGACCAGTAGTTTTGTCAGAGAAGATGTTTGAATAAATTGCTAACACAGAACACAACAAAAACGCCAGACACAGCTCCTTCACAATAGCTCATGGCCTATCGGCCAGTGAGCTAAAAAGCAACAGCTTCATTCTCTAACATTTTTAATCAAAATTGTTGAGAGTTGCTGACAAAATGGGAACAGGAAAAAACTATCTGTGTAACAGCCACTTGTGCTACTGATAATGGTTCAGAGCTTATGGGTAGCAAATCATTAATGTTTAGGGTATCCATAAATCTGGTGGTTTAACAAACATTACCTTGCTAGTTTTCCTTCACTAGAGAAATTCCCATTAGGTTTGATTAGTATGACATTTATTTAATCTCAAACCTTGTGCTGTGCAGATTATTTGAAGCACTCTTAATACATCTTAAAAATACAAATAAAAGTATATTTTTAAAACAGACATTTACTTCAGGAATAATAATTTTAGCTAAGTAGAATTATCCTGCCCACCTCTGCCTACACTTTACTACTTATTTTCATTATTTCCATTTCCTCACTCGATACTTAAAATTCTGTCTTAGGCCACAATCAGCTTGTTGTTTCAGCAAGGTTTTAACGATACAAATGCATTTCTCAGTCCATTTCAAGATGCAACAGTAATATACAGAAACCAGAAAATAGGAAAAAATGAGCAATTGATCAAGTATTTAGTTGGACCACCGTTTGCACATATTTCCTGTGTTTTCATGTTGTAAGTGAATAATGACACTGACAAATAAATGTGTGATGATTACAACCCTGCAAATTCAACAAAGCAAAGTGTGACATAAGACTTGCACAGTACTGAATATCTTATTACTTACATCGTTTACATTTATCTTACAGATGTAGTTACTTTTTAGTGCAAATATTAACCTACTCATCTGTTCGTTGATGGACAAAGTTTTAAAAAGCACACTAATTATTTACCATTTAACTATGAACTCAGTGCTTAGATTTGCTGCTAGCCTCAATCACAAGCAATGTGGAATTATCTTTGACAGACTACACAATTCTACCTATTCTCAATAATTTCTTTATATTGTACAGCAATGCATCATATCAGTGGATTACGTTTCCTTTGTTGGCTTTAAATAACTAACAATGAATCTATCTCTAATCTCAACATTTTGCAAACCCAAATGAACTTGATGCCAGAAGGTCGTGGATTAGCAAGCTTCTCCTGTATCCTCTATTCATTATGGCTGATCCTTGCGGACCATGGTCCTGCTGCTGAAGAGCGGCTGAGCGTCTGCCAGTGGTCGTGAGAAGAGCGTAGCGCTATGCTAAGTCGCGTGGTAGGGTTTAAGCGATATATCCTGCCTTAAGACTCTGCTGCAGCCTCGCCATGTGGAATAACAGTCCAGGAATACCTCCACGCAGCCCCCGCCTTTCCCCTTTCTTTCTACTGTTTAGAGCCATCTGCTTAGACAGCAGTTGTCATCAATTCTTCTTTTATTAAATTAAACTAATAAAGTATCAATTATGCTGATGCATTCAATGTCAGCTTGTGGATGAATGTAACAAACGCCTCAGGTTTCAGTGTGTTCATTATTACTAACGACAAAAATGTTCATTAAGACCGTGAGATTCAGATGGTATTTTAACCATTTTAACTACAAATCCCTCTAAGTGTAAAACGCTATAAATAACTGACAACACCATGAACGCATACGCATACAGCAATAAATTTGGAAAACGGAGACATAGTTTAAAAAAATATAAGCACAAACCATCTGTCTGTCTGCATACTATGCATCACTTTACGCTCTCCTCGTGTCCCTCCTGCCTGTGTTTAGACAGGAGTTGAATATTCTCCCTCCAGGTCAGGGCCAAATGTTTGCTCCAAGGCAAACATCCAGCATCAGCTTACACACTCCTAATCCTAACCTTAACCTGAGGGCCACAACGCCTATAAATTGATCCCTGAACGGCTAATAAGAATACGAAGACAGACTGAGGCAAGTGTTGGGCTGACAGTCCTCTCTTCAGCGCAGGAGTAATTGTTACTCCCAGACGATAATGCGGCTTTTATTGCCCCTCACTAAAAATAAAGAAAGACAAACAGCAGAGGGCTCTCACAGCAAAGTATAAATAAGTAACAATAAGGCCTTTATCTAAATGGATACTGTTCCCCTCATTTAAAAAAACTCTGTCAGCATGATATTTGTTTTTACAAATTTCCACGGACATCACGACACAAATACTCAAATGACAGGACTAAAGTGACGTAAGAGATACTGAATTTATGTCCACAACTGTGCCGCTGGAGTGTGGAATGAAACCAAGTATATATTATAGATACTCAAGTATTGCATAAGTTAGATGGAGTTTGCTCACTTCACCAAGTAAATTAATCTGGTGGCTTTTCATGTCACCTATGATTTCAGACTCCCATGACTTCAGTGATTTCTTGCATAAAGTGTAATGTTTCTTCTAATTGAACCAAATCATTTTAAAGATATTTTAAAGGCCCAAAGTTTAGATTACTAGATTTTTTTTAAAGGACCAATGGAAATCTTAGATCATTTGTATTTTCTACTTCTTTCTACTTCTATATTTTGGAGGAAATATTGGACTTTTTAATCCACTATATTTATTACAAGTAACGCTGGTTAATATTTATATTGTAGATTCATATTATTATCATTATAACATCAACCAATAAATATTAAGGTTTAGGTTTATATTAATATTTATTTAGTCATCATCCATAATACAGAAAACACAAACAATGATGCTAATTTTAAGTTAACCGACTGGGAATTATGTTGGGACTGAATAGGCTTAGGCAGAAGCTAAATGCTTACATACGCCTCGGCTACAGTTTTAGGCTACCAATCAAAACAGCAAAAATCATTCCCTGCTTGTATCCCTCAAAAATATCTTTCCAATCCAATGTTTTGAAAACTTTTAAGGAATTGCACATCTTTAAATTTATGTGTCATTCCATAATTTAACCCAATAACAGAAATATATATTTTTTATACATTTAACGGCTTTTTGTACAGTAAACATGCAAACACCTGTGAAATCATACCTGCTTTCCTGTATCAAAAAGAACTTCTGAACAGAATCTGGGAGTGACCTATTGATGTGTACAGATATCAAATTAAGCTACAAAATGCATGAACAGTGAATGAGCAGCACCATTACCAACAATACATTAATTGCAACCAGTAACACACACACACATATACATATATATACACACACATATATATGTATATATGTATATATATATATATATATATATATATATATATGATTCTGGCCATTCTGTACCTTTTAGATAGGTTTAGAGTCTTTATATATTTTGATACTTCAGGTAAGATATTTTGGATAGGACTGTTGGTTGTAACAGAGTGTTTTCATTCTGGACTCAGGCTATAAATGATCAGGGTACTTCCTCTACTACTGCTGGAGCAGCCATGCTTTAACAACATACTGTATACCATGAAATCTCCACATACCGATGTGGTCAAAAAGGAGCAGATGTGAGAAAAGAAAAAAACGCTACTACCACAGAGTATTAGAGGGGAAAAAATTCTACCAAAGAGTAAGGATAAAAAGGACAGATACTGGATGATGATTATTATTATTATATAATTGGTATAAAATCAACTACTCGTGTACTGCAGCAATAAGACTAGAGAGTGATCTATCTGTCAACTTAAACAGCCATTTACAGCACCTGACTGCCATCACAGCCGCGAGCCCTGACCACGACCCTGTCCGGAGTCAAACCGGTGTGGAGTGACACAGTGTCGTACCGACGCCCGGGGAGCAGGCCTCCGCCACATGACACCAGAGCCCAAGGGCTGCGGTTCAGACAGTGGTGAGGACAGATGACACGCATGCCGCTCTGTTCATCTGAGAGAGAGAGAGCCGTTTTAAAAAAGGGTCTTTGAGCAGGTTGAGAAGTGTGTGTATTCGTGTGTGAAAGGCGGCGGCTGTCAGCCACGCAATTAAGGAGAGGCCCCCTGATACCCATACTGGCATACACTCGCATCGCATGGCACAGGCCTGTTGTGACACTTGCAGACAGGCGGCTACACTCATTCAGGCCTCTCAGCGGTCTTCATCAATCTCCTCTCCTTTTCAACAACCGACACACACTTGAAGGTTTCACATAAGCACACAATTTCAAGGAAAACACCACTTGATTTGACAATTCATATGCTATTTCTACAGCCTGACAGAGCACCAGTAAACTGATGAACTACAGCCATATGACTATTATATGACTATTATCACGAGAACAACTCGAGTTATTTTATAATGGTACCGTCTATGAATGGTATGTATAGATAAAAAAAAAAATCCTGGCAATTAACCAAGCCTGGATTTAAAGTGTTTTACTTGGCTACAAAAAGAAAGCATGTACAGGGTGTCCCAAAAAATTTGACATAATTTCATCACCTAATTATTTGTTTAAAATTTGTTTGCTCTTTTTGCTCAAAAAAGTGTATTAATTTTTATTGTTCTGCTTTCAGGAATAGAGATGCCATTTACTGCTAAAGAAAAGGTGTTGTGTGTATTGAACTATGCCCAAACTCAGTCAAATGTGAATGCCGACTGTGAATTTGTTAGAAAATTTCATAAACAAGAGCCAATAGGAAAGCAGATTTGGACGTAGCATAAGAAGTTTCAAGACGAAGACTGTTTATGTCGGAAAAAAGGATCTGGACAGCCGGCAGTTTCAGAAGAGGTGGTAAACCAACTGAACATTTGTAATAACTTTGGAACATAATAAAATTACAATCCCCCAGAATTTTTCATTTGAAATTTGTAGAATAAAACATTTTATGTCCAAAAATAAATCCTATTAAGTATCATTTCTTCTGACCATGTAGTCACTGCGATATGGCCATCTCAAATGATGTCAGTTTTTTGGGACACCCTGTACTTTGAATATTATAAAATTAACACATTTATTTTACGAATTCAGTGCATTAAAACAAACTAGCAGTGCTCTTTACTTATAGTGGGGACTGACCTACATCAAGTGTAGGCATGTACCCTTATTACTAGTTTCACAGCTTGGTGAACCACTGCTGTTATCTGGATCAAACAGCTTTTAAGTAAAGATGCGTATGCACCTGTATATATACACAAGAGAAAGCAAACATATGCCAAAATACTTGAACGTCATTCTTCCATATGATGGCAGATGATTTGTGCCCTGATAATGTAAACAGGCTGATCTTTCAGTAACAGTCTGTATTTAAAGGACTAAGTTGAACTGTTTCCACTGAGTGAAAAATATTCATTAGTCTGAATAAGCATTTTTCTTATTATCATGTTTTTGTTTTTATCATGAAAATCAAATTGCTCTTGAACAGGGACCCCAGGAAGATTAGCTTGTCACCTTGGTGGCAGCTAATGGGGATCCTTTTAAACATTAAACAGGGAACACTTTTTTTTGTTAATGATCATTTATACAAGTCCATATTAGAAAGGACTGCTTTCAAAGCTGATTTCTAGTTTTAATATCCTTTATGCATTTGGAATTTAAATGGTACTTTAACAGTCAATATTATTATTTATCATTTATGACAGTTCCTTTTAATGGCCTAGATGGTTTTATTAGAAATCTGTAGTTCATGGTAGAGAATTTGTGCTAAATGCTAAAAAGATGCAAGAAATCAGACCATGACCTTAAATATACTTGATGTAAGTAGATTCATTCAGTGATTACATTTAGATGTACGTGTAAATATCCATTATGTTTCAGTCTTAAGAGGAAAAAGGCAATTTATCACACAGACTGGAGCAATTAGTTTTCTATACTGAACGACAACAAGAGGAAGTGTAAAGTGAAGATGCTGTCAGTTAAAAAATTAGAAATTCTCATATTTACGAATTTCAAATCTTGAGGTATTTTTTTGCTGGAAAGATAAATAAAAGTATAGAATACAGAGAATAATTAACTGTAGAGATTAATTACAGTGTCACACATCCTCAGTATCCTGCTTTAACCCTACCCTCAATAGGTGGCTATATACACCCATTCGCACATTCAAGCAAATTTATGTGTTGTCTAAAAATTGACTACACAGACTACAACACACACACACACACACACACACGGACTTAAAAGTGCATCTTTGAGATCACACACATATCGAACTAAGCGTGCCAGGCATACCAAGGGGAGCCTCAACAAGCCAAGGCAGGGGTGGTGGGCTGCTGGAATGATTCGGGGATGGACACACAGACACCTCTTTGAAAGTGATACATGGCCCTGGCTGGCAGCAAGCGCCACTCCAGATCCCCTCAGACAGGCAGAGAGGATGCCAGGCTGGTTGGGATTTAGGCTGTAATGAGCCGTGCACACACATCACACGCACATACACGATGCTTAAGTTCAATCAACAATGTGGCCAACTGCAGAGATGAAATGGACGTGTGCACAAGCGATGAACTACAAAGTGAAACTGATGGACAGATATGCATTCCTGGCATCACATAGCCGAACACACGCACACGCATACTTGAGTAGCGACAAGGGACTATACATACTAATCTATATAATCTACACATTAAAGTCAGATTTTTTTTTTATCATGTCATGAAATTCATAACACAGAAACACAATATAACATCACTGACTTTTTTTTTACTCTTAGCCCAACCCTTGTCTTTTAAGTCTGTTCTACACAATCTACAAAATGGTTGTAGACCTCAACAGACTAAAGCCTTACTACCGTCAAATTCTGGGGTCTAGCAGCACTGGTTGATGATGTTAGTGCAACTCTATCAAATGTCCAGTGGATTGTTTTAAAATGCAATGTTTCATAGTCAGCAATTATCATTTGTTGCTCACCTGTTGCAAAAAAAAGTGTAGCACTGCCAAAAAATGGGACCAAATCTTAAGTTCAACCATGGTGACCCAAATCATAACTGTAAACATCAGATTCTCTGTGATTTGTGTTCTGTTACACTATTATATCAAAACAAGTCTGAGTTATAGGAGGAAAAAAACAAAGCAGATTTTTAGCAAACAAACACTGAAGCAAAAGCTAATATTGGCTATTAAAATATTAATTTTTAGAGGTTTTAGATGCTTTAAAGGATGTGTAAAACCCTAATTTTTCTTCTGTCTACTTAAAATTTGTAATGCTATAATGCAAACGGATATAGACTAACTGATATACTGTTGGGTGTTTACACTAAACTGCTTATGATTTATAAAAGAAAATTCCAATTAGAAAAGGTCATAAAACTGATCTAACTTATCATTATTATTATTTTTTTAATAATGGAGAATCTCAGTAAAGGATATGATTTGGTGGCAAGAAGTTCCAGCTCAGGACCTGGTTGGCCAGAGCCAGGTAGCGCTGGAACACTGATGACATCTGGGCGTTGAGGTTCTCTCGGCGGCTGAACTCCTGCAGCACCTCCATGGTCAACATGAAGATTTGGCGTAAACCCTCCTCCTAGATGTATGAAAAGAGGAAATAAGAAGCATAAAAGCATAAATGATGGGCGAGGTATCTTTGCCTAAAACAAGAAATACCGTTCCTCCTTTAACAGTTTTACTTTTGGACAAGAGGTGAGGACATAGAGCAGGAAATGAGGCGGGGAACGAACCTGGAACAGACGCTTGCAGCTGCCGTGGAACTCCATGCTGAGGCCGATGCTGCTGGTTTTACTGGAGCTGGAGAACTCACTGAGCAGAGCAGTGAGGATGGAGCAGGCCAGTGTTTGCTGCACAGAAGGTTGTGTGATCATATAGGACATTAATACTTTTCACAAGAGCAAATTTCAGTCAAATTAAAAAGTTAAGCATTGGGGTTTGAGAATAAGGTGCTCCTACTGGGTGTTAATGTGCATCTGAAAAGATGGTTATCAAAGTGCAGAGGGAGTTTATTCCACCACTGAGCGGAGAGAACAGAGAAGGGCCTCATACAGGTCAAAGGTTAGAATAAGGGTTTTTAATGAGGTCAGACTGGAGGAATCTGTACAAGTTTGCACTGAGAAGACAAGCGCTCATTTAAAATAGGGCCATTCTGTGCAAACAAATTGGATTTGAGCAACAACTACTGAAAAGCTGAACATTATTCTTTAGAGTTTCTAGCAGGGTTTAAAGTTAAACACAACTAATTATCATATTTATTCTGTCCATTCTAATAGGGATATTTTTCTTGATGGGACTTTTTCTTCTCTGTTCTTTTTTTTCTTCCATGCTTCAGGTCACACAACCTTTGGTGTAGAGATGTAACGATATGAAAATTTCATATTATGGTTATTGTGACCAAAATTATCATGGTTATCATTATCATCACAGCATTGCTGAAATGTGTGCAAAATGTTCAAAAAGTACTTACACACACTGAAATAAATTAACCAAGTTTTATTTCATTTTGATTTATAAAATCCCAAATACGTCCAGACTTCCAACTTTGTCCTTTTACAGTGGGGGGAAAATCTCTGGAGCGCTGCCCATGCGGGTGCCTTCCACCATGTTTTCAGAGGCCAAACATTGCAAACTGTGCATGCATCTGGAATGCTGCTGCTTCTCCAGGAAATGAGCAGTAGCACCGCCAGTTTTTCAAAGTGCAGTAATTAAACATGGTTTTAATGATAATTAGAATTTGAAACGGTAACACTGACCATTGGCAATTTTACTGCGGTTTATCATTATATCAGTAAATGTTACATCCCTGTTTTAGTGTTCACACTAAACTGATCCAACTACCTAACCCTAACCACACAACCTGTGTTTTGCTAAATATCTCTGTCCACACTACAAAAACAACTGCAACACAGTATAAATGCTCATTTCTGATGTACTTTATTCTGTGGACCTTCAGATAGTATTGGCTGACAAATACAGAGTCTTTAGTCTGCCATGAAGCCAAGCAGCAACAACAAGCTAAGTTAAAACTTAAGTTAACTTGTTGGTTTTAGTTGTTGAAGTGTATTCCTTATGTTATAAACTCTGATAAATGTTTCCTTCTCCAAATGTATCTGATCTTCTACAGTCATTGCATGCTTATATGACCTGTATTTGATGTTTCAGATACATGTTCATAAGACAAAAAAATATACATATGTGTATCGGAGTGTGATGGTGACATCATGCTTTTCCAATTGCGTCGGTTTCCCTGTTCGTATAGATACACCACAGTTTTTAAAAATCCCTTTGGAAACCATTTTTAAGAATCTGTTTTTTTTTTGTTTTTTAAACCCATAATCCTGTTTAGGTTAGATGAGAGGACCCCCCCACTCCCCCAATGAGAAAAAAAAATGCATTTCAGAAAATATCTGCATTAGTGTGGGAGAGGTATTAGTTTATCTTTACAAATTCAGAGCTAAAAATGTATTTTGATGGGAACTATACCAAGCTGCACAGTCTAGTTTTTCAAGACAATCCATAACATTAATTTAAAGGTCCTACATGAATTAGTATGTATTGGCCCCTAGTAGACACTAAACTAGAGCTGACGTTCACAGACAAATAATAGATTGCCATAAAAAGCCTTATTGTGGATCTAGAAAAAAGAAAATGTAAACTAAGTCTATATAAATGAGAGAACAGCATTAAATAAAAGACATGAGGTTATTAGCATATTATTCTGTGATTTTACTTCTCATGTACCCTATGGTAAATCAACTTTTCAAATTTTTGTCAAATTCTGGATCAAGTATTGCTCTTGGAAAGTGATGGAAAACCAAATGCAACATTTCAACCATAAACCAGGTGACCCCTCCTTATCAATGTGGTCAAAAGAAGAGCACAACTGAGCTTCTCTGCTCACTTTGATCACTGAACAAAATTATGAACTACTGCCACCTACTGGCAACATACAGTATGATTGATAACAACTGTATCCATCATGCCAATATATTTAAACAAAGTGCAGAATAATAAATCTAGTGTACTTAGTCATTCATGTTACTTAACACTACCATTTATGTCAGCAGGGAAGTTTAAGCTGTCATTTGTTCAAGCACCAAAGAAACTTAAATGAGTAAGAACAGATGGATATACATTAGTTTTTACATGAAAAACAAATTTTCATATTACAGAATACTGCTGCAACCTGAACTTCAGTTATGGGAACAGATGTATTGATCTGAAATGTGTAATGAAAGTAAATGAAGGATGACTGCTTATTTTCTCATCATCATTAACAAAAATGATTAAAAGAAGCTGCTGTTAAAATGTGCATCACATTTGACTTTCTTACCACTGTAGGGTTTCCACTGCTGATGAGCTGTCCGACTTCATGAAAGACACTTTTACAGTTGATTGATTTGTCCAGGGAGCCCCTCTTCACAATCACTGCCACAGCCAGCAGGATCTGCTCACGGACATATTTTTGCAGACTGATGGAGAGAAAACAAGCAACTCATTTAATTCATGATTCAATCAAGACAATAAGAGCAGAACTATTATAGCATTAAGCATCTTGTCCTGGTTAATGTCACCAAACACTGAACAATGAAGTAAGAGAAACAAAGTGTGTGAGTGTTGCCAGTCGCAGCTGCAGGTTGTTTTCGTTGGCTTGTATCGCATGGAAAATAATTTGACACTGTTTGTGTGAAAGTTTAAGCTTCAGGGTTTAAGCACACTGTGTAACAGAGGCTGGAGCACAAAAAGCAGATAACTGATTAATCAACTGGTATTATCATCCCACAGGTTGACTTTATTAGAAGCAATGTGTCTGCTGAACTCGACATCCTTGTCAAAAGTAAATAAAACACATGGATTATTTTGGATCAAGGATTACTTTTAAGTTTTGAGCCTTTATGTTCCTTTAAAGACAGTAATTTCAGATGAACAAGCTGAACCAAACACAACAGCAGATCAAAACACCATCAATCCAATTGAACTCACTGAATAGAAAATCAAGCATCACTAACTTAAATTGTAATATTAAAAAAACTTTGAAAGAATGGGAACTAAGTAGCAATTCTTGGTTGGGGTGGAACTGTCCAATCTATCAAAATCTCATAGCAATGATCTTACAAATTATTTTTGTTAATGGTGGCAAGTTTTTCCTGATAGTTACATAATACAAAAGTAACACCAAACTTGGCTATCTTGAAACTTTCAATAATACTGAGTCCAAAGTGAAAGTCCACTTCATGACTGAACAACAATTGGATTATTTAGAAGCAACACCAATGGGCTGGAACATCTTTTTATACAATGTGGCCTTAAATTAAAAAAAAAACAAAAAACAAACAAACATGTATTTAACACCTGATAATGTTTTTGGTATTGGTAACACTGTCAATTCCAATCCCTTCATGATCATGAATAATTATGCCACAAGTCTGGCCTTGTTTTGTATATCCTCTCAACATTCCTCTTTATACAATCAAGACAGCATACCTGAAACACTGGACATCAAATGCAAAAAAGACAGAAACATCAAAGTGATTACTAGGGGCCTTTCTTACTTTGGTCTCTGTAAGACATAGGTGAGGAGGAACGTCCGGAGTGACTCGATACTGGTCTTTTCCAGCAGAATCCACTCTCGTACCACAGCCTCCATGATGGCCGTGGCTGCCTGGAACAGCACATAGTCCACCTTACTGGTCTCTGGAGTGGGAAGACAGGAAAACTGTGTCATGTTTGTCTTTTATGGCATTTTTACTTTTACCACTGACGTCTCTCCCTAGAATTCACATAAATTTTAAAATGGTAAATTCAATTCTAATACTTTGGTCACTAGTATATCAGCAGATATTAGAGTATGTTTTCTCTGAATCAATGTCTCAAAAATGATACAGGATACAATAACACTAATCAGACAATGAAGTCGATATTCACCTAGGATGTGTTTGCAGATAGCGAATGGGGATTTGGACTTCCTAAAGGAGAGGAATACATGTTCAGCATGCTGTCTCTGTTCGGTGCTGACCATGGATGGCGGTGCCTAGAAAAAAAAACAAAAAACATGGAAATTAGTGAAAGCTAAGAAAAGCCAATCTACTCAGAGAAAAATAAACTCCCACAGTAAAATTGTACTTGTGTGTTTCAAGGATTTGTAAAGTAGAAGTGTGTGATCAAAAGTGCTGTTAATGACATATGATTCTTTGCATAAATGTGACTTACTTACCAGCCAAACTCTGTGAAGCTTATAAAACCTTAGAATTGTTGTATGTATGTATATGAAATACATGAGAAAAATCTTTTTAAAAAAAGCAAACAAAACTGAAACACAGATGTAGATGACACTTTCAACAGTCAAAATGTAGACCTTTCCTAAGGACTACCATGCCAGAAGTACCAAGTGGAAAACAGACTGACATGTACTGTATAAGTTACATTTTAGATGCGATAAATAACACTACTGATATGATCTAAAAAGCTTATCATAATATCATATTTAAAAACTCAAGACAGTCAAACTATTGATTGTCATTCTGGCACAATACACAGTAAAGTCAGCTCTGATTGGATAACTGACAACAGTCAATCATGCAAAAAGTTTGTCTCTTAAAGTATTCACTCAGAGTGTTGGGTAAATATTTAGTCAGCAAAACGCTTATTACAATATAAAGAGGCTTATTAGTTTTGGTGACAATGCAGCAGTAGTGTTGTTTTAATGCCGAGATAGTCTAATTGAAATAATTTGATTATAAGATATGTGCCTTAAGAGAAACAGTGGGTGGTTATCACTGTTCCCACAGCTTCCATTAAACCAGTACTGGGAGAAGCTAGCCTTTGGGGCCTTCTGGCAGAAAAGCCAAGTAAAGCAACATAAAGAGGCTCTGTGTATGAACTGGATGTGCATTGAACTGTCAGGCAGGAGGTTGTGGTTTGCGATCAGCTGTGCCTTACATTAATTTTTCAGTCACTGTTTGGTTAGGTTTCAGTACCAAAATACTTGGTCAGTTTTTGGAAAAGATCAGATTATAGTTTGTGTTAATGTACACTCTTTTACATCATAATAAAGTCTAACCCAAAGAACGCCCTAAAGGGATCTTCTTCTTTGTGTCATTAAACCATAGCAGAAGAAAGGAGTACAGCAAAATGGTTTCATTCGAACAGCGCCAATCAAGCCTCAAACAACAGAAAATGCAACAATGAAGGAAATATGACACTTCCGTTACTTTCATCCTGCTGTTTTCATAAAGGTGAATAGAACCAGTCTTTTACGACCAGCAGTTGGAAGGATCAATGAAAATGAGAACACAGAAAACACATGCACACAATAGTGCATTACAGTTGAGAGTATTTTCACTCATGTCCAGTCTTAAATCACAAAACTGAATTTAAAAAAAACCTTGGTCTTGCTTTTAGTCGATGAAATGATTTCAGGCATCCCTGAGGCCATTTACATGTACACTAAAACTCTGATCATCATCTGAATTCTGGAGTTCTCATTATTCAAATGATCATATAAAAAGGATAATCAGATAATAAAAATCTAATTAACACACCTGCATTTTTCCCCCAATACTCCAATGTATTCATGCATGTGTATGCCCCTTAACCTGATTTATTTCATTCTTTTACATCTGTGCATATGTTTAAAAAAAACATGAGCAGAGGACAATAGGAAGCCTAAGTCTACCATCACAACATACATGTACTCCGAACGAAATCCAATAATGAACTGAAATACCAGGGTTTGTTGATTGCTGCATTTCTGAAGTGTATGTAACCATGTCAGATCTGATTATTACAATTATCTGATTAGTTCCACTTATCAGATTATGGTCAAGTAAACAGGCTAACTGACACCTTATCTTTCAGAAAAGAGGTTAAATACCTGCTTTACATGTGTCTTTAAAGACCACCATTAATGAGTCAGGAACGTACAAATTTACAAATCTTAAAGGGGTCATATTTTGCTAAACCCACTTTTATTAGTCTTTGGTTAATTTATTTGTGTAACTGGACCCCAACTATTCAAAAAGTCTGAATTTGAACCCTCCAGGTTCTGCAAAGCTATCTTTGTATTCATTTTGGCAAAAATTGAGTGGATTTCTACTAGAGCCCGACCGATATGGGATTTTTGGGGCCGATGCCGATACCAATATTGGGGGCTTAAAAAGCAGATATTGACTATATCGGCTGATATCCGATATTGACTGACAACCGATATATTGGCCGGTATATGAAATAAGAACATTGATCTACACAGGATATAATAATCTTGTATTAGATAATTGTGTACATGTGGATTAACAGTTGCATAAATCTTTGTTTATCTCACAAAGATAATTGACACAACTT
>JAPQRP010000016.1:12756853-12769867 GCA_037367295.1 Apogon hyalosoma | reverse complement strand
GAAAATCAAATTCTCACTTTGTGCAGTAATCTACACCTGGCTTTTCTACCTCCATCCATAATAATATACATTATATAGACTAAATGTCATCTAAAATGACTGTTTATTTGCAACATAGTATAGCAAATTATAACATGTTCAAAAACAAATTAATTTTAGAAAAAAAAAAAATCTCCATTTTGAACATCTGGGGTCACCAGAAACTTGTGATGTTAAAATGGGGTCATGAGCCAAAAAAGGTTGGGAACCACTGCCTTACACTATGTTTTCTGTTTGTTAAAACCACTGTTATAAATATTCTACACTAACAGACTAAAGCAAATTCCTGTTGAGTGAAGATCTGATTAGCAAAAAAAACCTGTTTCTGAATCTGATTCTATAAAAAAAAAAACATAACACAAAAGTCAATTCCCTGTAATAATAATATCACTAATTGTGCACTCATAATTTTGCAAATCAAATACCAAAATAAACAAAACAAAAAAGTTCTCATTCCTAAGATCTGAGAGCATATAATGAAGGCCTTTTGAAATTATTATACATGTATAGAATAGGATTATTCTGATATCATTTGAAACATTTGGGATTTGGCAATTGTTTTCAGAAAGTTGTGTGTGTGTTAACTTTTTACAACTACTTATATGTTTTAATAATCTGTGAGTATGTGTATGTCAATTCTATGTAAATATGTGACCTGTGAGCACAGTCTGTTCACACAGCAAATGCACTGAAAAATGACCAGTCAAGGTTGGTTAATTTAATTTATACATACATTTTACACACAAGGACTGTGAAAGCATTTTTACAAATTCTCCATCATACATAGATGTAAAAAAAAAAAAAAAAAAAAAAAAACCAGAAAAAAAGAGATAGCTGTCCACATTACATTATCTATAATACTGCGTAGACATGGATATTTGCACTAGAGAAATTGAAAAAAAAAAGATACAAAAAATATGTATATCTGTATAAATATAAATTCAAGAGTAACAGAATTGTATCATACATTAAGGAGCATCAAAGACAACCAGAGGCTTCTTAGAGTAAAAATACAACATGAAAAGGATACACAAAGAAGTCTGACACAGAAATCAGATCAAAACAAAGATTGTCAGTCGTCACTCTCTAAAGACCTCAGAAACAGAAAACACAAAACACACCCAGGAAACACCTCGCACACCTTGTGGGACACACAAATGATGCAGACTCTGCTGAGGCTCTGCTTATAAAGCTATTTCACGGAGGATTCCACCCTGGTTGATATGAGGTTTAGAGAAGTGAGAGAACGCCTGTTGAGACGGCGGGATGAAGGAAAAGTGTCTGGGGAAAAGTAAAAGAGCAACGTCCGTTTAACATCTGCAATGAAGCGTCATCTTTGGATCCAAAAGAAGGTGAAAATGCCAATTACTGCAACATGCATTTTTCTGTTGTGCTTTGGGTTTATTTTATTTCAACTGTCTGCTAAACTACTGATAAAATGATTCACTATTTTGTTGTGTTACTTAATTGCCTTTAATTTATGCTTACTTTATTTAAAATATTCTATTATAACCATTTTGAATTATAAAAGCTTAGATTTCTGGAATGAATCTCTGCACATTTGTCATGTTTTAACCATAAAGTGTAAAACAATCACATTTCTTACACTTGGACTCATGATATTGCTAATTACTGACATCAACTGCTATGGCTTTATTCCAATTTAAGCCACAATTACCTGACAAATAGCTGGGAAAAAGTCCTTATTTTTCAAAGCATTAAACTTGAATTTAAATTCAGGACTTCTATCTTTATTACATTGCACATGATCCAACTAATGATGAGTGAAAACCCTTTTGACTTTTCCATAGATGATGTCCTAAAACTGGATTTACAGAGTTACAGAAGCTTCCCATTAAACACTATGCCAATCTGTCTGTCCATCCAAACTCATATGACCACTTAGTTCATGTCACAGATTTTCTAATTTTTATATTTATTAAGGTGAAGTCATCTTAGGAAATCCTAAAGCAGGTCCTCACGGCTAAATTTCATCATTGTTTGTGTACTTTCTTCACTAATTTGCAAATTTTTCACTGGATTGAGTTCAAACTTCTACCTGCAACCTGTATTCAGTTGATGAAATCAGGACTTCTGGACACACAAGAACTATATTAATACTACATAGAATGAAAACAAGGTTGCAAGAAATTAAAAACTCGAGATTTAATTATTTATGTATTCAGTTTTAAAAGAAAATGTGTTTTCACTGTGACCAAGTGTACTTATAGTTGTTTAAAGGAGTGATATTTTGCTTTTTTTTTAATGGAATTCTGCATTTTAAAACATTTCCCTGTGGTCTACATAAACTGTAAATTCTATGCTTGGGTCTGAATTCTTCATTAATTCAACTCCACAGGTCCATCTTCAACCCTATTTCTGAGTAATGACACCAGAAAGGTTGTTTTGAGCACTGGCCCTTTAAATGCAAATGAGCCTCTTCACACCCCACACCCTCCAGGTTGATTGAGCTCCTCTGTCCCGTTCAACCACTTGTGTTTATTAATACAACCAACGACTGAACATTTTAGGTAATCAGCTCAAAGTTTGGACATATTTTCAGTATGGACTCCAACAGCTACAGCTGCTGCTGATAAACAATTATGTCGTATTCGGAGAAATGTTCGAAATCTTAACCTTATATGTGCAAATGTCGTGCTGTAACTAGTTATAAAATGTAACAAATTAAGAAGGAATTAAAACAGCTGGTAGAAATCCACTTGATTTTTTCCAAAATGAATATAAAGATAGCTTTGCAGCACCTGGAGGGTTCAAATTCACACTTTTGGAACTATTAGCATCCAAATACACAAATAAATTTACCAAAGACTAATAAAAATATGAACGAATATATTGCATTATTCTGTATTGCATTATTCATCAACATTTTTCACTAGATTGGATCAAATGCTTTTCACTGGATACTGCATGTTTTTACCTGTTTACCTTGGTTTATGTCATGCGGTTTATAGTTTACGCCACTTTAGATTTTTTTTCCATGTTTTTCTCTTAAACTGCTGTGTCAGTGTGATAGTTTTAAATCACCCAAACCATTTCTTTTTTGTTATATACCTGTATGAAATGTGCTATATAAATATACAAATGAATAAAAATATTGATGATGAACTTCAAAACCTCAGTAAGAAAAGTAGAACGAAGTAGAAGTTTAGGATTTTGCAAGGTCCCGTATGAAAATAACTCCATGACATGAACTGAGATCTAGACAAGTTGAAATGGACTGACTAAGTTTGTGTACAAAAAACAGAAAGACTGGTGATGCATGTAAACAGAGTATGAAGCAGAGCGTGCTCCATTACCTTCCCCAAGTAAAGAGTAGCAATAGGTGAAAGAGGTCTGAGAAAAAAAGACAAAAACAAGAGGAGAGTAACTCTTAAGGTTGTGCTGTTCATCTCAGAACACAAGGCACATTTACAGAATAAAAACAAAACAAAAATGTTCAATACATTGTCAAGCAAAAGAAAAAAACAAAACACAATTCAGTAACAAATCTGATTCAAACATTACTGATCATCACTTAAAAGCTCTGACCTCCTCCTAATTCCCAGTTTTATCAAATTCTGAATACTGTTGACGCAGTTTGGCGAAACTTGACCAAACGGTTCATTTTGACACAAATAGAGCAGTTAGTGTCTGCTGATTGTCAAGAAGCAAAACGTTTACTGAAGAACAGTGTCATCTGCAGAACATGGCACAGATCTGTAGAGAAAGGAGAATTTAACACTTCTGACGTGTGGTCATTTTGGATAAATAAAAGAAAATGTACCAAACAATCACTCTTTGTTGAAGTTTAACCATTTGTGGTTGTGTAAAGTCGAGAAAGCTATTCATTTGTTTTGTTTCAAACTGCATTTCCTGAAGCTGACCTGCCTCAAACCACTCCTCCTCTTCGGTCTTACCTTTATCCTCCTTCTGAACCAAAAAAATAAAACTTAACGTCCTCCTCTCCTGCAATCAGGACCAGCCAGGCTGCAGGAGCTGAAGAGTCTACCACTGGTGTTTTTTTTTTTTTATAAACACTGATCATCACCACCATCACCATTGCCATCTATCAACAAACGACACACGTCAACATTCAACTAGAAAAAGGCACACCGATCATTACTTTCAAAAAGCCAAGCACACGTGGCGATAAAGCCAACACGTTTCAATAAGCCACAACAAAAGAAAACAGGTACGCATGTAATAACAATTATTATAATAATGTAAATAATATTAACCACAATAATAAGCAGCATGTTGTAACTGAAAAGAGAAAACATACATAGATCAATATATTTGTACATAGCACGTTTCAGTACTAAATGTTCAAAAGAATATTAAGTGTTTAGAAAACTATATATATTGTTTTTTTTTGTATTGCACATAGTCATACTATCACATGTTTGGCTGTTGTAAGAAAATGTTTCTTTGTGTAATTTATGAAAACTGGGTAAATTACAACTGCAGAAACTATCCTGGCAGAATCGCAGTAAAACTGTGTCTTGGTGCATGTGGATATGAAGCGTGTGTACTGCACTGTATGAGTGTGTTAGCTTTGATTCTCAGTCAGAACATGTCTCTGACCTGTTTGACCCGAGGTTAAAGTCCTGATAAAATCCTCTGACTCTGACTCTGGAATAGTAATTTTTACTCTTGTACTTAAACAAGAAAGTTAATTAATTTATGAAACATCCTGTTCAGACTTTGACAGTGATATTGTATGAGATGCTTATTCATAGTCAGCGTATTATTAACAGTAGATGGTGGCTGTTTGGAGGAGCAGACAAGAATATCAGCTCTAAATCTAAGCCATGTAAGACTGAGGAAGCAGCAAAATGTATTTTAACCGTGTTAAAAAAGTCCACTTAAAGCTACTGGAGGCAAAATCAGGATGAAAAACTCACTGGAATTGGAAATACACTCCCTCGCTCTGCAGTACTCTCCTTAAGGTCCAAATCAAAAGTCAAAATAGAATAAATGATATTGTTTTGTGTCACTTTGTAAGAGAGAACTGAAACGCAAAAAATTGTTTCGAAAAGTTTACAGTAACATGTTAAAAGAGCAAAGGAATGTGTAGAAATGTTTCAGTACAAGGAGTGGTTTGGTAATACTGATTTTAACTCTAGGATCTCACAGAATTTCATGTGATTTTGCAATCTTCCAAATCTGGTCACCTCGTTACTGTCGTGTTGTGGATTGTAGGACTGCTTCAAAGGTTAAAACCAGTGTAACTAAATGAAATATTACGGACTTGCATCTGCATAATGTTTTGTTTCGAAATTGTAAATGTTTGCGTTTGGAAACTTAGAGCTTCCATTTTGTTGCTTTTAACCAAGTACTATCTCATGTGAAGCTTTTTATAGATACAAGAAAAGAATCCCATGTGATAATGCGCATTATTTTAAAGCATTTCATAAGTGAATTTACGATTAATGTATCATGGTGTAAAATGATAAAAATGGTGAGATTTTGGCTGCAGCATAGGGCAAATTTGAGCCATTTTCTTTCTGTTTTCTTTAGGTGGGTAAGACATTTGGCTGCTGCCCCCTCCAGTATATTGCTTTGTTTTGATGCTGTTTCCATGCTTCTTTTTGCTGACTGCCATCTACTGTAGGTAATACAAATACTATAGAGAAGGTGCATCATACAATCCAACTTTATAAAAATCCAAACTAACCCCATAATAAGGCCTGAGCCCCATAACTTTTTCAGGTTCAGTCTAAAAAAAAAGGAGGTTCAGACTCAATCCAGATTAAGGATAAGAGAATTTGAAAATAGATATTAGAATTATAAATAAAAATAGTCAAAGCAAATGTGCTTGTAACAGAAACCCCAGAGGGCAAACAGTAAAGGCTATAGAACACTGAAGTTGAGTTGGCACAAAAGGAACTGCTCTGGGGATGGAGGATGGACAGAGCAACCCAAACTTGTTTGGTTCATCTGTAATCTTAAAATTGCATCAAGTGTTGATGCAGATCTAAACCACAGATTCAACAATATACATGTTGAAAGTTGAATGTGGCCCATTTTTAAAGGCCAAGTACTATATCATGGCTGCTCAACAATACTGTACGCAGGAGGAGTTGTCTCTGAAACGTCACTATGGACATCTCTTGTTTTTTTTCTAATGACTGAGCACAAGCTGTACTGAATAAGTGTGCAAAAGTGTGTGCATGTGTCTGTAGCTTATTTTGCAGCAGCTGTTAAAAAGGCATGTTGCTTATTCAGCCTCCCTAACCCCCCTTCCCTCCCTCCCTCCCACGGTCCAAGAGAGTAAACTGGTTGCACTCTACACATTGCCGTGTCCGATATCCGAGTGTAAAGCAGCTCAGGTAGAAGAGAAAGCAGCTCCTGCGTCCGATGGTGTTTCAGTCATCCATAAGACCAATGATGGAAGGAATGGGATACAAAAAACCTCTGCAAGGACTAAAAGAGGTCCTCAAATTAGAAATCCAGGCGTCATTACATTCCCAAAGACATTAACTATCTCCTATACCATTTCTGAGCCATGCTCTCTGATTGCGTCGCCCTTGGTGCAGTCCGTCTCATACACAATGTTTCTTGGTCCCAGTTCAGGGGAGTTTACATTTGAAGTATGCACCGTAGATTCCACAAGGTGGCGATGTTTGTCAATCCTGCGCCTGTAACGTAACAGTTATACTCTCTTTTATCACACATGCTGGATATGCATAAAAACACAAACACACACAGCAGAAGAGCAGTAGGAGGGTCACGAACAACGCGACAAACACACACTGCTCAGCTCCTTAAACATACACCGGCTCACACCCCTCTCCTTGCTCTCCCTCCTCGTCTTCATCCTCATCTTCGTCGTCTTCCTCTTCCTGCTCTTCTTCCTCCTCGGGGCCCATGCTGGTGTCTGCGGTGATGCTTGATGACATATCGCTGGTTTCCAGAGGTTTTGGGTAGCGGAAGGGGCAACCGTTATCGTCAAAGAACCTGCGGAAGGTGAACTCATAGAAGGCGTGCTCTGGGTGCTTCCCGTGTGGGGAGCAGAGCATGTCCAAGGCCCGGGTGCTGTCCCCACTGTCGCTCCACGCCCCAGGGCCTCCCTCGTCCTCCACAGGGTCAAAGTTAGATGTGTCCATGGGGTGGGCTATCTTTGGCCGGTAGGGGGCGGGCTGCTGCCTCAGGTTGCTGGAAAAGTCCATCTGTGTGAAGAAAGGGTGGCTCTTAATCTCGCCAGCGCCGTTGGCACCCAGACGATCTTCTGCAGAACAGCAGAGTCGGCCGATAATGTCGACAGCCTCAGGGCTCAGTTTGACCTGCACAGGCACCTGTAGTGTGCTTTCCCAGTTAATGACCTGCAAATAGGAGACAGACCACACCAGCTGTAGTTATGCCAAATTCATTATTGTGTTATACCTGTTTAATACAGTTTTTGGAGGCACTGACACAATTCCCTATGATTACAAAGCTTAGATGCAGTGGCTAAGCCATTCTAAACACCAGCTAAGCCAAATGTAAAATCCAATGTGGAAAGCATCAAAACAGATTTTCTGAGATCTAATAATCACAGCTGGTCCTCAGTGGACAAGTTTGTTTGTAAGCTTTTTGTCCTTGCCCAGTTTTTGCTACAGAAATATTTTCAAGGAAATGCTGGCTACAACTATTTAATTCTATGTCCTGATCTCTTTGACCACATCCAAAACTCAGAGCCTCCTGGTAGCAAGACAGAGCTACTTAAAGTCTTTCTTCCATAGTCCAATGGTGCCTCCTATTCATTCTGACAATAAAGCTGTCGCTTGCAAACTAGGATATTCCTTGGTCATTGCAGTACAAGATTGTTTTCTTTGCCAAAAGTTATGAGTAAAGGGAACCTTAGTCAGAGTTGACGCTGGGTAGGTTTTGTTCCAAAATAAATGCTGTGGCCCAAAATAAAGACCTCCATGCCTGCACGTGGGTCGCACTGGGGTTGGAGTTTACTAATGTTATTTGCTGGTGACTTCTGTAGTGGTGTGACTAATGCCTTGATACACAGAGCTCCAACTCTGAACATTTTCTTGCATAAGATGCTTCGTATTGGTTATTTGTTGCAGTGGGTGTGCTCCAATAAAATCAAACCTAACTACTAATTCAGTGTTAGATTACACCAAAACAAACCTCTATCAGTTTTGTTACAGCAAAATCTATATAATTTTTCCAGAAATACAAATTTAAAACGTTATCTTGTGATTGTGCCAGCTTTAGACACATGACTAATATTCATCTGCACTCTCCAGCAGATCAATGCTATGTAACACATGTTATGGACAAAAGCACATATAATAACATAACCATAACTAGCTTATAAAAAACACAATTCACCACACAATTTTAAACTCTGTTGTCCAACATCCATGATCCATACACACAATCAAACTGGATACCAAAACCAAACTGGACATAAGCCATTATAGGGAGGATTTTAATGGCATGTGGCTTTTGTCTCTTGTTTGTTGTCATTTCCCATAGTTTGTTCATATAATGGGATCACTGCAAACACACCAGGATGTATTTTACAAATTACCCCTACTGTAATGCTTAAAACTCAATTTAATTTCTGACATTGGAGTTATTTAGTTCTACTCGAGTTCAAATAACTGTTCAAAACTAATGGATCAAAAGAACGAATCCCTGCAGAGTTTAAGTGAGTCAGTTCAACCAAGGTTTATGTCTGAAGTCACATTCACCTGGGACTTCCAACAAAGATGCAGGAAGAACAAACATCTCAGGAAATCTGGCCTCCTCCACTAAAACAGTTTCAGTGACATCAATGTCACATTTATTCATTTACTGTTTTGCGATTCTAACCCAAATGAAGAAAGGGATATTTTTCCTCTTCACTGACCTTAATCTGGGTCTCAGTGGGTGTGGGGGCCAGGAAGGGTGGCTGTCCCACCAGCATCTCAAACAGGATCACTCCCACGCTCCACCAGTCACACAGCTGGGTGTAACCTGCACAAAAATGTCAGATTAAAGGGTTAGTGTTCTGGCTCATACCTCATAATCATTGTTTCATGTGCTTCAGCAAATAGGCAATAAATTAAACTTATCAAAAACTCAAGGATACTCATTAACAAATAATGTCAGTATATTCATGCAAATATTGTTGTAGAGAAATGCAAAGTACAGTATTGTAAGGGACAATGGATCAATTCTGACATGGAGAAAACTCATAGGCCCCATATATGAAAAAAAAAAAAAAGTGAATTGAGAAATTGTATTACCAGTGTTGTGACCTGAACACTCAAACAGCATTGGTGGTCTGTGATGCATTCAACCACATATATTTCATAGTGTAAACGATAATGCCTAGAATGGACTGCCTACCTCACCATTGCACAACTATTGAGTAAACCCTCTAACCTTTTATTTTGTAATTGTTTTTACTGCTCTAACAGATCAGTGCAGCTCTGATGTACATGCAGCGGGGGTGCTAGCTTGAATGGCCCTCTGTGCGAGACACCCCTTTGTTGCCCCCCTCCCCTATTGCAAATTTATTTTCGGGAGGTGACATCCTCCACATACAGGACACCCCCCCACCCCAAATCTCAAACATTTTTCATTTTTGTGGGGACAGGGGGGTGGCAGGACGCTGATGCTGCCGTTAGTGGAGCTTTGTTCAAAAAAGATTGAGACACACTGCATTACACAATAGAGAACCATTTCACATATTTTTTTTTTTTGTAGGGGGGGGTTGCTGCGCCCCCTGCAATGCCACCACGTGTGGTCGAACATAATGCACATGCCAGAAACCGCTACCGTGTACATGTCTGGAGTGCAAGTGAAATTGTTTCTGAAATGTTCTTGTGTTCTTGGGTAGTGTATGCAAAATATGCCTCCTGTCTGATGTCATACTAAGTATGCTGAAGCCACATTGGAAGGTCAGAGTGCATGAATGAAAAAAATGGACAAAGTTTTGTTTCTTTTGTTAACTGACCTTTGCGAAGGAGCACCTCTGGTGCGATGTAGTTGGGTGTTCCCACCAGGGAGTGAGCCAGGCAGCGCTGATGCTGCCGGTTGGCGCGTTGCTCCAGTGTCATCAAGCGGTCACCACAACGACAGTTAGATACATCATCCCAGAAGTCACTGGGCTCCATGCTGTCCTGTCTGACATGGCTCCCTGTGTATAGAAACAATAAAGTTCAAACACCATCTGTACAAGCTAGGTAGGATAAGCCACACTCACAAGATCTTCTGAGATGCCCATAAACAGAGCTTTTTTGTCATTGTTCTACACAAACCATGTAACTACTATAATCAGGCGAGTGACTCTGTGGGCAACTAATAAGCTTTTGTTTGAGAATGTATGTGAACTAACCTGATCTGAAACAACCTCACAAAGTATAATTATCATCAGAATACTTTTAAAATTGTGATTTCATTGCCTGTGTATATTTAGATACTTGTGAATCACCTTTCTGGTAGTACTTGGAGTTGTGTGTCCATCGGAAACCTGTACACAAGCCAAAGTCAGTGAGCTTGATGTGTCCATCCAGGTCAATGAGGATGTTGTCGGGTTTGATGTCACGGTGGATGAAGCCCATCTTGTGGACACTCTCTATGGCCAGTGTCAGCTCTGCTACATAGAAGCGTGCCAGCGGTTCAGGGAAGACACCCATTCGGATGAGGAGACTCATCATGTCTCCTCCGGGGATGTAATCCATGACGAAGTAAAGGCTGTCACGGTCCTGGAAGGAGTAGTAGAGACGCACCACCCACTCGTTGTCTGCCTCTGCAAGGATGTCCCGCTCTGCTTTCACATGGGCCACCTACACCAAAGCAAACCCATGTTTAATAACAGTAGCTTTTATAGAAGAACTAAAACTCAAACAGGCCACAAGTTGTTTCTGTGGAGCATTAATGTTTTGCATTAAAAGAAAAAAACTTCAAGTGTAAACTATATGATTATCACACACCTGGTTGCGGTTAAGGACATCTTTCTTGCGCAGTGTTTTCATGGCATAAAGTGCACCAGTGTCCACCTTACGTGTCAGACACACCTCACCAAAGGCACCTATGCCCAGTGTTTTGATTTTGACAAACATGGATTTGTCCATTTTGGCGCGCCGTAACCTGTTGTAGTTGGACTCCTTCTGGTTCAGCATCTTCCTCATCTGCTCCTGCTCTGCTTCTGATAGGCCAGCCTGCACAGAGGAAAGGGGCAGAGGAAAAGACGGCCAAAACAAGCGTTACAAAACAAATACATTTTTTAAGTAGTCAAAGAAGCAACTAAAAACAAACTGTCTGATATTTGTGATTAATGAGTTGAAGCTGACCTTTGTCAGTTTAAACTGTTACTTAATGGTCTGGGTCTGTCTGTGCTAGGTTTCTTTGAAAATGCCTTCCAGTTGTTTTAAATTAGGTCAGGGAGGCTGAGGTCAAAGTCACAATTCAGGACAAGCTTATGCAAACACAAATGTGAACTCACTGACATGTCATCCTGAGACAAAGGTCTTGTTTAAAACAAACTCCTGAGGGGAATTTCTTTAGAGGACAATCTCTTGAACATCAGACGGTACACCCCATGTGCACCTTTTATGGACAAATAATTTTAGTCCATTAGATACACATCTTGTACAATTTTCTTTAAATATAAATATTTATGGATTACGCAGATGTTTTTAGGACCATAACGTTACATTTTCTATTTTTACATTCAAACAGGCAAAAAAGTACGATAGACATGAATGAAAATCTTTGTCTTTAGATGAAGTGAATATATAATACTGGATGATGCCAGGTGTTTACTGGTTTTCAGATAACTGTGTGTTTAAATGTTTTTCCATGTGACACATGCCTTTGGAGCCAAGATAAAATAGGCTTCACAGAGATATTTTGTAAACTATGATAATGTGATTTTTAAAAAAAAAAAAATGCAGGGACAGATATCTCTTTGGAAAAACACCTACATTCATATGGACTAGGCTTTTGATAGCTATTAGTGTGAATTTCTCACTGTAGGATAGGTAAAGTATGGTAGACAGAGCAGTAATGTACTTTACCTTGGACATCTCCTGTTCCAGCTGTAGTCTGCGGTTCAGTTTCTGCTGGTAGGTCTTCATTACATTTTCTATGTGCTGCTCCATGTAGAATTTAAAGGCAAAAGGTGAGTAGGTCTTGATGCGGGACTCCCTCTTCTCCTCATCACGTCCATTCTTCCTCACTGGAACAGGTGAAGTCTGGATCTGCTTCTTATCTTTCACTGTTTTCTCTCCTTTTCCTACCTTGGTCTTTTCTTTCACCTGCTGGTTCTCCTCCACCTTCCCACTGCCTCCGCTACTGCTGTGCGTGCTTCTTGCTGCTGGGTTGTTGAGCTCCTGAGCTCCACACATGGCTCCGGCTCCTTCCAGGGCTCCCGGTTCACCTGGTGCACCAGACATGATCAGGTTTTTGGGGTAAGGTGGTGGTGGGCAGCGTGGCTCCTGAGCAGGCTCCAGGGTGTAGGTCTCTTCAGGCATGTAGGGCAGAGGTTCAGCTGTGTCCTGGGCCTGAGCGGTCATCCAGCCGGGGTGGCATGGTCCAACAGCAGTCTTGGGCTCTGGCCTCATCACTCGAATGCTGCTCACCGGTTTTTGGATTGGTGGGGACGTCACAGCTGTGATGGTGTTTGGTGGGCCCATGGCAGGGTCTTGTTTTCCAGCCGGAGGTGGCGCAGCCATAGTTGGCCGGACTCCACCAGGCCCAGCAGAGCGACTGTTGAAGGAGTTGGTTCTGCTAGGGACACGCACTTCACCCCTGAACGGGCACTGAGGTTGGGGCTGCCTGGCTGAAGCAGCTCCTTCAGGGCCTGGAGGCCCCGCCCAGTGGTGCTCATAGAGGTCCAGGTTCAGGCTAGCCCTGGATGGTGTCATTAAGCCCTGGGGCAGATCGGAGAAGTCAGGACCCATGGCTGCCACGCCACCTGGTGAACGGGACATCATGTGGACCTGGTGGGAGGTGGGGCTGGCCTGGCGGGGGTGGACTGGGGCC
>JAPQRP010000016.1:12715793-12730902 GCA_037367295.1 Apogon hyalosoma | reverse complement strand
TGAATAACCCACCAAACCTGACATTTTGACATATGGTACAGCCTGATTGCTGATATTACCGCACGACGCCTTTAACCCACTTAAGATGACGGGGGTGAACTGAGATGATGTTATTACAAGAGCACCGGTCAAACCATTAAACAACCTGAATACACTGACATTTCTATTTGTTTAATCCAGGAATTTTTATTCTGATGAACAGAAAATAATTCCAATGATTTTGAAAATGCTTCACAAATCAGTTGATAATAGTATGTCACAGTTAAGTTGTTAGACATTCAAAAGCCTGTAATGTTTTTAACAGTAAAAAGCCAGTAAATCTGCTGCTGCTACCCCTGTTGAAAATTAAATCTCTGCTTTTATTACAAACTGGATAACTGCTGAACTAAACAGTGTCCAAGTAAGTGATGCCTAAATATACAAATGTTTTAATTCAAGTAATTCATCAATAAATATCAAAACAGAACATCAAAATAATTAAAACAATATATGTATGTAGGTGCACTTTTCACTCTAAATGAAGATTACCAGTGAAGATGCCTATTATTGTTTGACACCAGCTTATCACCACTATTAACCAGTCAAATAAGTAAATTAATCAGTCTGTTTCTAGTTATAACAGGCCTAATCTTATATATTCAAGTATTATACAAAAAAATTTAGGCCTGATGTCACTCAAAGAAAACCCAAGAGACCCAAAAAACCTCAACCTAGGATCCTGTACATAAAAGAACAGATTTCTTGAGCGAAATTTAGTCTAACCCTCCTCCCTCACCTACACAGAACTGCTCCAGTGTGCAATATAACTGCAATATTCACAACTGAAAATATTTTTTTAATCAGAGAAACATAGTTTTTCATAGTTATTTATACTTTTTTTATACATAGTTTTTATTTGCAGATTTATTCTATCCTGCCTGTTTTTATTTACTGCTGCTGCTTCCTCCTGAGCCAAATGCATCAAAATTTCATTTTTGATGTAAATCTGGAATGACAAAGTCTGTCTACGTCTAAAAACGCAAATGGCTGGTGAAAATGTCAACATGCAGCAAAAAATGGACAAAACTATAGGGATTAACAAGTAACAAAATATGCACAAACTTTTAGTGCAACTCATCCAACTGTTGTGGGGCACTGTATTAGGCAGAAATGGAGGAACAGGGTGTGTAATATTTCAGCAGGCGAAAAAGAGACGTGCGTAGTAGAAATTTTGAAAAAAAAAAAAAAAGACCTGAAATGCTGCACTCTAGTGCATTTTGGTATGTTAAATTTTATAATTTGACATGGAAAATGTTTACAATTTGACTCAATATATTTTCTTTTCTGTCATTTTTGCTAATTCATTTCGATCAAGTTAACCTAATTTTTTTCTTGGTGAACGTTAATTTTTATTTTTTATTTTCAGGTAATGTCTTTGTGTGTGTACCTTTTGGTGATGGTTTCCATGAACTACCTGTACCTGCCTGACTTACCTCACTCAAATCTTCTCTGCACTTGCTCATCTAAACCCCTGTAGTTGGCACATTGCTGCTACTGTCTGCTCCCTTATATGATCACCTGTATTAGTTTCTACTAGAGCTGCACAATATATCGTTTGAGCATCATCATCGCAATGTATGTCTGTGCAACAGTCACATTACAGGTCCTGCAATGTAGGAGGCAAATGAACTCAACGTGTTCTCACCCACCTTCAGCCTGGGTACCTGACATACACATACTGCGCACAGCCATCCACCAATCACAATAGGTCTTAATCAGTTTGCCGAAGCAGACCACGCCCCTGCACATGGAGTGATTCGCTGGTAAAAACATTGAAAAATGAGCAACGAACAAGAGAAAATCACCAAAAACGAAGACTTAGTGCCAAAAAGAAAAGCAAAGTCAGTTATCTCAAATTATTTCGGCTACAAGGATAATATTGAATCGTGTTCTGTGTCAATAGTGCCTTGCACCTGTTGCCACAACTAGAGGAAACAACTAATCTGTTTGACCATTTACATCGGCACCACACAGCTATTATATCCTCCTGAGTAGTTTTTCATATCGCAATATAGATCACAGGGTTTAAAAAAAAATCTCAATGTCAGTTTTTTCCAATATCATGCAGCCCTAGTTTCTACTGTCCTCTTACTGCACATAACCACCAAATAGATATCACCTTTATTCTTTATGAAATGTTGCATGCGTCTATAGCTATGTCCCATGGCCTTAGTATGTCTGTGTCACTGTCATCAGGGTTCCTACATGTTTCGACAAGTCAAATTTAAGCCTTTTTAAGACTACTTAGAACAGAATTTAATGCCCATTTCATGGCTATACTGACAAAAATGTGACTCCTAGAATTTAGGAACATTTATTTATTTACTCCAATGCCTTGGTTCCTATTTTTCCGAGTCAGTCCTCACTGGGGGCTGCAAAGATAGCAATAATTGGTTCCTAATTTAAATATAAATTGTTGGGTTAGAACGGGTGAAACTGAGTCGACTAACGTTTTTGCAGTTTGGACATTTAACAAACACAGGCAACATAACTTAAGACATACCATATCAAATTTAATACCTTTTAAAGACTTAAAAAAAAAATTAAATATATTCAATGCAGATTTGTAAATTCAGGACTTATAAGACTTTTTAAGGAACACTGTGTCATACATACTTAAAGTGGTGAGGGGACAAGCTTGAATGTAATTAAAATGAAAATTCCATGTCAATACACACACAACATTTTAACAGCTTAAAGCACTTACTCAACTATGGACAAATGTGCAAAAAGAGTTCAGTAATAAATAATTAAATAATGAAAATAATTACACTTTGCTTTAACTATTCAAAGAATCAATAATAATAATAACAGCTTAATATTACAAGGCAATTAGCCATAGATTCAGATTTTATACTGGATAAGTTTGAATGACAAACACATCCACTGAACACAACTTACCATCATATGACAAAACATTAATAATAAATTTAAGATATAATGTTATATTTCAGGGCCAATCAGAACCCCCATTTCAAAAGATAAAAATCATGTGGTATCGATTGACCAATGGCGTCGTGCATGAGTGGACTCGGTATAGAATTGGATGTTGAATTGCCGCTCAATTAATGATTCACTTCATTTTTGCGAAAGATAGATGATGTAGCCAAAGTTAGGCCCTGACAAGGTAAGAGAACAATATATTGATAATTAGCATGACTTTGAGCAAACGTTGCACCATTTTTTTGGTCGTGCTTTTTGAAAACTAACCATACAAATCATGGGTGTGCCGCTCGTTGCCTAATTCAGTGGTTGTGGGGATATTTGAGTCAGGACCAAATTAGCAGACCAACCCAGTCCTGTCCCTAGAGCGACGGTGTCCAGCTGAGCGCCTCATAAACTTCAAATACATTCCTCAGCCAGAGAAGGTGACCGTTTAGTCTTTAAATACAAGTCTGATTTGTTACCAGCATCAGAAAATTGCAGACATCATAAAGTCATATTCTTACATGTCTTGACTTGGTGAAAAATCTCAACTGCTATTCCAATCATTTGGTTACACAACCTGTACAGGAACTGCTGTATTTCGACAGGTCTGGCTGGAAGGTCGATTGGGAAAAGAAATTAAAAAGCCACTAATAATGCGATAATGTGATAGACAATTATCTCCGCATATTAAACATGAATGACTCAGCTGGTCTGTTGGTTTCTACTCTTCATAATTATAGCTTAAAGAAGGAGGCACCTGTAAAACCACCTGCAACAGACATGTTACAACTCTGACAAATATTATTTATCATAATGTCATACATTTTTCTGAATTAGTTAAAAATTAGACAATAACCACAGTTTGTTTTTACGTTACAGAAAACAGAACAAACCAAGTTCAGTTTTTTTAAGTTTCTCAGCATTTTTATGCACTTCAAATTTCAAAACAAACGACATATATTTATAAATCTGTTTAGTTTTACATTCTTTTTTTTTAAGTTTTAAAAGGATAGTAAAACTGCAAGTCTAACTGAAGTTAAAGTTGTCTGTTTCTATAAAATCATTCATACAATGCATGTGTGCTGCCTGAACTGACACTGTAGTACTTATGAATGGAGTTTATTATTAAACTAAGTCATTTCTCAATATTCAGTAACAAAGCACTTCGTAAAAGTACTGCAGTGTGTTATACAACCCTATCAGACACATTAAAGAAGGTGATGGGAGTGGTGTGTTCCAGGATGTCAACACCCCCCTCCATAGGACATGATGTCTCATTGAACACACTCTCACCCCTCTGTACACAGACACTCCAGAATATTTTAAGTATTCTTATTAACATTGTGTTTTGCGATTAAAATCTGAACTATTTTGCCCACAGCTACTTTCTATCACGCGTGGGCCTTGAACTACACTTTTTCTGGCCTCTTATCGAGTCCTTCCCTCCGGGTCATTTCTATCATTAAGAAGCACACGGTTCTTGCTGTTTGGACAGCCTAAACTTTATATAGACCAAAACATGTTTTTTATGTGTTTCATAATGGTGGGCGGCTGGGCAGGGCAGGGCCAAGAGTGCAGGGCTACATAAATGTTGCCCCATCTTTGGGATCTCTTGCCTCCATTCCTGTGATGCTTCAGGCGTCGCGTCCAACCAATGAGCATTCCATTCCACAAGTAACTACAAGTAAAGTCATACCACCAACAGATCACAGGACGGCCCATGCTGACCAAAATAAACTAAAAAACTACATGCAAAGTGGGATCTGTACCTAGAAATAGGAGGCTGGATGGTGCCCTTATGCATAACCCACACACATTTAACCCTTACCTCAATCAGTGCTTTAACTCATGCAGAACCACTGACCTGAAACTGGCCAAAATTACACACTGTTACACAACACTGACTGCCTGTGCCACAAAACCTCACTTTTACTCACATTTATCATAAAACTCAGGCTTAAACATGACAGTTTTGATAAATAAATTATAAAAATGGGTTCAGATAAAGCACTTGTTGGACGATACAGTGATAGACGGACTATAGTAAGACTGGGTAATCTCACCATCTTAACTGTGATCAATCTTCATTTGGAATAAGATCCCTTTTTCATGCAGACTGTACAGACTTAGACATTAAAGCTGCGGTGCTTGATAGTTTTTTGCTGTTATTGGGCAACGTTTACATTATCACATTACAGCATATTGTAATTCAACTAGTCTGACAGGGTTCAGGAGTCCTACCCCGCAATGTGAACTCTTTTCTACTGCATGATGCAGACATTAGCAGATCATGTGTTTTAGACATATGGGATTAAATATGTGATTGACCAATGTAATTCATGATTGCTGATCAGAATCTGTCAGTGTCACTCAACTGCCCTTCAATGGCTCAACCCAAAGCTTGGAAACATACCTTCACTTTTCCACAGCAGCAAAATTAATCTAAATCTATATATGTAATAATGCATATTTATAGTTAGTTTTGATTTTGACTTTTCATTAACTGCTGCTGCAGAGGAAATAATAACTGATGAAATGACAACTCTGTTGAATGAAATATATATTTTTGGTTCATTATAAATCTCTAACATTTTTGCCCCCATATAGTAATTAATAAAAACACTTCAACATCACACATAGGTGTACAGTTGAGCAAAACGGAGACCACCGTTTTTTCATTAGCTATTGTCAAAATATTGTGAGAATATGGTCCAAAATGATGCAAAAATGCTGTGTTTCTATTCAGACAATAACAAAGTGCCATCACAATGCCTCCAGCAACCAGTACCTCACCTATATTGCATAAGGATGTGTGGAAATTGCGATTCAGATTATGGATCATGATTTTACCTCAAAAGATCCTCACATGATCTTTTACCCAGATCACCCAGACCTACTCTGTAGTACTAAAATAATATTACTCTGTTTCTTAAAATGTTATTTTACATTTAAATCAGCAGTAGAAATTATTTAAATATACTTACTCTCGGCATTTTATGGGAAAAAAAACCCCACTAAGCCTACCTGCAGTTTCTCTAATGACCACTAGATGCTAACAAAATCCAATTCTAATTAAAACCACAGTAGGAGACATTGGGAGCATATGTAGCATTTGCCAAAACAACTAGGCCTGTGTTCTAGATTTTGTGCATTAGTGTACTTACTTTATATCAGATGTTTCTAATGATGTTCAGATTTCTAGAAATCTATAATCTACAATCTAATCAAATTCATTCACTGTAAAACTATGCTTCATGTGGTCTTGTGTCATTGGTGCCGTTTTCTTCTTATTAACTATTAGACTTAATAAGGCATGATGTATGTCAGCAAACACACTTTGAATCTGTTTTATTTAGGTACAGAATGAAGTTCAGTCAGTCAGTGTGTACATTAGCGCTTTTACTGCAAAAACTAATATTAGAAACAGTAAATGTGCAACACACTGCAATTGACATAATCTGATGTTGCTTTGACTGTCATCCAAACAGGAGATAACAAATACTGGGGCAGTAAGAGGAAGAACGAAGAAAAAAACCTGTGGCTATATAGACATTTTATCCATATAGTCTTGTATTGTGGACCACAAACCTAAATTAATTACATTTGACATAAAACTGCAGTTTTTGTTATTGTTGGTTGTTTTTTTTCTACCTTTCAGCATATTGTGCTTCAAGAGGTCTGAGACAAAAAACAAAATTTTCTCTCTTCTCTGGGTTTTGAAAAATGTCCACTGAGTGACAGGAGGTTTCGGCTGATATCAAGTGTTTTCATACAAGTAGGCGGTTCAACATGCGACTGACAGCTGTAACTGATGATCACTGTTCAGGTTCTGTCAGAGTGTAGACAAAATAATGGCACCCATGTTTCCTATCATTTCATATTTTATGGTGTTTGACCCCTGATTTTGGCTTGTGTGGCTTGAAGTGTTTTTACACGATATGCCTTGTGATCCAAGTCACCTACAGACCAGTAAGACTAGCTGGGCCACCATTACAAGAAATTAGAGCCTGACTGATATGGGATTTTTGGGGCCCATGCCAGTACTGATATTGGGGCCTAAAAAAAAGCCAATATATAGGCCGATATCCAATATATTGGCCAATAACTGATATATCAGCCGATATATGAAATAAGAACACTGATCTAGACAGAATGTAATAGTCTGCAAAAAAGTTAATACATCGGTTACATATTGGCCGATGTTGATTAATCGGTGATATGCTATAATTGGATTAATCGGCGTTGAGCTCTACAAGAAATCATCTTGTAGGTATTTTTCCTATTACATTGTGTTTTTAATGTCATGGATAACCAATAAATGAGCAGCAGTAACCCTCAGGATCTACTTTGATACTTTGTCCTTCAGAAGTGGATACATGCAGTCCACATTCAGCTTTTATCACCAACAGGACCTGGCAAGAGTTTACAACCAGCAACCACATCGGCATCCCAACAACATCCAAATCCTGCTGTTTTGCCACCCACTGGGTTTTATTTTCAGCTGGAGATGTAGCTACCTGCTGGCGTACAACAACAACGCGGCCAACATCTGCCTGCATCTGTTCCTAGTCTGATGGAGACTTCCCACTGCAGTCATCCCTGTGGTTCTACATCCAGCTGTGGCCTCATACCTGGCAACACATCGCTGCATCACAAGTACATTATAGCACTGATGGTGAAAAAATGTGGCCCCCTGATGCAGGAAACAGGCCGGTTAGAACATCAAGTGTCTGCAGTAACCTTGCATATTACAAACTGTACGCCGTTTCCCCTTCAGAGGAAGCAGGCACTGAACGCACAAGTGAGTCCTCCAACATTCATCTCCTGAGCTGATAAGACCAACAGCCAGCGCCCATTAGTTACAGTAACATTTTATCAGGAAGAAAGAGGGAGAGTGTGTTTGAGCATAGTAGTGGTACCACTGAATGAAACACAGAGTTACATCAGCGCAAAAACATGCAGACTTACAACAGAGCGACAGCAAATCATCTGCATATTTCTTGTATAGTCTCTTAGAACGCATTAATGCCCTTTAACCCAACAGAACAAACGACTATTTATCTTTTTTCCTTACAGTCAAAGGCCTAAAATGGTTGATTTCGATGCAGAGTTCATGTATGTTTGTAAAATTGGCACAAATGCTTCGCGGGCTGAAATGTTATACTGATTTTAAAGAGCTGGATGCTCTTAAACACAGCATTTTATTACACAGATGAGTGGTTTGGACAGTTGTAAATTTAAACATTTTCAGCATGTAGTTCTACTTTTTTCACTGGAAAACATTGGGAAATAAATAGTATAATATAAAAATGATTAAAAAAAAAAAAAAGAGTAAAAATGACCACAACAATCAAGAAAATGAACAAAATAACACACTGAACAAAATAATCAACAAATCCAACAAGATGTTCAACATAATTGAACAAAATAATCAGCAAAATTAACAAAATCAAACAAAATGAACATTGTCTGGATAGTTTGTAGGTAGATGTCAACATTTTTGATCATGTAATTTAACTTTTTTCCACTGTAAAATATTGAGAAATTAATAATATATAAAATGATCAACAAAATTAGTAAAAATTACCAAAACAATCAAGGAAAATTAACAAAATAATCAACGCACTGAATAAAATTGAACAAAACAATCCACAAAATGAACATTGTTCATAGATGCTTTGCTCTATAATTTTTTTTTTTTTCATGGACCTGTTCCCAGTGTAATAACGCTATGACATTGTTTTATGTTTTTAATTGATACTTTTTTTTTTTTTTTTTTAAATCAAAATTATGTTATTCAAGTATTCTCTGTATAATACAAGTGCAGTGCTGAATGGTCTATACAGAGATATGAAGTAAGCACGGGTGTATATCAATCGCATTTATTGGTACTTTTTAATATTCCTGAACATCAGTATCAGAAAATATTGTTAGCTGATATTTATCTGCTGCGTTATACTGAGGGCTGTTTCATAAATATGATTCAATCTGTGCCTTAAGATTCAAAATTCAAAGATTATATTTTGTCAGTTCACTAGATGCACAAGACAAACAGGTTTGAGATATAGTCTCCCCCTCACCTTGTTAAATACTATGAAATTTAAAAAAGAGGTAAAAATAAAATAAGAATAAAGAAGTGGTATAAAGAATAAAAGAATATAAAGTGTACATATCAATCTATCTATAATAGCAGCGGGAGTGCAATACAGTAACGGTTATAAGGTGAGGAGATGCATAATGGAACAAAACAGCAGCAGATATGACAATAGTGCAATGTTTGTAATAAAGTACAGCAGCTAATATGAGAGCATCACAGAATGACAACAGTACAGTTAAGACAAGAATAAACAACAAAAACATGTTGATTTTTCACTTGTAGAAACTCAATGCACTTCCTTAATGATGTTTTTATTATTAATTTAACACCAGTGTCAATGGTTTGCTTTGGTCATTATGGTTTTTGCTTGTTCCCTGTCATTTTCTTCCTGAATGTCTGTAAATGGTTTTTGTGGATGCAGCATGGGGGTGGAGGCCCAAGTTACATTTATTACAATGTGGGGCAAAGAAAAGTAAATCTTAATGTTTAATATAGAACAGCCCAGAATTTCACAATCAGTGCATTACTAGTGCTTATATAAACGCCAGTGTAGACAAAAGTCCTCAGTTCTGACTATACTTAACAGAAGCAACTATTTACTGAGTTTGTCTTCGCTATGTGACCTATTCTGACGCATCACACACAATTTTTGGAGGTCACTCTGTCTGTCAGTCATCATTTTGGAGGCGACACACAAGACAATAATAATAAAAACAATGTCCCTTTCAGGTGGATTTAAGGCTACAACAAATGAGTATTTTTACTGGTATCTGATTCTATAAAATGTCAGGAAATTGCAAAACATTTGGGGTCAGTGTTTCTGAGAGCACAAGATAACATCAGTCATCCAAAGATTACGGTTTACTGCAACAGAGGAGTAAAGAAACCACAAAACACTCCCATTTAAAAGGCTCGAGTGAGTTTTTCCATGAGAAAATCCTCAAACCTATTGACTGATTAACAAAACAGGTGAGGATTTGTTCAACAGTTGACACTTTCTTGATGATTCAATGAACTGAACTGCCACTGAGACTGGCTTATTAGGCTACATAATGAATAATTAAGGATGTACAGATATATCAGCCTTTAAGTCATTCCACCCATGGCAGTGGGTCATCTGCTGTGTTATATATGTGTATGATGCGATGAAGGTGTGAAAGACATAGAATTTTACCAGTTCAGTTTTTTTTTTTTAATAAAATATTTTTTTTAATAAATAAATTACATCAAAACTCAATAAACACACAGGAAACACTGACATCAGCCAAGAAGTTAATTCACACGTCTTATGACTATGTGCACAGCGAATCCCAGTGAATAATGTTTTAGTTATGATTTGACTGTGATAGTTGTCATTTCCAGTACTTTACTCTTGGACCTGCATTCATTAGTCACTGTTTGTTAAATATATTGGTAGGAGGAGGGTTAAAGAATGCATTTTTGTGTGAGTATCTCAGATATGTGCAAGCAGCCTGGGTTTAAAACATTAAATCACTGCAATACTTAAATAGAGCAGGATGTTCTGAAAGATGACATTTTTTGGAGGATGTTCAGTAAATAATGCAATTCCTTAGAATTACAGTAACATGGGAAATGTTATGTCAACTTGAAGCAATCTATCAAAATAAATAAATAATAAAAGTCCAAAGTTTGTGTCAAAGCCTGAGGACCTTTGGGGGGAAAAAAAGTGGTTTAGTGTGTGAGGCTGTAGCCCCTGAACATGAAAAGGCTCAGGAAACCCCTGCTTTAACGTGCTTTGGCCTTCACCACTGGAGCTCAGGCTGGGGCTGGGGGCTCCGAGCCAGGACATTCTTGTGCAGAAAGACCCTGAGGTTCTGCTGTTTAACCCTGAACACACCGTCACACAACAACAGAGGGGGGAAAAAAAAAAAACAAACACCCCGTTTACTGTTGTATTATATATCCTTTACTTTAACACACTTTCCCCTCAGCAACAAGTCGTGGAAATAAGTCCCACCACCACTCCCCTCCCCAAAAAAAGTAACTCTCAACTTACCATGTGATACAAGTAGCGAGAATAACTCAGTAAATTCCGCCAAAAGACCGCTTTTAAAAGTCCGTGAGTCGCTTGTCGAACGCGGAGGAAAGTCAGAGGAAGCTCATGGAAGTCGGAGGAGCTGGATAAATATGATGAAATGAGCCTCCATTTTCTGCCCAGACTGCAGCAGGATCAGAAATGCAGCACAAAGTTGGACACTCGCTGCATTGTTAACATTCCTCAGGTCACGTGACGGACCGACGCACGTCAGCACGGCCCCGAAGATCGTCTACGGAAACACGACTCACTCCGCACAGTGTCTGACCACCCCTGCACCGCAGTTGAATCCGCCAGAACTCAAGAACAACCTGGTGTCTTCAGCGCACCTTCTTCGAAACTTTTTTTTTTTTTGTGGCAGTTTTCAATTAGATTCTAAGCAAAAGTCCTACAATTTATAGCAACACTGAAAAAAAGTGGAAATGAGAAGGTATGGTCGCTATCATAATGTTATTTTATACTATATACCACTAACCCATGCCAATTTACTTTTGCAGTTTTATTGTGTAGTTTTACTTATTACTTTTCTGGTCTTACTGCACATTTCTTACTCATGTTATTTGATTTACCTCTGTTATGTTTTGCATATATTGTTTCTCCTACAGATTTGTTGTATATTATGCTTTTGGCCTTTCACGCTCCCCTATGAGATACTTTTATTTTTATTTGTTTTACCTTTATTTAACCAGGTAAGTTAGTTGAGAAATGATATTTTCAATAACGACCTGGACATATACGGACAAACAACCAATCACTCACACATTCACACCTATGCGCAATTATACACCTATGGGCAATTTAGATACAAATCTAAATCTAACATGCATAATAAACATTGTTTACTTTATTGTGTATTCATTTTGTGTTGCCTTCAAGGATGTATGTATGTATTTATTTATTTTTCTTGGTATGTCAATATAGGTGTGTTTGTGTATGTGGACGTGAAGATGATAAGTGAGGTTAACTGATCCAAGGGACCTGACTTTTCATATATTATGTTGATAAGAAGCTAAACGATAGACTGTTTTGTGGAGAAGGGGTGGGATTAAATAAGTTCTACTTCCTCCCACTCCTTTTTGAATATGCAAATGAAGTCATATTTTGTTTTCATGGATATGTTTTGGTTTTTTTTTAATTGTTTTGTTTCCTTATGTTTCATTTGCAAGGGCTAAGTAGGATTATTGTGTTTAGTTGAATATTCGAAATAAACTTAACTAAACTAAACAGTACTTCTGTTATTATTTTATATTCATATTTTACCCCTTTCTAATTTGCTTTGTTATTTTATTTGCCTTTTTGGTTGTTATTACACATTTCTTTCTGAAGTTGATTTATTTTTGTTATGTTCCACATTCAGTATTTTTTTCCTGCAGATCTGTTGTGTATTGTTTGTCTGTCTTTCTCTCCTGTGAGATAAAACTTAAATCTAAAATATTTCATAAACAAACTGAACATGACCTTCTACACCAAAAACAGGCAAAGAATAAGGTAAAAACTGGAAATGGGAAGGCTTAAATGCAAGTGAGCTCAAAAAAAGTCCATGGTTAAAAACTGCAGGAATGTAAAAAATTATGTTTCCAAACATTATGAGGAATCAGACTATGATTTGTTATATAGCTTCAAATAAAAGTCTCATTTGAGCAGAAAAATCAGTTTTTAGGCTTTTCAAATATGCAAGTGCAAGTAGTTTTTGACTAACAGTGTCAAAAGAAATGTCATTTCAAACACGACACATTTTTATCATGTTTTTGGTTTTCCTTGCATAAAAAAAAAAACTGGAGGAAATCATCTAAATATATTGCTGCTGTCACCCATGTATATGTGACAAAATGCCTCATTCTTATTGCTCTTCCTTTTCCAACATGACACCAGAACAGGGAAAACATACATAAACACATCTATATCAAATCCTGGCAGTATTTTCAACAACCTCAGATTATACCTCACATCCCATAAAGACCCAGTGATACTTTTGTGCAGTTTCAAAAAATTTTTTTTTTCTATATTTAAGTTTTCTTAAGTGATTTATCACAATTTCTTACGACATTATTCTCTGCATTTTATGTTTTTTTCAGTGATCATCAGGTATTTTCCTATATTTAACTTATTGATCATGTAGATGTTCATACAAACTCAGGTTAAAGTTGAGGGTTATTATAACAGAAAGAGAAAACTGAAGAAAAAGTGACTTTTTCTGCAAAATCTCTCATTAACTGAGCATAAACCAAGTGTCCGTCCATTGTCATTGATCCAACTCCATGGGTTTTACTGTTTTAGAAGATGATAGTGTTTCCATGTTCATTACGGAGCCTCTGAACATCCAAATGGGTCATATTTGATTATAATTTAAAGCTGAGAAATGGCATTTTACACCAATTATTTACAAGTGTTGATAAGATTAGTGGTTCAGAAGTTATTAACCATTTCAGATCAGTAGATAGAATTGTCGTCACTGGCTGCTTGGGTTGTCATGGGATATAGATAAATGTTAGAATTGCTGGTATGGGATGAGGACAGGTTTCAAATGACGTTAGAGGATGTGAAAGCAGGACCTTTTTGACTCTACAGCAGAGCCGAGTGAGAGCTCTGGCTTTCCCCTCCTCTCTGACCGCACATACTCCAGGCGGGGCTTCCTCCAATGCTTTTCTCTCTTTGATAAATGAAAAAATATCAGGACATTACTCAGTCACTGGCCTCGAAAGTGGGAATATTTACCAATGAGCCGAAAGACACGAATCACTGTGGAAGCAAACAAAGGCCTGTGTTCAATTATCAATGATCAAACTGCCAAACACAAGGACAAAACAGAGGAAACTTAGTTATCCACACAGACACTGGAGCACAAATTAATCAGTTTTCACAATTAAGGAGGCACGTAAAGGTTGCTTCATTTCTTAGAATTTAATCTTTTTAGTCACAGGAACAATAAAGAGGAAAATCCAAACAACAAACTAAAATCTTTACAGGTTACATAATGGAAGCACATGCACTCTGAAGACTAAAGGTGATCAACCTGGAAATGGTGACCGGTTAGAGAGAGAGAGAGAGAGACAAAAAAAAAGTAAAAATACTGGGTTAATCAGTTTGAATGCCTGTGAATTCATCCATCTCAACCTGGAAGCTCTTTGTTTAAACAGAACAAACAAAAAATTAACCAATAACCATCAGCCAACTTTGTGGATATACCAGCAAAATTACACTCCATGACATTAAGTGAAAAGGTATCAATTCAACCAATTTCACAACAAGGTATTTATCCAGTTAATAGCTCCAACACTGATATTTTCACCTAAACTACACAAGAAACAATGTAGTTTTTGCTTTAAGAAGCAGCAACAGTCATAGATAAAATAACCTCTTGAAACAAATATCATCCTTTTTCCACTTTGCAAATCCCAGTTTAAGAATGAAAGGAGTAACTCTTCTGTTTAGTAGTTTTCCTTTAAACCTTAAACATTCTAGTTAAGTAGTTTGTGATGGTCACTGTGATGAATCAATAACCTAAATCAGGAAGAGACATAAATCAGCTTTCCCAAAAACTACACCTATGATAAAACATTAAAAAATGTTGTTAGCAACTGTGGGATCTACACAGAGCTTATTCATCACTTCCCTCTGTCCCTGTCATTTAGTAAAAAGAAGACTGTGGTATTTTGTGGCTTTTGTTTATATAAAAATGATTTATTAAGGAGAAGAACAGCATATTTCATTTCCTGATGTGGTTAAGTAACAAACCGACTGTAAATCTAAGTTTTCTTTATTAGAGAAAACCAAAAATGGGAATGAACATGAATCAAACTGCTATATTTCACTACTCATGTAAAACACATAGAATATGGTATGATCACCCAGTATACTCTCTGAAAGTTTTTTTTTTTTTGGTAGAGGAAAGAATGTAATTATGGACAGTTCAGGAGTTTTTTTGATTCAGGAAATGATGCAGCCAACTGAATAACATAACAGTCCCTTGACATGACAAATAAAACTCA
>JAPQRP010000016.1:12705684-12715746 GCA_037367295.1 Apogon hyalosoma | reverse complement strand
CAAGCACATGTAAAATATTATAAACACAACAGTACTGACACACAAGCATCCATCCATGTGGAGGTGAGAGCAGAAGGCACATTCCTCTGTATAATATCATGGCCTGCCTGAACTCAACACTACAAATGAAGCTTCAGTGTTTCTTCATCGTTTAAAGCCTGGCAATCAAACTAGTCCCTACCACAGCAGCACTTCTCATTAAATAAAACCACTTTAAAACAGGTTTATGATTCATTTCAGGCCCTGAGCCAAAGCACAAGAACCGATGTTGTAATGTTTAACTCCTTGGAAGTTACACTCTATATATAAAGATTTGACATCACGTGGGGGTTATGCACATTAAAAAGATATGAAAAAAAGGATACAACAACAGTTTTCATAACAGGGTAACTGAATAAGACAAGAAACATGTTTTTCCGAACATTATCCACATGAACACATAACTGATCCAGGGAAAGTCAGAAGCATGGTGAAGAATGCAAAAATAAGCATCTATAATTGAAACAGTGGCTGCTTTATAATAAAAGTACCAACGTTACAAATTAAGGCACCGGCAATAGAGGACAACAAAAGAGAAGAAGGTTGTCGCTGAAATCCTCAGGTTTCCTCAGAGATGACGTTTCAGTTTGTGGCTACATGACAAGCCCATGCTCTTTTTACAAAACACAGGCGTTATTTTACCACGCTGGGTATACTTAAAGGGTTACTTCAGATTTTTTTCTAAAGTGGGAGTTTATCCTCCTCTGCAGTAGATGTATTGATGTGGACAGCCCTTTCTGAACGGCAACTGAGGCCTTTACATCGCTGTCTTCATGATTTACTCCTTTAACAAAAACAGTCATTATCCCTCATAGAACTCAGGAGATGTTGGTCCAGCACCACCTCCATCAGTTACTTTACTAATGTCATTGTGAGACATTTGTTTCTAAACAATCAAGACAAGAACTTGTACAACTTATATGTTCTGCAAAAGAAAAATCACCGTTTTTGTCAAAAGAATCTGGTGGCTTTGAACAGACTGCTTTAACAGCTCCAGGACCAGGGCTGACTCAAACCGATTTTCATTTGAATCGTCTATTAATAAAATCTCAAACTTGACTTATCTTTTAAAAATTTTTTTTTTTTTCCTGTGGATGAGTCAATTTTGAACTTCAACTACATTTGTCACCACCATACCACAAAAAGCAGTTGTTACAGTCATTTTCAATTAAAAAATCCTTAACATAACTGATTTCAGGTCAGTTCTTAGTATCTTGCATGGATATATTACAATTTAGTGTCTACGAGAATGGGTACTGCAGCTGAAATAGTGATCTTTTTAAATTTTTTAATTGGCTGAACTTCTCTCTCAGAGGTTTGCTGACCATCTACTGTACGTAAAACTCTGACATACAACCACTCAAATAATCCAAACTAACCCTTTAAAATAACCTGCCATGGACTGATCTACTCGCATAAATGTCTCCATCACAAAGATTCATGGCTTAAAAGGGTTACAATCATTGAACAAATCACATCAAACAAAGACTTCTCAATCACAACCTTACATATACATTCTCCATGTGTTCAAATAGACATGCTCAACTTATCAAGTGGAAAATTCTCTTTTCTTTCAAAACTCATACCTGTTCTTGAAGTCAGTGTGAAAACTTGTGGATGCATGTTTAATTTCAGTTCGCAAATGCCTGCATATAAGCTTTTTCTTATTGAACTGTCACAGGTGTGGGCTTCCTCCTGCTCCCAGTTATCTAACATACAATACAATGTGTGAAAATAAAATGACCGATGACAACAATCATCTTTCTTTGTTCAACCATGTTTGACAAATCTCTTGACATAGAACAATAACAGTCATTTTGGCGAAAACACTGAATTATAATAAGAGAACGTGCACATACTATAATTAAACACTAGTAAGGTGTGGTTAATGACATCCTTGTTTATTCTGCAGCCCAGGTTGGAATAACAAAGTAGACAAGTAACTGTAACACTGTAATGTCATTCACACTGAGCTATCACAAAGATATTAAAAGTGTATTAAGATTTTGGAATATGATTCCCATCATTTTACCTCTCATCAAAGCATTCACTATGGATGATGAAAAGAGACCACTCCCATCAGGTTTTTCTCTTTAACTTGCCATAAGTCTGTTTGGTCAGTTTCTGATATTTTAACAACAAACTGTGTACAGATTATTAAACAGTGGCATTTCGAAAGTGCTGTTGGGCAAAACCTCTGGAACAGCTGTACGCTGTGAGAACAGCAGGTAAAACCTTGGAGATGCACCAGTCAATCATCTGATGACTGGAATTAACTGGTTTTCAGCTTGATCTGGTGATTAGTCTCACACTGACCTGTTATTGCGCAAGTCTGCACATATGGTCCGCAAAATGGTTCCAAATATCAGTGACACACACACACACATATGTCAACATATTTTCAGTGTGAAGAACAAAATTGTTAGTGTGAAGAACAAAATAAATATCACCTGTCTGTGGTCATAGTGAGAAGCTGTTATATTGATCTATATGAGTAATCCCTCATCTGCTCCTGCAGTGTTGACATAGCTAGAACATAAAGCATAATAGACAAATGGAATATGGTGCCATTAACTTTTAACGGCTGTGGCCTAGAGTGCTTTGCTTAGATTTTTTGTAACCTGGAGCAATATTAGAAAAAATTACCAAGCTATATCATTTTCTACTGAAATAAACATATAAAAAAAGTTTGTGTGCTTCAATTGTAGCTCTCGGAAACACAGAATATTTGACTAAATCTGTAACAGTATGTCAGACTTGGAAAAAACACCCCCATCTGAATTACTGCAGAATTCTGTGATCAGTACAAGACTAGTAGGATTAGTCTGTACCTAATCATTATTCCAAACCTTTTTCATACATCTCTGCCACCTGATCAGGTTTTGATCAGGTGGCAGAGACGTATAAGAAAGGTTTGTTGACACACAACAGACCACAAACACCTTCAACAAACATCACAGACTTCAATTCTCAGCTGTTTCACTTAATGAAGTCATCAGATGAGAATGATAACCTGTATGGTAAGAGCCCTGCATGGCATACAACTCAATCTGCATCAAAACACTTTTTGTGCCACCCAAACCACAGGTTTATAGCCTAGTATTTACAAAGTGGTCGATGACAGTAACTCAAATTACATTTACTGATGCTGCTGTCGCTTGAAACACAATGAAACAATAACATCCTTTGAGACCTACAAGCAATTTACCATTCTTTGTTGAGTTGCATAACTAATGACATCACATCTCAGCAATGTGGATTCTGGCTTTGGGAGAAGTGCTTCTATTGCCAAGTGTAGAGCGACCTAGATAAAAAGGAATCACATACACTGAGAGTAAATTAAACTGGATTGTGTCACTGATTTGGTGAATAAGGTCCAAAAGCCGTAAAGGGAACTTAAGCAGCAGACCAGCAGAAAAGGGTTCGTTTGGATTTTTTTTTTAAAGTGGGATTGTTCAAGGTGCTTCTCCATTGTCAACAAATGGTGGGTGGCATGTCCCCCATTTAATATATTGAAAAAGAAGCAAAGTAATGCTCTGATATGGATGGGGATGGTCTTGCAAGGTTCAGATATAATGATAGAAGTGTATTTTGAGTCATTTTCATCTTCAGCCAGTTTTTCTAAATTTGCCAAGAAATTTATTTGTTAATACCAGCAGTACTTTGTCTCATAGTACAGTCATGGCATCAGCTTAAAAAAAACAAAAAAAAAATCCCCAACATCTTTAAGTGTGCAGTTCCACTTGAATATAGGTCAAAACTGAGTGTCTAAAATATGTTTTTTCTGCCATGCCATCCATAGCAGTGCACTGCATAGTTTCTGTGTCAGTACCCTTGAGTCTCATCTACTCCAAACTAGGGGTGAATTAACCATCACGTACGGTAAGTAATAAACTGACTATGGACAAGCACTTCATGGAACTCCACTTCAAGTGATTCAAACTAACTCTTTTCGGGGCACAAAGCACGTCTGCTCCAGTCACTCAAGAGGAGCAGCAGAGATGCAAAGGTTGTTTAAGGCACAGGCGACTTGCACAATCTTATCAAAGGTTGTGAGGTTTGACGTGCGCTCTGTGGCTGTGGTGAAGGGGCTCTCAACAGGGCCTGTGAGCATGGAGTACCTCTGTTTCACCATGGAGATCACTCTCTCCACATGCTTCTGCACACTCACTGTCTCAGCTGAAGAGTCAGCCAGCACTGAGCCCTCTGAGCTCCCATATGTTTCTCCTTGGTAGCTGCCAGCAATTTTAAATGAAGCTCCACGTGCAGCAACGGACTCTGCGATGTCGAGGTCGCGACTCGCCAGCACTACATCTCCTGGGAGAAGTTTGCACAGAAATCCACAACCCTCAGCCAGGCTCTTGTCACTGACATTTCCCAGCACACCCCTGGAGACGAAGGTGACAACACCCTGCGGAGCCACACCAATCAGATACTTCAGCATGTTACTACAAGTCCCTGCCCTGTGAGGGTGTGGCACTACCCTCTGTTGCTGCTGGTTGCCCTGGGAAACCGGCTCCTCAAAAGGCACAGTGAAACAGTCTACAATGACAGCGCAGTCAGGATGGGAGGAGCGTAGAGCTGCAGGCAGATTTTTCCGGAGCTCTGCTCGGGAGGGCCAGAAAACAGCAGTGGGCACCAGAGTGGAGGACATAATGTTGACCATCCTGTGCACGGTTCTGGTTACCATACCAACTTTCACACCAAAGCGATAGGCCAGGTCTTGGTTACGAAGGTCCAGGCGCAGTCGCATCAGAGTCAACAGCAGCTGCTGGAACTTGGACAGCTTTACATTTTTGATACCATCCATATGTGGTGCCAAAAGCCACATGACTGTCTCCAAAACAAAGTAGTTGGGTAACCCGGTGTAAAATTTGACCTTCTCTGCATCGTTCCTCAGGGAGTTCTCAGAGAGCGACATTTTCTCCACAGACTCTCTGAGGGCCTGGTTCTCCCTCTTCAGGGCTTTCAGAATGTCATCAAAGTTAATCGGTGCATCAGATGTCTGGGCATATTTCCCTTTCTTGCTGTCGCTTACAGATTCATCATCATCGTCGTCTTCATCAGTACTGAGGGAGGATGACGCACTTTCTTCCACAGCTGCCTCCTCTTCCACCTCCACGGGATGCTCTGCTTGACCCCGCTCCCCCACCACAGGCCTACCTTGGCCCTGCAGAAACAGGAGGGCATTAGCCGCCTCCACTCTTTCCTCCTGTTTGTCCACAATCTCTAAGGCACCGGGTTCCTTCATCTCAGATGATAAGGAAGCTGTAGTGAACACAGAAGGTACATAATCCGGAGAACGTGGGTTCTTCACTTGTTTACCTGAATGTGGAGAAGGAGAGGAGGATGTATAGGAGAAGGGGTAATAGTAGAAAATAGAATGATGGTAATGGTTTGTGCATTTTCCTCTGATGGAGGATCATTATGTGCTGCATGTTCAGCTGATGTTCCAAGTACCTCCTAATAACATTCTAGATCTAATCTGGAACACTATAAAAAAAAAAAAAGAGCAAAACAACACATAGTATCCAACTAAGCCCCTTCACTTTTAAAATGTTCCCTAACAAGACACTGCTGGCATTCTTCATCTGACATAAAAATTAAATATATAAAAAGCATGTTTATGTTCTACAAATATTGAAATTATTTCAATCATAAACTACAGGAGAAAAGAAAATCTGAAATGTATAATGTCACAAAATCCACATAATCATTTTTAATAGGACAGTATTCATTGTTGGTATAATTTAAATATATCATGTAGTGTAAGTGTACACACTTATATACACTCCTGATCAAAATTTTAAGACCAGTTTAAAAATTGCAAGAACTGACATTTTGCACTGTTGGATCTCAAGAGGGTTCTAAGTAAAGTTTCAAAATGCAAAAAGAAATGGGAGTGAGAAAAAAAAAATCTGAGTAAGCAATTTATTGAAAACAACAATTAAACTGAAATAGGCTGTTCATCAGCTGATCAAAAGTTTAAGACCACAACCTTTAAAATCCAAAATCTGTGAAAAAATGTGGATTCAATGTCATTTTCTGTCAGGTATTCACACTGTCAAGACCTCCTGATGGCAAAGGCAAAAAAGCTTTCTCTTTTTGAACATGGTCAGATTGTTGAGCTGCATAAGCAAGGCCTCTCGCAATGTGCCATCGCTGCTGAGGTTGGACGCAGTAAGACAGTCGTTTTGAATTTCTTAAAAGATCCTGAGGGTTATGGAACAAAAAAGTCTAGTGATAGACCCAAAAAAATTTCACCGGCACTGAGCCAGAGGATCCAATTGGCTGTCCATCAAGACACGGGATGATCTTAAACCCAAATTAAGGCAGTTACTGGTGCCGACTGCAACCCAATAACCATCAGACAGTATCTGCCAGAGAAGGGCTTTAAAAACTAAAAATGTCTTCAAGGGCCTCATCTCCTTCAATGTCACAAAATTGCCCATTTGGACTTTGCAAGAGAGCACTAAACATGAGACACTGAAAGGGGGATGAAAGTTTTATTCTCTGATAAGAAAAAAATGGAACCTTGACAGTCCTGATGGCTTCCAACATTATTGGCATGACAAGGAGATCCCATTGGAGAGGTTTTCTAGGCAGCACAGTTGAGGGGCATGGCCATCATGATCTGGGGTGCTTTTGCCTTCAGTGGAACATTCAAGCTTCAGGTTGTGCAGGGGCGGCAAACGGCGGCTGGCTATGTGAAGATGTTGCAGGGGGCATTCCTCGTCACTGAGGGCCCTCATCTTTGTGGTAATGACAGAGTTTAAAAACAGGACAACATTGTAGTTCACAATGCCCATCTGACAAAGGACTTCTTCCAGAGGAATAACATCACTCTTTTGGACCATCCTGCGTGTTCCCCTGATTGAAATCCAATTGAAAACATTTGGAGATAGATGGCAAGGAAGTTAACAAAAATGGACATCAGTTCCAGACAGTGAATTCAAAGTGACTGTCTTAGTGAATCCAACCTCAGCAGTGATGGTGCGTTCTGAAAGGCCTTGTTTATGCAGCTCAACAATCCAACCACGTTCAAAGAGAGAAAGCTTTTTTGCCTTTGCCATCAGGAGGTCATGACAGTGTGAGTACCTGACAAAAAATGACACCAGATCTACATTTTTGCACAGATTTTGGCTTTTAAAGACTGTGGTCTTAAACTTTTGTTCAGCTGATGAACAGCCTATTTCAGTTTGTCTTTTTTTTTTTGTCTCACTCTCATTTCTTCTTTTTGCATTTTGAAACTTAACTAGAACCTTCTTAAGATCCAACAGTGCAAAATGTCAATTCTTGCAATTTTTCAAGTAGTCTTAAAAAATGTTGATCAGGTGTATATGTAGTCCTGCTCAGGCTGTTAAATAGCCCTTACTGTTACGCTGCAGATACTCATTCCATATAAGTCACTGCAACTTGTATATCAATACATAATCCTGTTGCAATTTATAGCCATAAATATATCCATTTTACACTGGCACTGAACATGTTACTTACATTAATATCAGGTAAGAAGTAGATCAGTGTACTCGTTCTTGCACTTTTTTTTTTTTTTTTTTATTAACACCAGAAGACACTCAGTTTCGTCCAATTGTCTGCTCTATGCATGGCTGAGGTGAAAGTACCTGCACTTGACTTCAGGATATTTCATGAAGACTGTAGATACCATATTATAAAACATAATAATAATAACAATAACAACAACAACAGATTGGCATTAACATAAATAATTGTTTTCCCTTGTTATCTTAATAATTACATCGCACCCATACTATAATCAAACGATGATAAAAGATCATTAGGTATCAAAAAGTACAGAAAACTAATTTTTAGTTCCTCTAATATTATCATTTTTGGGACAACACTGACAAATTCGTGGTCTGACTTTAAATAAACTGCAGGAGAGTGTTTGAGGTCGGGAGTTGAAGCATCCTACCTGAGATGAAGTGAGTACTACACAGTCGACTGCCGTCGTTCGGCACCCAGCCCTCCCGGTTCACAGCAGCTATCCAGCGCTGCTTCCTCTCGGGATCCCGAGGGAAACGGTAGAAAGATAAAGTGGTGCCGGGTGTCCTTCTGTTCCTACAGCCAGCCACCACACATGTGTGAACCATAGTAAGGCCACGGAAAAGCGTGGAGTGGAGGTGTGCGTAGCGACTGTTAGTGTTTTGACTCCCAAAATGGTGGCTAATCAGGGAGTGAAAAAAACGTAAATCGTCATCAATAGTCGTTTGCTTTCAGCGATCTGATTGGACCGTATGACGATGACATCATTAACATGCGCTCTTTTCTCAAGCTGAGAAAGCTAACCACCTGAAAGTGAACATTTTATAAGTAATATGTGAAATAACAAGGATGTGCTTTTGTATATGAGGTTAAAGGGGAAGGTCAAAATGAAAAATGAAGGGAAAGTCGTGGTCTAACATGACGTAGCGTTTAGTGCAGCATTTAACAAGCTCAGTTCAAGTCCAGGCAAGCTTGTGATAATGTGATAGCCCCAGTTCGTGTTCCCAGTGTTTTACCTGCACGGGAGTAAAGACGACTACATTAAAATGAGCAGAAAACTAAGAAATCTAGCAGGATAATTGATAAACTACCTCAATTCTGGACGCATTCCACTAATCTGCGGTCACGTAATAAAATACTAATAAAGTAGATAAAATAAAAATAGTCCCATCTGATGTTAATTTCTTTCCACATGAACTGTCAGATATCACACCATGTCACTTAATTTGATGACAAAAATCCCGATTAAATACCTTTCATTGTGCTCCAGGTGGGATTTTTTTTTTTACCCACATCATTGGAGAGGTCATGGAGACTTCTAAGCCTTCAAAGTCATGATAATTGAGGTTGGTTTCCCTGCTGGATGTCTGAACTGAAATGTAATTATTATATTTCAGCTTTTCTTTAACTTGTAACTGAGTACATGAGAGAAACAGGAATCTGATTGAGCTCATCATCCCCATTTAAAGTAAACTGTGCTGATCTTGAATAAATACCCCTGACACTTAACATTTCACCAAGTCTGAAAGATTTTTAGAGGTTTATTATCCCTATTTTGTGCCAAACTTGATTTCAAAAGAAAATGTTGTGCTGCAAATTACTGAAGTATTTGAATCCTTTATGTGTTCCAATAACACAAAATATCCTCAACGTCAAGTAAAAGTTAAGCATTTAAAACCTTATGCAAATAGATATATGTATAATCAGCAAAATGTACATCAAATGAAGGGATAGTCATTGTGCAAATACATGTTCCCTGTCAATGTTTAACTATTTTATAATTTATCATTTTTAATGTTCATTGATACATCAATACATCTCTTTTGATATGTAATCCAGAAAAAAGTGCAATATTTGACAATGTGTAGAGTGGAATAGAATGTATTTCTGTTGTTTTGTTTTTTCTACGTACAAGTACCTCAAATATGCACTTTAGCACAGTACTAGAGTAAAACATCATGAGAATAGAAATAGAACTAGAAACCATATTAAATCTGTTAACCTAACCCAAAGTCAATAAACTTTTTTTTACTGCTTCAATCTCTTTATCAAGTTAAAAAAAAAAACAAAACAAAAAAAAACAACTTTTGATAACATAGGGTCTGGCTTAATTACCATTAAATTTACACCTGGGACAAGGGCCTTAAAACTGTAGTGCTTGATAGTTTTGTAGGATCACCGGGCAAAATTTCCCTAATTTCATTTCAACATATTGTATTTCAAAGGGTCTGATAGGAAACAAGAACTCTACCTCCTGTTGTATTGTTGGATAGGTGGGCTAAAAGTTAAGGGTAACTTGCTTTATTACCCCATGGTTAATAAGGGAAATTCGATCTTTGCATTTTATTCATCCTAATACACACACACACAGAGTGTACCTAGCATTAGCACAGTGCCCACGTACTACAAGCAATGAGCTACCATTGAAGATACTCGGGAACCAGCTCCAGATGTTCATCAGCACCAACCAGAAAATGAACCTATATGTCTATTTTTTAATGGGGTGTGTGTGTGTGT
>JAPQRP010000016.1:12680801-12699283 GCA_037367295.1 Apogon hyalosoma | reverse complement strand
CTGGTGTGTTCCTTGGACTTCATGATGCTGTTTGCTCCCCAGTATTCTCTGAACAAACCTCTGAGGCCATCACAGAATCACAGAACAACTGTATTTGTACTGAGATCAGATTACACACAGGTGGACTCTACTTAGTCATTTGGTCAACATTCGATCATTCAGCAATCATCAGGCAACTTCTGAAGGCAAGTGGTTGCACTCAGAAAAAGGGGCTGAATATTTTTGCACACTGCACTTTTCAGTTTTTTATTTGTGAAACAATATTAAAATCATATATCATTTTCTTTCTACTTCACAACTGTATGCAACTTTGTGTTGGTCTTTCACATAAAATTCCAATAAAATATATTTATGTTTTTGGTCATAGTGTGATAAAATATGGAAAAGCTCAAGGGGTATGAATATTTTTGCAAGCCACTGTAGATAAGGGAAACGAACATCAGCCAAGCTCTATGAAACAATCTGTGATGTGGTGGCCCAGTAGCAGTGTGCTGAAGAACTCTGCCATGAACACTAATGTCTCTGTTTGAACACTGATGGATCTTTGTGACCCAGTAGGCATATCAAATTGAATTGTGATCTTGAGAAATTGGTTGCAATGCCAAGGCCTAATTGTTACCTATTTAATAAAACTGTACCATAAATTATAACTAGTAAAAACGTCACTTAGAGATAAAGAAATGTCATTTGGAGATATATATATATATATATATATATATATATATATACACACATATACACACACACACATTAGGCTACATTATGTGTTACATTCTGGAAAAATCTGGACAATGATTCCTCATTTTACATGACAGATTATATCCATAATATTTGCAGTGCAGATTCTAGAGATATTGCAGTAAGAAACCTATTTTAGATATCTTGAATGCAAATTCTGAATATCCAGAATCCAGTGGCAGATGCTATAAAACATGTGCGATTATTTGCTTTGAGAAAAGTCTGAAATATTATTTTTGACCAGGAAGAACTTAATTATAGATATTTGTAACACATATCTAGTCTGACTATTGGATGTTAGGGTTAGCCACTTATATTTTTAAGGATTTTTTGAGTACTTAAATTTAGTTTAGAGAGGTTGTGGATATCTTGAAATACAAATTCTACTGATAAGAATGTTATTATCCCACCCCCTCAAAGGGGAGACAAGGGGTGTTGTTTTTGGTTCAGTTTGTTTCTTTGTTAACACTTTAGCAGCAAAACTATTAGTTGAATTCATACCAAACTGGTTTAATAAGATTACTAGTGATCAGTGTTGGGCAAATTACTTTGAAAAAGTAATTAGTTATAGTTACTTTCCCAAAAAAAGTAATTGAATTAGTGTGGGAATTACTCCTTCATGAATGTAATTAGTTACCTGGAAAAGTAATTATTGTGTTACTTTTTTTTAAAAAAAAACCTTCAAATATGTAAAAGAAAACTGATTTTTGAGCGTCTTTCATGGTTGCAGTTGCATAGAGTAGAACAGCATAGACAGGTACTGCATTGAACTTCATGTTTATTGGAGTGTGAACAAAATCAAAGACGTTATCCCTGAAATAATAAAACAGTTTCATCCTTTGTGGGTTCTACTGCCTCTACTTCTTATCCTTTAGCAAATTTGAGTTCGGGAAGACAAGTGATTGAACTTTTTCCATCTGGAGGCTCTTCTCTCTGATATTAGTTCTGCCTTAGAGAACACTCCTTCAGATGGAACCCATGTTCCCAATAAATTGAGCTTCTCAACCATGACTTTGGTGAGGCTGGGGTCCATCAGGGCCCAGCTTTTCCGCCACATAAAGGGATCTGCATTTATAGGAAGAAGATGCTCCTCCAGTTAACCCCGCAACTCCACTTTTCTCAGTCGCTCCCCTGATACAGTGGTAAATGTCTTCAGTCCAGTCAGTCGGACTCACTGATAACTCCTCCCCTAAGTTAGCTGCGCATAAAGCTGCGTTCAAGTGCATGGGGTGTGCTGCAGACAACTCAAACTCAGAGATGTCATTAGTTGTTCACGTGAAGGCAGCGTGGACACCTCAGACTCATGGGCACACAGGTGAAGCATGAAGGCAGTGTGGGCAATTTGAATATAAGAACGGCTCGCAAATTAATCGGTTCTTATCATTCACTTAAAAGAGCCGTTCAAAAGACTTGACTCATCAGCGAATGTCACACCTCTTGTGCCTGGCTGAGCGAGCCAGGATGGTTAACAGCTGTTAGATATCAGTGCATAGTAATGCGTCACATTTCACTTCCGGTAACGATAATGATGTTGTAACGTTTCAAATAGTAATGAATTAGATTACCTGTTACTGAAAAACAATAACAGTGTAGTAACATTAACGTTATTCCCAACACTGCTAGTGATACACAATAGATGTGATTACATTTTGGGAAAAGTAGGTCAAAGTTGAAATTTTTTAGGAATGTCTAAAATTCTCTTTCCCCCATTAACTTATAATGGCTGAAATTTGACTATGTCTATGCTGTAACCAGCACACAGACATGATGACATCAGCCGGATTGATGCCAAAATAAGCTACAATACGTGTGAGGAGTGGGGTTTGTTGTGCCACCACTTGTTTTGAATATCATTACTGTAATAACTAGTTGAACTAACTAGTTCCCACCTCTTTACTCTAGTTCATCACATAAAACCTTCGGTCATAATGAGGGCAGAAAACAGAAAAAAAAAAAAAAAAGAAAATTTAGATCATTACTAAAATGACACATGTACACACTTACCTGTAAGGAGTTTCCCAAATTAGACTCCAGGTTTGGCATCTCTGGCATCTGCTTGTCCTCAACACCTTCAATGCATATGTCTGGAACATCATACTCCCAGTTACGCTTAGAGGCAACTGCGTCATCACGAGGGGGTGTTGGCAGGTCAGAAACACGGCTGTCACCCTTGCTTTGCATCTGAATAGGTTCATGCTTTCGTGCACTCTATTGATATAAGACAAAAAAAGCACATACAGGAAGGTTGAGTGCAAGCAAATAATACAATTTTCCTAACACTGCTACAGTATACAGTAGTTTTTAAGATGACAATAAGATAATGCAATGCATGATTCATATAAATCAAACTTTAAAAAAAAAAATCTTTCTCAATAAACCGTTTCAGCACATAAAGAATCACATCATACCTTCTTGGTGCTGACCAGCCGGTTCATGTATGGGGTTTTAAATGCTGGGACCTCAGGGGTTGTTGCCAAATTTCCATGGCAACCAGGAGATGCAGGATCACCATTTTCCTGAGGATCCTGGGGGCACTGACCATTCGTCTTTTTTATCTTTAACCCTGGGGTGCAAAACACAGGTGGCTCTGGAGACTCCAAGTCTGTCGAGGACACAATAAACATAAGACGAGTACAAAAATTCTTCAGTTCTTTTTTTAATTAGCATGCACAGAAATCAGTGACAGCACCAATTAATTTTTTATTTTAACAATATCTTGTATTCAGTCAAAGTCTATTATTTCTTTGTGTTGTACCTGTAACATTCCACTTAAGGTTTCATTTAATAAAATTTGTAATTGAGAGGAAATACAAAAAAAAAAACAGGTCAGTGCTTTGATTCAGCAACAAATTTACCATATGAACAATTATTTATTTATTGGTTTATTTAATAGGGACCATGCACATTTATGAACATTGCTGTATAAAAAATACACCCATGAAAATTGGCAGGTGACAGAACAAAACATTATCAATTACAATTACACTAAATGAGCACAGTCATGTAAAGTAATTGCAGTCAGCTGATTATTTATGAATGCCTCAATGCTGTGATATGGTGATGAAATATAATTTCAAACCTTTTATTGCTAAGGTCTCCAGAGGGCTCAAAGGTGGATCAGGGAGGTTCTCAGGTGGTCTGCTGAAAAACAATAAGCAGTAACTATATGCTCTTAGCTGTTTTCTTAATATTACACCACTTAAACTGTAATGCTGTACCTTTGGATTTTTTCAACATTCTTGCGCTGCAGATCCATAGTGAAGTCATTGTTCAGACACATTGTGTGCTCTGAGATACCAAAGTCATGCATCTGAGGTGTCTGCATCTCATCTTCATCCATCCGCAGGACACGTTTAGGAGTAATGGCCATTGGTGGAGGGGCAGGTGTGTTAAGTGAGGGATGAGGAAGACTCATTTCAGGCATAGGGGGTGCTTCAGAGCACCACTCTGCTCCGGCCAGAGCTCTCTTCAGCTGCATTTCAGACAGGCCAAAGTCAGAGAGCTGTGGGGTGCGCAGAGGGTCTGCACAGGGCGGTGGCCCTAAAGCTGGAGGTGATGCAGAGGAGTGGTGCACTTCTAGGTCCTCCTGATTGTCCTCTTCTTCTCCTGTTGACTCGTTTTCATTTTCATTTACTGTTTTGTCTTCAATTTCTGACTCTTCACCTTTGACCTCTGCATATGAAGAATTTAAAAAACTGGGAACTCAGTTTACCCTAAAGTCAAAGTATGCACCATTTCTTGCTTGTTTTTTGCAAACACAACCATTCACACTTGTAAGCATGAAAAAAGGTTAAAAAAAAAAAAAAGAACATTATCTTCTGATTGTTTTCACAGTGATTTTACTTTAAAGCACACATGAAATTGTCCAAGCCAGTGCAAGCTCTATAGGTGAGGGCAGTACACCTAGACAATGGTTAAACAATGCATTAAGATAAAGTATGAGTATATGAAATCAATACTGATTTAATGCAGCCACTGTATGTTCACTATGCATGTCCTTTACCTATAAACTAGTCAGTACTTACTATTTGTTTTGTGGATGTCTTTAGGAGCCTGGTAGCCATATTTTTCCCAGTGTGTCTTTATTCTCTTGATATCTTCAGAGACCCTCTGTTCCATCACCCCACAGGCCTTAATGAAGCTGCTCACTTCATTCAACTGTGCTCTTTGCTGAGTCAGCTGATCCAGGATCTCACCCTGCAAAGGAAACAAACTTATGTAAAATTGGATCCAAAGGGGTTTAAATAGTCAAGCCTAGCGAGTGTAACATAATTTTAGTGCACCATTATATCGCAAGTACACTTTTTAAAGTGTGACCCAGAGTGTTAAAAGTTTAAAATGAAAGTGGAAAATAAACTTTGATATGTGAGAACATAAACAAAACCTTTACGCTCAAATACAAACTTTAGTCTTGCTTTTTTTTATGCCTGTTAAGGTGTAGTCACTTCCTCTTGGCATAAGAGCCTTTATGATGATATAACAGTTTTAATGGCAGGGTTTATCAATGGATAACGTGGGCACAGTTGTACAATGCACATATGCCTTATACATTTTCTGACTAATACTTGAATCCACTGTATCTGAGATTTACTAGACTGCGTGTACTCAATAATTACTGCACGTATTCACTGCCCATTAACGTGTTTTCTTCTTACTGTGTGTATATGTGATATGTTTCACCACAAACATATCACAGGGGTGTGTTAATAATAACTAAGGCTGTGAGATTAAAATATCTCTTCTATAAATGCAACCAGTTTACCTTGAGGTTCTTGACGTCGCAGTTCAGGTCATGATAAGCTCTCATAGCTTTTGCTCTGGTGTCTGAAAAAGGGACACGATTGCGCGCATAGGTTTATGGGGCATATTCACGCTCTCAATGCCGAACATCAGGCTTGATTTTTGGGTGGAAACTCAGTGTCACTTACTGCTGCCATCGTCTTCGTCGTCGTTGTTGCGGTTTTCAAAGGCGGTCTGAAGTTTTTCCGTTTCTGATTCAAGAGTCACCGCCAGCTTCCGCAGCTTGTTAAAGAACTGTGTGGTCGGGTCCATTTTAAGAAAGGTGTGTATATTACGCAAGTTGAAACAAAATAATTCGTAAAAACACACACGCCACACAGTTTGTTTACGCTCATTTGTCGAATTTCAATTTTGGCGCCTCTTCCGGTTTTTAACGGAAGTGTCCTTAGCTTCTTCTTCGTTTGATTATTGGTGTTAGGTGCTCAACAGCGCCCCCTAAAGTAGCGAATTTTGTCGTTCACAAAAAGATGCAAAGAGTCCGAGTGTTTACAATGGATCCAATGTTCACCATGACCATGTCGCCTGCTAAGTTAACTTTCAAATTTTTGATGTTAGATAATTTGCTTAAAAAGCAAAAGTTTACCGAATTCCTGTGACAGTAACATTAAAATAAACTGAATATTGAATTCTGCAGAGCTGTGAACTTCTGTTGTCTTTCTTCTGAGCTGACTTGGCAAATTCCCTTTTCCAGCAAGTCTTTTTATCCACTAAAAGACACAGGAATGGAAGCAGTGTTGCCAGTGTCCCCTATTAAACAACATTACATAATGTAACTATTGAATGTTTGATTATCAAAATCAGTAGTGTAAAGCCATCTCCATTTTCCAAAAACCTGCAATTCCTGCTTTCTGTGTAAAAAACCCCCCAGTATAGTACGATTTTGCACATGAGGGATACAAGAATACAAATATTTCAGGGTTTCTTCATTGCAGTGTTTTTAACTGAAATGTGTACTATCCAGTCTTTACTGTAATAACTACCAGAGCAGAGGAGAAGATGAACAAAGTACAATGTCTAACAGGGCTGCCAACTTTTCAAAAACCCTTGGAGTAAGATTTGGTGGATGTGACTGAAATTCTGCCGCACACGCAGCCACACAAGACTGCTTGTAAAGATGAAACCCACATTTTCATAGATGCTATTTCCTGTATTCTGGTGCATTTTAACATGTGGTTTGATTCTTTTATCTAGCCATACCAAGAAAAGAAATATAGGTCCATTTTGTAATTTCCCTCAGAGGTTGGCCCCAGTCAGATCACATATCTGAAAGTACAGAAAATGATACAATGACTAATTTAGGGGATCTCTTCATGTCTCTTTATGTCTGCATGTAAATATAAATAGGCTACTTTAAATTCAACACATAGAACCTAATAATTTCCCAAAACATTGAAATGATGATGACACAACTACCCCAACCCAAAAATGCTTCATACAATTAGTAGGTTTTCAGTTGTATTCATGAACAAAAACACAATATAGGCGGGAACAGGAAAACCATTATAATTTGAGAAAGAGCTGAGAACTTTTCATAATGTTGGTAGACAAAAATCCAAACTTACCTCACTCTCCCTGTCTGTCTGTCTGTCTCCTGCTCTGTTGCTGTACCACTTCCCCTCTCTCCTGCTTAATACCATATGCCACATTTCTACATTATAGCATATTTAAATTATTTCTTGTTAACATTTTTTAACTGACTATCTTTTAAAGTAAATGGTAAATGGACTGCACTTCTATAGCGCTTTTCCACCTTCATGGTGCTCAAAGTGCTTTACAGAGCCTCACATTCACCCATTCATACACCAGTGGGCGGCAGCTGCCATGCAAGGTGCTGCCAGACCCACTGGGAGCAATTTAGGGTTCAGTGTCTTGCCCAAGGACACTTCAACATGTGAACAGTCGGAGCCAGGACCCAAATCGCCGACCCTTCAGTCATTGGACGACCCGCTCTACCAACTGAGCCACAGCCACCTGTTAAAGTGATATGCTATGGCTATAGGCTCTTACTTTGTATTTTAGAGCACTAAAAAAATGTTTGGGTATTCAAATCAAAAGAAACACATTCACAAATTAATATATTTCAAGAAGAAAACAGGTGACATCAAATTTCTGTTGAGCAAAAAGTCTGAAGGGGAATAATTTTAGTTTTGTGATCGAGGCAGTTTTCACAGTTTTCACAAAGCAAAACTTTGATTAATTGATTGAATTTGATAAGTTGCCCAGCCCTAAATTGTACTTCATAGAATATAGAGGGGTCCAGTATATTAATAAATAGTCATACAGTGACACAAGTGTTGTAGTTTCTCCCCAGAGTGTATGTGAAATGAAGCACTGAAGATGTGATTGAGGCATTGAATTTCAGCTTTAAATTCAAGGGGTTTAACAAAAATATAGCATTAAACATTTAGGCTTTGCAACCAGTCCCTTGTTTTCAGAGGTGAAAAAGTAATTGGGATATTTACTGACAAAGTGCTTTAAGTTCAGATGTGACTTGTTACCTGATTATTCTACGACAAAGAATAACCAGGCACAAAAAACAGATGCTTCAATTGCATGTTATTTGTTCCATTTCACATCCACTGTGGGGGTGTGAAAGAATTAGCTTCAATAAGCTCAGTTTTGTTTACGACGCAACAAATGCATTCAGTGATCACTTTGGTTTTGCTGCCTCCAAGTGGATAAAGTCAATATAGCAGATTTTATAACCAGTAGTATAGTTTTACTTTAGTTTCTCAATAATTTGGATAGAAGCTAAAAAGAAATGTTTATTTTTTTTATTATTTTATGACACATTAACTCTTTAAGGATACTATATGTGATTCTCACTGAGCAACAATGCTACTAACAAGTGATGTTTTTACAAAATATAAAGGATTTTTGTAGATTACATGTCACAACAGTCAATAAATTTGATCAAATGAACTCAGCCTTCGATATATATAACCGTGGGCTAAGATAGTTAACATTAGTTATGATCTGACTTTATAGGACATAGCTACAGGGGATCTTTAGGTCAAATTAAGAATGAACAAACTAAAGTTACTTTACAGTCTGTACTACATAAATATTTTAATTTATACGGTCAACACTTAAATATTTAACTGAAAAATTTAACTATAAATAAAGCCATGGAGCATAAAAATATGATTCATGTCAATCCTGGTGTTTCTTAAGATCAATAACAATCCAACACCACCCACATAACACTAATATTATGTATATTATGAAAGTGTTGTGTTCCATTTTCCTTCCACCTTTACCAATAATTCATACAAAGTGTTAGTTATGTGCTGATTTTGAAACCCTTACTGTGTAGCTGGCTTCACCAAAGTATCGACTGATAGTTTGATGGGGGACAGGTAGACAGAAGAATAAGCTGGAAGCCAAAAACTTACATACATGAAATGTATGTATCCAGGTGGTGTTAGTGTTTTTTTTTTTTTTACTCTACTCCAATTAAACTCTTTCTCAGTGTTGTGTTTAAGTCGGTGGCTTCCCAGTTTTCTGCTGACAGACGACTGAGCCATTGTCAGGTCAAATAAATGACCCCGATGATATTCAAAAACGCTATCGAACTTGCCATTGTCTTACAACTTCTCTATGCAATGAACAGCATGTGAAGACAGAGCCACAAACCCTTTCACATAAATTGAGCTGATAAACACCTCAACATTTGGCAGAGTTAATTTGACCTGTAAATTTACCTCAATATGTTAGTGTCTTTTTATTCTCCCATCATATTCTTATATCCAGAAGTAGCTGAAGGTATGTGACTCTTATCAGATACATCAGGTGTTCAGCAGGGTGTATAAATAATGTTCAAACAGTGAAGGTCAGAACAAACCTGCACCTGTAACGATCACGGTGAGTTGCATAAAAGAGTTCAACACGCTTCAGGTTTTTATCTGGTAAAAGAAATGTAATTAACCTCTATACCCCTTGACAGGAATGTTGGATTAATTGTTCACATCCTCTGTAGTTAACTTTTTAGGCACAGCTCCGGGGCCATGGCGATGTTTGGAAAGGTTTTGGAGCCAGTGGGCTACATGCAGACTGTGAGGTGAGTTCGTCTTTAACCCATAAGAACCCAGTGTGACATTGGTGACAGTTCCCAAATGAATTTTTGTCTCTGTTTAACCTTTCCAAAGTGATTTATTTATTTATTATTTATTTAACCTTTATTTACCCTGGAAAGCAATTAAGACCTGATACTTATTTACAAATTCAGCCTTATCAAAGAGAAATGGCTCCTTGGGGGGTAGGGAGTTTATTATAATATTATCTTCTGAATTGCATTTTTGCATCTATTTTCCTATGTTTAATTCACTGATCATGTAGATGTTCATAAAAGCTCAGAGTAAATTCAAAGGTTATAATATAAAAACAGAAAAAATTGAAGAAAAAGTGACTTTTTCAGTAAAATATATTATTAACTGAACATTAAATGTGTGTCTCCATCCACTGTCATTGATCAAACTCCATGGGTTTTACCGGTGAGTCGATGTTGTAGAAGATGACGGTGTTTCCGTGTTCACTACAGAGCCTCTGAACATCCAAATGGGTCATATCTGATGACTATGAAAAGATGACAAACTGTATTTTACACCAATTATTTACATGGATTGATAGGATTAGTGGATCAACAGTTTAGATCAGTAGATGCTTTCGGTCGACGGTGGATGTTTGGGTCTTTGTGGGTTAAAGAAGCACATGCACAGCAAAAAACAACAGCATAATGTACCAAGAAGAGTAATCTGAGTTTTTAATGTGGTATTCAGGGTTCTGGTCCAGGGGATTTGCTCATATCTAGGGGGCAGCGCCACAGCAGAAGAGACTGAATTGGCTAAGAAGAACCTGGACAGTATTGATCAGGAGCTGGGAGCATCAGGTCAGGGGCTGCTGGATGACCAGGAAGTCCACCGTCTGGAAGATGACCTGGCTGTGGTCTACTACCAGCTGGGCACTGCGGTGAGGAAAGCTCATGTGCAGGTCTCAGCTCTCTGAAAGGTTTCCCCTTAATGTTAAAGGTAGAGCTGTTTACTTTAAGATCAGCCCCTTACATTGTACTACCAAAGTCAGATATTATATAAAAATTACCAATACAATGTAATCCACAAAAAAGTAACCGAATAACTGTAAAAAGAAATATGTTATTTGTCCGTGAGAGAATTTACAACTTTTTCAATGGATCAGACAACTAGCTCTGAAAACTTGAAGTGTGCACTTTCTTAAATTTTGTACATAGAATAACTGTCAATCCCCTATTTGTGTTGTAATAAATTAAAGTATTCTTACTTAAAGTATTATCCTAGATCAGCTTTAGAGAATATAAATAGTTGAATGCAGCACTTTTTTTTTTTTGCCAGTTATGTTACCATTTAGTTTGGGTACAGATCTGTTCCATATACACGAGTGGAAAAATCTATTAAAAGAAGGTATCATAATGTATGGTTCAGCCTTAGGTTATAAAAGACATCTGATGTAAATAACAGTATACATGGACCAACTCATTGTGAGCCTAGTTTTACAATGTTTTACAAACACTGTCAAGGACCCTCAAGTAGGAGCTGACCTTGAAGAGAGAGGAGTGTATAGTGTGACTGAACACATCCTAGTAAGTGTATTCTGTAAAGTTTTGTACAAATGTATGAGTAAAGCATTGGTTTATTTCTATCATGTCTTATTTACTGACCATATTTGACCATTTCAACACTGTGTGTCTTCCATTGAGGTCATTTTTGTGATTTTTTTCTTAAATTCTTAACAATATAACCAAAAGCCAATATGACTAATCAATCAGAAAAACAGTTTTTAAACATGAGACTGAAAAGGCTGATATTTAGAGAGCATTTAATCACATCTGTTATATTTTGAAAAACACTATATTTAGGCCTTAATTAGTTGTTAAAGTTGTTTGATATAGTATGAAAAGAACACATCGTAACCTTTGACCTTTGTGTCTCTGAGTCTGTTACCACTGCTTCTTTTAGGTGAGGGCCCAGTCAGAATTCACAAAGAAGGAGACGGAGGTGTTCCTCCAGTACGTGCAGGACTACCGGCTGGAGAGGCAGCTGACGGCGCTCTACAACCGGCTGATGGGCGTGTCCGCTCTGACCGACCAGCCCACCCTCCTGGAAGAGGTCATACTGAGCCGTAAACCCAAACGCTGGGAGCTGAGGGAGTTCTGCGTCAAGGTTGGTGAAGTTGCAGCTTGTGCAGGACACAGTCTGGGGTTGTGGAAAAGAATTAGTTTTCATTTTCTGTTTCTTTGTGCAAGTCATTATACAGATGCACGCACATCTGTTTAACTACAGCAGGAGGAGGCCCAGGGTGACACTGAGATGGTCATGCTTTCATCATTCAGAGGACATTGCACTGACTTTGATGAATTCCCTGTACTCTTACACTAACACTAAAAATAACCACAATGTGCACAAAGCTACCTCTTATCCTAAGCATAAAACATGTCCTATCCCCCCTCCTCTATATCTAACATGTAGTCAATGTGACTCCTTCATCATATCAAACACCCAACATCAAGAAACTACTTCAGATTGTATTTGATCCAAATGACACAAACATAATCTCCCGGGGGACCAAGTATCTAAGAAAGAGTAAACACCAAGGAGCACAGCTGTATACAGGATTAAACATTCAGTTTCCAGACCAAAAAGATAAATGTGACAGAAAAACATCGAGGTCCCTATGGGAAATGAAGCATGCTGCATCTGTCTTCTTGGTTTGAAAATAAACTGAATTTTTAATTCTGCAGAGCTGTGACCTTCTGTTGTCTTTCTTCTGAGCTGACTTGGCAAATTCCCTTTTCCGGAGGAGTGAGTCTTTTTATCCACTAAAAGGCACAGGAATGGAAGCAGTGTTACCAGTGTCCCCTATTAAAAAAACATTACGTAATGTAAATACTGAATGTCTGAATCCCAAAATCAGTAGTGTAAAGTCATTTCCATTTTCTAAAGAGCTGCCATTCCTGTGTAAAAAAAAAAAAGAATACAGCATGGTTTCACACATGAGGGTATACAATACAGAACACAAACATTTAAGGGTTTCTTCATTGCAATGTTTAAAACTGAAATGTGTAATATCCAGTCTTTACTGTAATAACTACCAGAGCAGAGAAGAAGATGAACAAAGTACAATGTCTAAGGCACAGCTCAGCTCTTGCAAACAGCTGTGATGCTAAAAACTTAAATGACGTGATGGTCAGTATAAAAAACAAAGTCATGCATCCTTTAGTCCATCTGTCCTTCTGTTGTGCCCCTGAGCAAGACACATAGAGCCATCCTGCAATGTAATGACTATGTATGGTGAGATGAAGTCAACCTATTAGACTGTACGCATGCTTTTATTATGTAAAAGTACTTATGTAATTACCATCTAAACATATTTTTAGGCTGGTGCTGGATCAGTATTTACCCCTCTGTATGAGAATGTGCATTGAGGCAGCATAAAGCACAGTGTGTGTCCATTCAGAACAGCTGTTGTTGTCCCGCTGTGAAACTCAAATAAGTCCCAAGTCCAGTTACCAAGGGGCTTTAGTATGAGAGGCAGCCAGCCTCAGTGGATTAGGCTTAATACAGAAGTCATTTCTACTTGCAATTGGTGCTGAATGGGTGATTTGTTTGTGCAGTGCTCTTTTCAAGGGCGTGTATGCACTATGATTTGATTTGCATGAACACTGTGGGGAAAACAAAACTATTTCTTTCACTAAAGTGCAAGATAAATTGCTAAACTCACCCTAAGGATACTGGTTGAATTAATTTTAGTAATATACAATAAATAACAAAAAATACATTTTGTCTGTGTAACAAGAAAAATGTCTTACAAGCACAAGGTTTAACTTCCAGAGAAGGGCAGCACCCACTTCCTCCACGGTAAATCAAGAACTTAACCTTGTGGAGCAAAGAAACCACTGATATCTTTCTTTAACCTTGAGAAACTTATCATGTATAAACATATTTTAGGTGATAAGTTTAAACATCAAACCGGGGTTCAAAGCTGAATCCTTCAGTAGCGTCACTGCAGAAAATGACAGAGTCTGTGTACTAACCTTGGATAATACCGCCTGGTTCTCTTTCACACCAACAGTTTATGACATGTTGGTTTATTTTGAGCAAAGAGATGAGCCTGCAGAATCTCACTAGGCTAAGGGTTCAGTTCAGTTTAAGAGAACGAGACAAAACAGTCATCAACAGCCTTTGTTTTGCTCTAATGAGGCACTTTGGGCTGACTGTAGGTCAGTGTAGTCAGCAGAATTGCAGATGGCTTAGTGTACTGCCTGGTGCTCCGGTCCTTAAGTCATCTTTTCATGAGTTCAGGCCTGTTTTCAGCTTTGTGATCATTTTTACATTTTTATAGGATTAAGTTTATTATCAAAAATCCACGTATTTGGAGACACTGGACAGGAAGGGGAGGAAAAACAGTAAAATGAAAAGTAACTTGAGCTGTCAGACAAATATAATGGACTAAAAATTTGAATATTTACTTCTGAGATATAGTGGACTAGAGGAATAAGTACAAGTAAAAGTATTTAGTTACATTTCCCAACTAGCTACAATAAACCATCTGGCACCCCCTGCAGGGTAAACATGTCATTAACTAGGTCAGTCAGAGCAGACCCCCACCAAGGCCAACAGTCCACTTTGTTTCTTATTCCGTGATATAGGTTTGTATTTTGTTTCATTTTGGAGTCTGTTTTTTGCTGCTGGCTGCTTTCAGTCATTAACTCACTCCGCTCATACGCCAACACCTGTCTCAGTTTCCTACACTGATGGTAAAGAGCTACAATACACTAGCATGTAGAAGAGAGACTGGGTTCTCAGTGGAAATCCTTATGCTTGTTCATAATCTTTGGTGCCTCTCTTCTGCTTGTCTATATTCAAATGCAGTCAGATAACATCAAAAACCAACCAGCTCACAGCACATCACAGATTCTAATACAAAACTGACACAGGTATATGTGCATGTGTGAATAGTCTACCTTTTGTTCCATTTTGTCATCTGGAGCCCATTGTTATTTTACTGTTCATGTGATAACTAAAGTCTTAGTTACCATTACTGAAGTCAGCCTGGGATAATCAGCATTCAAGAAAGTGAAAAATAAATCAGCCTCCACCCTTTTTACAGATGTGTCCTTGGTCTATAACCTAACCTTCCACCATACTTCATGAAAATTGGTGCAGTAGTTTATCTTAATTCTGCTGACAGACAGATGGACAAACAGGAGGTACCCATTTGCGACTGCTGACTTAGGCTTCTGTCTTCCCTGTTTTCCACCTGTTTCTTTCTACAGGTAAACTTTGTCCTGGGCACCGGGCTGCTGTGCCTCTTCACTCAGGCCTCTTTGACAGGTAGAGACCAGGCTCTGCTGATGAAGGCCTGGTCTGATCGCATGGGTGCCCTCTACAGGAAGATGAAAAATACAGGAGGGCGCTGCCTGGGCTACTTCTTGGAGCAGGCAGAGCATGATGTGCGGCAGCAGCTCGATGAGGCTGTGCAGAACCGTGCCCCTCCTGATGAGGCGGCTGCTTCCATCCTGAAGACCCTGGAGAAGAACTATGATTGGCTGCGCTGGGCAGTGATGCTCCATCCTGCCATCGGACCCGTGGAGGACGACAAGAAGGATGAGGAGGCTACAGATGAAAATGAGGGCATTCCAGCTGAAAAGCAGCCCAACCATTTCCTGTTTGTGGCGTCTGACTCACCAGTACCCCATGTGGTGGCATGTTACCGTGACACACCCACCTCGTTGGACAAGAGCCGCATCCATCAACTCATCGTGGACTTGGAGTGGAAGATCCCCAACCCACCGCCAGAGGTGTATGCTACCATTGAAGAAGACCCAGGCAGGGCAAGACGCTACCTGGCCTCACGGATGCTGCAGAAGCTGCAGGAGGGGCTGGGATCTGGTGTGGCAGTCCATGTGGTGCCAGGCCGGATGGAAATGAAGTGCAACTTCCCTCCAGCCTCCTACTACCTCTATGAGTACAAACACCGGCTGGCCTCCGGCACAGTGTGTGTGTTTGGATAAAAAATAGAAAAAAGAGGAAGCTTTTGAAGAAGATACATGCTGTTCACACACATGTTTCATAATCATATTACAATATCAGCTTTATTTCTGCTGCTTTCACAGTGCCAGAAACTTGTCTTGTGTTATATTTCATCAAATAAATGTCATTTTAGAGAAAAACAAATGGCATACATTTGAGTTTTTAAATTCCAGCTTCTCACAATGCAGGTCTTATAAAGTGGGAGTTAAGAGAATCAGTACTGACATTCTTTTAGACCCCACATGACCTATCAGTGCATAAGATGACATTCACCAGTGACAGTGACAGATGTGTATCTGTGGTTGCACTAGAAGCTCCCTGTCTGATAATACAAAAGCATCTGAATGCAGCTGCACCTCATTTAGTTCTGTTTTGGTAGAGCTGAATCCAGTTCAATGTGCTCAAGTGTCTGAATCTGCGGTGGACTGTACTGTGTGTGTCTCTGATGGTACGGTCAGATTAATGACGGTAAATGTGAGATTATAAACCCTTAGCAATTAGCAACAAAACTATAAAAAAGTAAGCAAATAAAAAACTTCTGTCTCAGCACTGGCCACAGAATTTTAGATTCAGAGCCTCCTTCATCTACTGTTGTGTTTTTTTCAAAGCTGATACCTGTAGTAGAGAAGAGAATCTATGCCTCTTCAGGTTATGCCCGATGGGACCTTAATCGTACTGCAGTCAGTGGTGAGAAAGTCTTTTTTGGATTCTATTTCAATCATCTCATCATTTTCTCATGGTGTTTGTCAGTTTAAAAGATAATTTTACAAGTCAAGAAAGTATCAGATTGTGAAAATGTTACTGCAAACACTAGAAATATGTGGAGCTGACATCATCATCATTGTCTCTGTCACTGACCAGACTTGTAGAGATTTTCCACTCTTGTAATTCCTTCCCACCTAATTCTCGAAGAAGTGGTGAAATATGCTGAAATGACAGGTGTTTTGGTGTCAGTGATACATATCATGAGATACTGAACCATTTCCCATAAAACTACATGGTGCTTTACTATCTTTACAACAAACTGTGAGTTTCTTGACATATAAAATTATACTTTAACACAATTCAATTCAAAAAAGGCTAAAAAAAAAGTTTTCTCTCACCAATGACTGGCATCCATATTTTTTTCTGCTGTTTGGTCCCATTGGGTATAGCAGAAGGGGCGGGGCTTTGGCTCTCGATGATACAGGTGATCGATGATTTGGAGTCTTTTGGTGTCCAACACAAAACTTTTCTGAAATTCCTTTAAACTGACTGTCAAAAAATAAATATCAAATTGAGTAAAGTTTGTTTCATTGCTGAAAAGCTTTTACTTACTAACATGTCAGATAGCGCTGATTTTAAAATGCATTTTTTTTTATCGGATATTGGATTAATGATAAATGTCGATACTGATAATTGCAAAAATGCTGAATGGGTGTGAAAATCGACCTGGCTGTTTACTGCTCGACCCCTATTTCATAGCGTTGGTCAGTGTTTCTAGCTAAGGCAGCCACTGACACTTATTTTCTTTTTTGCAGATTATTTAGACAATGAATTCACTAATGTTTCTTTCTGTAAAATGTTACAAAGTAGTGGAAAATTCTGATTAACGATATAAGGTGATATGTTACCAAGTGACTTTTGTTATTCAGCCATCGATCCATAACCCTGATCTGGCAAGGATAATGTTTCTGTGTTTTCAGGAACATTGTACTTGTTTTTGGAATATTTTTTTGTGACGTTCCCAGATGCCAGTGACTACACTGGTGAATGTGATGGTTTTTAATCTGGACGAGTGATGGCTGAAAGTACAAATACAACACTTGTAATATATGAAACTGTACTATGTTTTTTTAAGGCTTGATATATGTTCCAGTTTTGACATTAAAATATACACTGACTGTTAAAAAGTCAATGCAACATCTACCAGAGGCATTATAAGTCCTTAATGTTGAGGTCTTGTTAAATATTGCTCATAGCTGCTGCTTTAGGAGACAGAATAATTCCCAGTTAAAGTTAAACTATTAAAGCGTTAACACAGTCCATTTCATCAATTGACGAATTAGTGTCCATCTTGTGTCCCCGTGCTGAAACATCCAGTTATATAATCCCATTAAATGTCCTGGGAAATATCCTGTCCTTTCACACAGTAAAACAGGTACTGGCTTTGGTTTTACACCAGTCCACCATCAGTATTGAGCTCCGCTGTTTTTTCTAAGTCCTTTTTGACATCTGGGAAGTCCTCGAGCGCCTCCTGAAAATCGTCCCAGCACAGAGAGAAGCACTGGCAGTCGGTCAGCGCCTTCACCGTGGCCAGATGTTTGCCTTTGGTCAGCACGCATGTTTCTGTCGTATACAGGGAAGGAAGCACAAGAGTGTAATTAATGAGCGAGTCAACCCTAATGACTGGGATGAGACCTGACAATTAATCCTAAATTGAATAACCAGACTTAGCTGAGTTGTTCTGGGAAGCCTGCTTAGCTTTAAGCATTGCAGAGGATTAGGGCCTGGTCCCACTTAAAGCCTGAGAATTAAATAAATCCCAGACCCTAGGAAAAATAAATGTATTCACTCTGATTTGGATTTTGATGTGTATGCATATGTTTCTTGTTTACCTGCAAATAAACAGACGTGTCCAGTAAGAGGTAAACAAGCAATGAGAACTAAGGGATATGAAATGGGAATAAGTTAAACAGGGTAAACTTATCTATGTCAGTATTAACCATTACGTATGGCTAGACATTTGACAAAATGAAAACACCCTACACTGTTTATCCTGAAATGTAATGACTTTTTAATAGTATTACAATATATTCAGTCACGGAAAAAATTATTAGACCACCCCTTGTTTTCTTCAATTTCTTGTTCATTTTAATGCCTGGTACAACTAAAGGTACA
>JAPQRP010000016.1:12664616-12680701 GCA_037367295.1 Apogon hyalosoma | reverse complement strand
CTTTTAGGCATTCCATGTTTTCTTTTCTGTCTGTTTTAGTCACATGATACACACAGGAGTTAAGACTTGATTGCATAGCCATTGTTTTTGATTACTTTTGATGGTCTAATAATTTTTTTTCTGCAACTGTGTGTGTGTACATATATAAATATTAATTTTTGTGCAATGAGGCTGTTTCATGTCAAATTTACCTCTTATCGATTTAAATGGATTTTAGTTGCACTAATGAGGGTCATTTCAAAGATCAGTCAAACAACTTTGTATTGAACCTGTAATCCACTCAATTAAGAAAATTCATTAAATATTTAGAAAAAATAGCAATCATTTATTTGGCGATGTTAAACAATGAATGGAATCAATTTGAAGGATTTTTTGGAGGATTAAAGCAGCACATATAGACTGTTTAACGTTGTAAATGATTACAGAGTGAATTCCACTACAGAGTGTTCGTGCTATTTTCAATTTCAGTAAAAATTATCATGCCAAAGTCATCATCTTTTTTCATGTCTTTGGTAAAAAAGGACACAATATTATTATAGTGTGATACTAATAGCATAACAAAATTGGTGTAAAACAGAATCTACATTAAGTAATAGAAAAAACAGAACTAGAAAAAACTGCTTTGAAAACACACTGCTACATAAAATACTAAAATAACAAAATAATTATGTCAGATCACTATAAACATATTTTCCAAGCTGCCACTAAGAGTAGAAGTATTCACATGCATTCACAAGCTAATTGAAAGTACCAACAGAAAAAAGATACACTGTTGTCCATTAAGTTGGAATACATTTTTTTTTTTACCTCTTTTCATGAAATAATTATGACAGTGTGGTTTATTCTTGATCAATAAAGTGTAACTGTGACTCAGTATGTTATCACTGAACTGTTTATATTGTCAAAAGTGATTACAGATGTGTCTAAATAAGAATAAAAAGAACAATGCATCTTAAAACAAAATTATTCCAACTTTATGGGCAACAGTGTATAAAGATTCTCACACAAGTAAAGGCACTGCATGGAAAATCACACAGAAGTAAAAGTAAAAATACCTAAAATGTAGTTTATCATGGGATTAATGAAGTCTGTCTGTCTGTCTGTCTGTCTGTCTGTCTGTCTATCTATCTATCTATCTATCTTTCTATCTATCTAGGTATAAAAGTGCTGGTTTAGTTCCTCTGACTAAGATAAATCTATATTACATAAGATTATAAATAGTGAAGTATCACTGTTGTAAGAGCATGTATTTTTTTTGGACAATGAGTTGGTTTATTTTTAGTTTTACAAATGAGGCAACAGATAAATCTGAAACTCATCAAATAATTAATAGAAGAAAAAAAAAACAAAGTTCTGATTTCAGTTTTTGGACTCTCTTCTTGACATGATGGATGATTTTAACATTTACTAAAACTGAAATGTTGGGAGAAGTTGAGAAGGAAAAATAATCATTGTTTGGTGGAGCTGAAACCAACTCATAGATATTGTCGAGTGCACAGCACTTATATCATGATGTCATGTGACAGCATAATTATATCTATTGTGTAAAATTGTAAGGACACCCATGCCAGTGAATGGATATTTGCTGGGATCATGACAAAAAAAAAAAAAAAAAAAATCTAGTCATAGTTCTGAATGAACAGATACACAATATTACATAACACTTAACCCATAAAGACCCAGTGCTAGTTCTGTGGTAGTTCCCAAATACATTTTTCTCTCTATCTGATATTTCTTAAGCAATTTATTACCATTTATTATAAAATTATCATCTGTATTTTGTGTTTTTAAAGTGATAATCAGGTATTTTCCTGTATTTCATTCACTGATCATGTCGATGTTCATAAAAGCTCAGAGTAAATTCAAAGGTTATTATATCACAACAGAGAAAACTGATGAAAAAATGACTTTTTCTTTAAAATCTATTATTAACTGAACTTAAACCCAGTGTCTCCATCCACTGTTATTGATCCAACTCCATGTGTTTTTCTGGTGACTCAATGTTGTAGAAGATGAGTGTTTCCATAGTAACTACAGAGCCTCTGAACATGCAAATGGGTCATATCTGATGACCATGAAAAGATGAAAAACTGTCTTTTACACCAATCATTTAAATGTATTGATAGGATTAATAGATCAACAGGTATGAAACATTGTAGATCGGTAAATTATTTTTGTTTTTTATTTTTTAATGAAAGGACAACAATCTTTAAATTTAACTGGCTAAACAGTGTGACCCATCTGTAAAATCCCATGGTTTACAGGCTGAGGCTTCCTGAGGCTCCAGATGTTCCATTTATGCCGCAAAAATGTTCAAGGAACTAAAAATGCCTTGTTCATGGAAAATCAATCTTATTTTATTTTTAAAAAAGAAAAATAATATTGTCACACGTTTTTCATTAGAGAAGTATCAAACTTCGTCTTCATAAGACTCATAATGCACAAGATTTTACCAGTAGCAAATTAAAACAATGATTTACATATTCCCAGTTTAAGAATATTAAGTCTATGTTATATATCTATTTTTTTTGTTTATACTAGGCAAAACCTTTGCTTTTTTTCTATAATTTTGTAGACTTTTACTCTATTTTTAAGAAATCTAGCAACTAATTATTTAAAAAAAGTGTTTCACTTGTTAGATTTTGTTTGCTTTATACATAAGAATTTCATTACGCAATTTAAGGGCATTTAGCATTTTTGTAGTGGGGCTGTTTTTGCTCTGTACACACCTCCAAAAAAGTCTCCGTCACACAATTCCCTTTCGTAGGAGTCACTCTCGATGAGGACCTGGCCGTGGTCGATGAAGAACATGCGGTCGCCTGGTACGTGTTGTCGGACGATGACATCGCCCTCTTGGAAAAGCTCGTATTCCAGTTTGAGGAGGACGGCGTTGATGAAGGTTTCATCTCTGTTCTGAAACATTGGCACATTTCGTAGCAGCCGACTACACATCACTGTCAGGATTTGCTAAAAGAGAAAGAAAATATACCAGATGTGTTGAGGAAAATGTCAAATATACTCAAGTGTTTGTTCCACAACTTAGAAATATCCAGTTTACTCTCATAAAGATGCAAAGAAACCAGGAAATATTCAGATTTCACAAGCTGAGACAAGGTGTTGTCTTACAAAAAATACTCAAAATGATTAAGTGATTATCAAAAAAGCTGTTGATTAAGTCTCTGAAATAAATTGATATTTACATTCAAATTAGAAAAATAAGCAGAACAGGAGATCTTTGTTGTCACTTGCACATGCTTTGTTGACAGGATGAAAAATATAATTATATATATATAATTATATTTACCAGAAAAGTAACAAATTGAAAATGTATTAAAACAGCATAAACAGATATTTGTTTTGCTACATTTGATGTATTTGTAATTGTAATATTTCATTGATAGTTTATACTACAGTCGTGGCCAAGTAACACAATTGACTCTAATATTAAAAGTCTTTGAAACTTACAAAATGCTTATAATTGTTGTTCAACATACCTCAGAAAGACATGGAAAAACTCTAAAAAAACCTGACGCAGCAAAGCCTGCAAAAACAAAAACTGTGTCACTGTCAAAACTTGTGGCCACGACTGTAGGTGAGATGTCATTCACACAAATCTCCTCAGAGGCGAACATTAACTTTGAAACACATGAGCCACAGCTGTACCTCTTTAAGTGCGGAAGACACTGTGTCCATGACGTCCCTCTCATCAAACCATTTCCCTCCGTATCGAGCCTGGTAATAGTTGTTGATACGAAGCTGCAGCTCAGGTGGGAGTTTCATGAAGGCCATGTAGTGTTCCAAACGGCTCATCTGTGGAGAATCACAGCATTTTCAGACTGGATCATCATCTTTTACAGCGTTAACATGTCCTGTATGAGCTAAATCATTCTAATCACATAGGTAAAGGGCATTATAGAGATAAACACTGATATAAAAGACACTGAAGCCTTTTCAACTTCAACATCTACACTTGAGCAGTAATCTGGTTCATAAATTAAGGGTGAAGCTAAGGTTTTACTACCAAAATAAATCCTGCTTCTCACTCAGAGCTCACAAATACCTGGTAACAGCTACTTTTCAACCCATGTTAGATTATGATGATGTTTTGTACATAAGAGCCTCAGTCTAATGTGTATAACCCTTGAACTGTTTACCATTGTCCACTACGTTTTATTACTGGTTGTAATCGCCTCCCTCATCACTGTGAACTCAATGGTAAAGCTGAGTGTCCGTCTTTGAGCTTGTGAAGGTTCACCCATTGATTGACCTTAATCTACAAAGCTCTTCTCAGTATGCTTCTATCAATCTTATCCTCACTTCTCCAAAGAACCACTTGCCAGTATTCCTTACGATCTTGTGAAACATATTATTTGAATGTACCCAGAGTTAGGACTGAACTGGAGAAGTGAGCCTTCAGTTTTGCTGTCCCCTCTGCCTGGAAAACCCTTCAAGCTTTTCATTCTGTCTTACAGACAAGACAGTGAGAGTCAGTTGGACAGTGTCTGTGTTTTTAAATTGCTGCTGATTTAAAAAAAAATTTGCATTTTAAATAAAAAAAATTGCACTTTAAAAATCGTCAAACTTTTCTGTTATTAATAAATTATTGTTTGTTTTAGTTTATTGTTATTACCTGTCTTTAAAAACCTGTATTCTTTAGTAAGGTTTAAAGGTTTAATAAAAAAAATCTCCGATTAAACTCTCTGAACCTGACCATCACTCATGGCTCGACTTCACTGTGAACTTCAGTGAATGAACCTCTGAACAGACCTTGTCTGAATCTCTACCCTCTCTCCTTGTGTAAGACAGACTGACATTTATTACTGTCGTCATTACAAACAAAAACGGTTTCTCAGTTGACCTACCTGGTAAAATAAAGGTTAAATAAATAAATAAAACATTTTAAGTGTTTTCATTAGGGTAAGCCTGTTAAAATACTTGATGGTGTGACTATCTCCACTGCTCCATTAACAACACAGCAGTGGAGATAGTCAGCAGCACCAGGTTCCTGGGGGTCCAGATAACGGACACACTGACCTGGTCCCAACACACTGGGGACCTTGTAAAGAGGGCTCAGCAGCGCATTCACTTTCTGCGCCAGATGAGGAGAGCACACCTTCCCCCTCCCATTCTCACCACCTTCTACAGGGGCACTATAGAGAGCATACTGACCAACTGCATCTCCGTCTGGTCAGGGGCTTGTAATGCCTCTGACTGGAAGTCCTTGCAGAGGGTGGTGAAGACAGCGGAAAAAACTATTGGGACTTCGCTTCCTCCCATCCAGATCACTGCTGTGAAACGCTGTCTGACGAGGGCTTAGAACATCATCAGAGACCCCTCCCAGCCCCATCATGGACTGTTCTCGCTGCTGGCCTTGGGAATGAGGTTCCGTAGCCTTTGCAGCAGAACAACCAGGTTCAGAAACAGCTCCATTCCACAGACTGCTGAACTCAACATAATATCCCCCCTCACCCCCCCACCCTTCCTGAACACTGGACTGTTCAAACATGCAGTATAACTGCAATATTTCCATAGTTTTTACACTCACACATAATTCTTTTTATATGCATATTCATTCTATTTTCTATATTATATAGTGTTTATATGTGTATTTATTCTATCTTGTATATAATATTCAGTGTATATAGAGCCTGTTTGTATTATTGCTGTTGCCTGCTGAGCCAACTGCATTGAAATTTCATTTTTGATGTAAAATCTGGAATGACAAATAAAGTCTGTCTAAGTCTAAGTATTGATGGAGTGAATATCTTGAGGTTCTTACATTTTGCTGCATAAAAAAAAGCCTAAGAACTGGAAAAAAAGAAAAAAAAAATGCAAATTGGAAACTAATTGTTTTGCCCAATATGTACTATATGAGATAAAGTTTTGTCTGCACAGGGTTTAAGTAAATAGGGAAAAAAATGACAATCACCACATCTAAAGAATTTTACACTAAATACTTACACAATCAATATAATTTCATTACTGTTAATACTGGCTTTATATTTACTTGAGCTGTGTTTACTGATGTGGTACTCTTTGGCTATTCACAATGCAGGTCTTCATGCCCAATTTTTGCATGATTATAAGTTAACTGCCATCAGACTCGTGTGAACAGTCTATGGTCCAGAAGTGACCCACATGCCCAGAGAAGACATATACCACACACAGCAAATATGGATTTTTCTGGGTCTTTCCTCCAGCACAGAATTGTGACATCTGTTGCATTTCAATGATGTTAAGTCAGATGAAATGTGAGATGACTGTTCAGACTGAAGCCGCATTGCAAAACATCCAATATGTATCCAATTTAGGACCACATATGAAAGAGGCATAGGTCTAATTTGAAAAAAATCTGATTTGTGTTGTTCAGGTGGTCATAAAAAATCAGATATATGTCACATATCGGCAAAAAAATCAGATTTGGGCCACTTTTGTCTGCAGTGTGAACGTAGCCTTAGCGTCACCCATAAGGACCTTGCTCTTGTATTCCTTTGCTGCTGGGTCTACGTTGGCGATCATGGCTGTTGTGTTTGCCACGAGGACGGTGTACATCAGGCAGCCTGACACCATGCTGACCATGACAATCCACATTTCCACATAATCTGCATAACAAGACACCAAAACAGTGTGAAGAGGTGAATATACTGTATCCAGTCTGTCATATGTCTGTGAAGGAAAAGTGACACATTCTGATAAACAAAGTCAATAGTTCTCACTTGTTGGAGCGTCCATAGAGCCATATGAGAGAGCGATCATCTGGGACAGAGCTCGGAAAACTCCCCAGGAGTATTTTACAATCACTGTAGCATTCTGGGAAAAAAAGGGAAGGGAATAATCCTTACAGATATTAATTTGTGGAAATTCATCTTAAGAGTACAGTAGAGTAATGCTTCAGTCTGCAACATCAGCAACACTTTAGGATAAAATAAACTATAAAGCTACACAAGGCAAAAGAGTGTAATATACATTACTTGGGCTGAAAGTAACATTTATTTTCATTAATCTGTTGACTAGCTCCTTGATTAATTGTTTCATTCTTTGGTCTACAAAATTCCAGAAAATAGTAAAAAAGCAAAAGATGGCATCAAAAGGCACAGAGAAGGAAAACACTATAGATTATTCGCATTTAAGAAACTGAAATCTGAGAATTTTTTAAAAATCTCAATCCAATCATCAAAATAGTTGTCTATAAATTTAATTGTAACTAATCAATTCATAATTGTCTTCATATAGTTAAATCATACATTGTTTTACAAATGTCATTGGAGCTTCATTAAAACACTTATTTCTGTTTTTCCAGTACAGCAGTTAAAAAAAAAAAGTCTGCTGATATTTCTGAAGTGCCTGAACTATTGAAAAATCCTTCCAGAGCTTGTTAAGCATTAGAACACATTACCCTGTTTTACCACCATTTTATACTAAATCATCATCTAAAGGTGATTTAAGGTACACTGGAGGTACTAATAATAATTGTTCTCAACAGCTTATCAGCTACAATCACAAGTCACACTGCATTCTTGTAGGTAAAGCAGTGGCAGATCCAGAAAAAATGTAAGGGGGGATGTGTGATAAATATACACAAACATGATATCCTTCTCTAAATTGTCATATTCCTGCTAAGCAAGACTGCTTGCTTTGTTTACAGAACATACAGTACATGATGGTCATTTTTCACAACACAATTTACACTTTAATCTTAATGAACCCTGAGGCTTAGATGTAAATATCACACGCTGAAAAGTACCAAGACAACCAGATAATAAATAGGTCAGTCTGTAAAACTACTGGGATTTAGCGCAATAGGTAAAGCTTTGGACTGTGACGCAAAAAACTGGAGTTTGATTCCTGGTCAAAGCACCAATTTTTTCTGCAGATTTTCAAACGGGGGGCATGGTGCCGAGGGCACTGGTAGGTAAATCCTAATTGTAAAGCTTAATGAAATTCCTTGTACCATCAGGTTCTCTTTTCGGACCCAACAATCCGCTGGAAACTCCTCCAGCATCGGCACAAAGTACTGGATGCAGCCGTTCCAGTGACACAGCAGGAAGATCATCATGAACAAGGACAGGAGGCGGAAGAACATGCGGACCACCTCCAAGTTCGCATTTGAGACCTGAGAGAAAGACCCGAAGAAACACAGGAAACGCATCAGATGTTACGTGGTCAGGTCTGGACCAGATTCAGCAACATAGCAAATTTTGTTGACACCCTTTTAACTGGTACTTTTTTTTGGGTGTCAAATATTTTATAACTTTATCAGTGACTTCTGCACTAAAGGCTGATGATTTTTCAAGAATCAAGAGTCAATTTCACTCTTTCCATGTGACTGGGGTGAGTAAAAAAAAAAAAAAAGTCAACAGGAATGGGAATTGTAATGTAAATACATTTGATGTTTTATATATGTATATATAGACACACACACACACACACACACACACACAAATATGAATGATAAATAAGGAATAATATGAAAAATCACCTCTTTTCTAAAATATCAATTGTTAGAGTTACCAGAAAAACGTTGCATTGCCGTAAGGTTGCTGCTTAAAAACAAAACACGGCACCACAGGAGGATGGGACAGGAATCATTCTTGATAATCAACTAATTTATAGTACTGCTGGACTACATAATTTAGAGATTAGATTGATTTTAACCATTTAATTTAGCTTAATTTGTTTGTATTTGTGCGCAAAAAAATTGTCCCTTGTGTGACTAATAAAGGTGTTTGTATTGTATTAAATAGGTCCAAAAGGTCATTACCTAAAAAATGATATAATCAGAATGTTTGGATATATGAGATTAGAAACAAAAAGACATTTGACTGAAAAGAATCAGAAAATAATACAAATTAATTGCTGATTGAGGAGAAATGTCAGCTGTACACATGATATTGGTAGCGTTCAAAGTCAACTTTGTCACCGGAGCTGCACAGGTCAGGTAAGGTATCAGAAGGAAGGAGAAAGGTTGATTGAATTTCAGCAATGAGCTTTGACCGCCAGCGACTGTCCAGTATTTGAACTTACTTTCTCCACCTCGTTGAAGAACCTAACTAGTCTGGAGACTCGAGCCAACCGGATCAAACTGAGGATCCGCACAAACATCAGGATCCTCATCATCTTGTTGGCCTTGGTTGGGTTGTCATTATTGTGGTACTGCAGATCCTGAAAATTAAACACATATGCTTAATTAATAGTCGTCATGTACACGTTAAAAGATATTTTTAATTAAATGTGAAAGATGATAACAGCTGTGCTTACAGTTATACTGTCATGTTCAGGAGTTGTTTCAGATTGTAACAGAGCTTGTTTTCACATTATAGCAGCTGGATTTATCTCATCATCTCAATAAAGCAGCCTTTGTTATTTTGACACAAGAAAGTTATATATTAATTTCATTTAAGTTTGAGACATTTGAGCATTTTCCTTTATTACTACATTATAATTTAATCTATAAACAGATATAAGCAGAAGCAGCCTGGTGTAATGTTGAAATCAGTTTTTTTCATTTTGACAAAACCATGTCAACAGATTTAACTGATCTAGTTCTTTTGAGAAAACAAGTCTCATTACCTGCATATACAGTAATGGGTAAATGGAGCTACATGATTTAGTGAAAAATTCATTTTGTGGTATCATGAGTCTACTTGTCTTTTTTCAGCACTGGTAAATAATAATAATAAATGTGTTTTATTATTTACTCAGTTTATTTTGGCCACCAGTTTATCAACAGCCTCCTCACTGGGATGCATTTCACCTGACAATCATGCTAGAGTAGCGAAGCTCCCTTTGAGAATAGTGTAGTGCATGAGTTACATGGGTAATATGTGAGGTGTGTGTGTCTAACGTGTACATGTGTAAAAATAGGTGTATATAAGCGGAGTGAACAGAAGGAGTTTACTTTCTGCTAGTTTTCTTACAAGCAGTGACATTGACTGTTTTTGTAAGCCAACTTTACAATATTAAAAGTCTGCCACTGTCAAGACTACCAGGGAGTCTCCTGTGTGCTGCTTTACCACTACCAGTAAAAGGGGTCAGCCCCGAAGCAAAACACAACTTCAGCCCTGGAGGATGACACACACCTCCTATCACTCTTTCCCCTGCTCTTTTTAGAATGTGAATGCAAATGCAAAGACCGTTTTCTCGTAATGTTTATCAGAGATCAGGATTGCTACGGCAGCAGAGATGGCATCTTGACTACTGCATCAACTAACTGAAGCTCAAGGTCAAGGAGAACGCATTATTGATTAATACATCAAAGAATACGTAAGTCAAGGCCTTAACACATGCAGACTTTGACTGAAAGTCATCTGCTGTTAGAGATGACATTTAGATCAGTTGTGAAATAAATGCTCTCATATACAAATTAAAATAAACAATCAATGCATTATTACAAGCAAAGGAGTTTTGTTATTGACATTATAAGTTAATTATTGTGTAAGTTCCAGTTATTGTTAAAAAATAATATGAAACACAGCGATCTTTATTCTATGGAAAAGATTCTTCAGGCTGACTAGATGCATCTGTTTCTGTATTGCATCTATTTTTATCTTTTATTAGTTACTGCTGACTGCAGCATCTTTTTCCAATTATAAACCATAGAAGTACATCGCATTACTGTTCCACAGACCACAAAATAAGACACTGCTGCAACAGTGTGTCCATTATTACCGCAAACAGCAGTATGTAGCCGATTGGGAAGGCTGCGATAACGTCCGGTATGAACCAGGACCTGAGGTAACTCAGACGAATCCTCTTGAGATCCAGAATAGCTTCCTGTAAAAGAGTACGGAGCAGCAGATTGAACAGATGGATGAAGATGCTTAGCAGCACGTGTTATGATAACATATATAATTTAACAGCTGAACTGAACCAATATTGTGGGAGTTTGTCCAAAATTAAAAGTGACAGTTATGTCAGATGGCATTAGCACTTGGCTCAGAGATAATCAACATGAATTTGACAGTGTGAATTGTAACTAAAGATGCACATACATGAATATTTCAGGCTGCTTTGAACAGAGAGATATCAACTGAGAATAAATCTGGCAAAACCAGATGCTGCTGTGGTGCAGAGTAAACCCCACAGATGGGCCATTTGTGATTGGCTTGATAGGAGTCATGCAGCAAAAGCAGATGAAAACAAACAGAACATAATCTACATAATACTTAATTGGAATAGATATATTTCTCATTCATCCAATACTATAATCCCTGTTATAAAATCAAATGTCAGGTGCCAGTTTTGCCCATGTCCAGGATCTGTGGAGGGGAGGGGTGTTAATCTAGCCTTTCGTGTATTGAGTAGATTACAGATGGGGCAGAAATGGATTGTATGTGCTTGTCTGCGCAGGGATTATAGTCTTCCAGATTGTGTCTGAAAATAGAGTACAGCCACTCTCACCTCAGCGTCCTCTGCTATGATGCCCATTCGGAAATTCAGAGCCACATCTATCAGGAAGAGTGTGTCTGAAAACACGTTAAAGCCTTCCCACACCAGTCCGTTGTTTCCATCCAGAAACGCTATCTCCATGGGGATGCCGATCAGGTTCAGGAATGTGATGGCCATCATGCACATAATGTAGTAAGTCCTACAGGGGCAGCGGGGGAAACAAAGCATGCACATGATATGAGCAGGTGTGACATATGAGGATCCCTGACTTTCCATATAGGTTTAGAGTGGAAAGTTCATCTGCTAAAAGAAGGTGGTGGACAGTAATGCTACAGCTGGTAAGTCAAGCTGATTTATGCACACTAAATCCTCTGATACTGTAACTGCACATCTCTTCAGACGGGGTTCGATTGCCAGGCTCAAATAACTCGGTCCAGCAATCCCCAATTGTTTCATTTGTTCTCTGTTTTCAGTACATCTTATCACCTTACAAACTAATAATAGCAATAATGCAAACATAATATAAAGGCAGTTGTTTATTCCATCAGTTTTCCTCTTCTAATTCTCCTTTAACATCCTGAAAATTTGATTTCTTTTACCAATTATTATCCTTTACAGGAGCTGCTTTAAAGTTGCTCTAACATTTGCGCTCTTTATATTTTGGTCTAATTGTAGTGTCCCTCTTGCACTATTTTTAATTTTTTAAAAAGAATTTACTCATTGTGGCTTCAGGAAAAAAATCAGTACATCAGTGCAGTGGCAAATCAAAACTATTACTCTGAGGAAATATACAATTTGATCCCATTACAATAGTGGGAATGCTGTTGTTGATACTATGAAACACAATCAACAGAAGCCTTTGACAAGATGGAAGAAAAGAAGAACATTTAACAGTAAAAAGATCAGTAACCTGCAAGGAATAGAAAACTTAATTTGATCTCATAACAATTAAAAGTTGAATTGATGCTTGACAGTGGTCTAACCCAAAAGTGGGAAACTTGCTTTTAATGCTGTAACAAAAGGTGTCCAGAAGCTTTTTTGAATGCAAAACACAACGATAAACTGTTACTTAATGCTCACAATTAGTTTGTCATGAAATATAGACAAAAAATGTAAGAGAGAAGAGAAACAACTGCTTAACAAAGAGATGACTTACTTCAGTCAGTCTTTGCTCTTCCTATTTTAATTTCATGGTTTTCATTACAATCTTTCTTTTTTCACTTTTGTAAAGCATTTTCTAACAATTATTCCAGACACTGTGCAAAAATAACCACTTAAAAATGATCTGCAGATGCTGAAAGCAGGATGTTGCAGCAAAAGCTAAAATTAAGAAATACTGTATAGAAGATGCAATGAAGAGGAAGACAGTTTCACATTTAGTTACAAAAGAAAGATACAGAAACTATTTATTCTGATTACAATGTACCTTCCCCATTACACTTCTAAAAATGTTCTAACCATCATTTTAGGACCACGCAATCATTGCAATTATTGCATTTGTAAATTGCAAGGAAAGAAAACATAATTTGATCTCAGTGTAACTCTGAAATCGATACTCAGTGATGGTCTGAAACATGCTGTGCAGAAGTGTTTTGGAATGTAGGACATTATTCACCAGTGCTTAATATTTGTCATGAATTGTAGAAACAACGACAGAAGAGAGGAAAAGAGAAGATAGGAGAAGAGAAGAGAGGAGAAGAAAGAAGAGAATAGAATAGAATAGAAGAGAGAAGAGAAGAGAGAAGAGAAGGTGGAAAACAAATGTACTTCAAAACAATAAGACACAGAAACTGCACAACTTTCCAAGTAATGCAGCTGGAGGTGCTGGCTCAGCACTAGACTGGCCTGAATCTATCAAATACATATTAATACCTCATGAGGCTGAATGGGTGAATGACAAAGACTCCGCTCTCCAACTGTCGTTGACATTCTTTCTCCACGGCCACCTCGCTGCCGTACACGTACAGGGACTGCCGGTTGAGCTGTGGGAGAAGCAGAGACCTCCATCCACAGGTGGCCGTGGTGCATCCCGCGGCGGGACTCCTAAGTCTCTCCATGGCCGACCTCAGTCCCCCCCTCTGATCAGGCCATCCCACCTTTGCTCTGCTGCTGCTGCTCCTTCTTCTCGGAGCGAAGTCTGACTTTGCTCGGCACTTCTAGTCCTGACCTCCCCTTTTTGGTCACAAGGTAATTTTCCATCAACCTCGGGGCTTATAGAAGCTGTGTGGAGCGAGACGAGTGGATACCCAGCTTTCTGCTCTCTCCCCTCCCTCCCTCCCTCCCTCTCTCTCGAGTCTGCCTCTCTCTATTTCTGCCCCCACCCCACCCTTCCACTTCTTTTCTTTTTCTCCCAGCTCATCAACTATTCAGTATCTGAGTCTCATCCCCAATGAATCAAGCCATGTCAAGAGGGTAAGGTCCAGCTTGCATTAATACTGAAGACAATGTGTGTGTGGGTATGTGTGCATCACAATTATTGTCATGTGAACTACACACCTGACAGCATGTGCCGGGACAAGTCAGGTCCATCTCTACCAGGGATGTAATTAAACACTGTACTGTGTTACCTGATGCTGTACATATGCTTGCAGTTACGAGCCAGCTCCTGCTCGTGCTTGTTTGTTTGCACTTTCCACATCAGAAACCAAACAAAAATTGAGGTATTATATTTTCAAGTAGCATGGTCACATTTTAATCAATTGATGTTTCTACTTTTTTCTGCACTGAAAGCAGTTTGAATAATCATAAATAAAGATGTTATTGCAGGATGTGGCAGCACAGTGGGATTAAGTGTAGGGTCGAGTCACTGGGAATTACCAGTGGCTTAGTGCATGAGATGTGTCTAATAATGTGAGGGACATTTTATGAGATTACTATAAACTAACTTTGGACACTTGTGTTAAGACTGCCTCCAATAGTGAGGTACTGGGAAGTATACATTCTGTGTTTACTGTTGCTGCAGGGTCATCGCAAGTTCTGAGGCAGATTTTTTTTAATTCAAAATTAGTCTAATTTTTCCTAAAAACACAAATAACCTGGTCAAGCAAGTTTTCTATAAAAAAAAACAAGCTAATTTTAACAAATACATTTAACTATGTCTCAGGATGATATTCCACTTAATACTGGGGTAGAAACCACTTTCACACCATCTCAGTTGAGAATATTGATATCTGAAATAACTGTGTTTTCATCGCTTGCAATAGGCAGAACGTGCTTATGTTTTCTTATTTATCTGGTTTTAAGACACAGGGGTGAAATTGTATTCTAGTTTAAAAAAATCTAGTCAAGCAAAATCAGCTACCCCATCTGCAGAATTTTTTTTACTTAATATAGAGAAATATGATAATGTTAAAGGACATCTGTTGTCTTTCTATTAGGGCTATTTTGTGTTTAGAAATAGGTTACAGCCCTATGACCAGGACAAGCTATCTAGAACGGACTGGATGGATTTACTTGAATGTTGGATGTGACATATTGTTTTCAGTAATCTGTTAATATAAAATAACCTTGTTCAGGCAACATGATGAAATCCTGACCCCAGTCACTAGTGACGTTTTGTACAACGTCAATCTACTATGAAATCCCAGAGGTTTTAGTGTGTCCTTACTTATGAGAAAAAACAGCAAGACTAAGAGGATGCTTGTTAGGAAAGTGTAAACAATGTCTGTTTTAAGTATTTTAACAAATGATCATTGCTGCCTTCTATCTAATGAAGCCTGCATAGTAGATGTTTGCCCAAAAGGAGCATCTGACCTCACCACAGGGGTGTAGCAACACTAGTGTTTACTAGGTGACTCAGAAATGTTTGTGTTGTTAGTGCATCCCTTGGCATAATTTTTAAAAATAAAATTAGCTTATCATCTCTTTTGAGTAGGAAGTGGTGCTTTTTCTTCTACTGCTTCCTATAATGAGTCCTCTTTTATCGGCAAAGGACAATGCATGTTACTTTCTGCTTCACACAAACTAAAGATGAACAAGTATGTCACTGCTGATAGTTTTTTTCTGTATAGAGACAAAAAGCGGTGGCAGACATTCAGTGCCATGGCCCAACACTTGTCAGCCTACAGGAAGCAGATTTCTATGGCGTACTACCACTGCAAATTTCAGATAAAACTGGAAATGAACTAAAGGGTATGTTAGGTTCCACCTCCAATTGTGCCTATATATGTCACAAGATTCTAGTCCTGTGGAAAACACTGCACAGGCTGCAGCTGAGTGTGTTTCAAGTAGAGGTGCCCAGCTAACATACAGAGCAAACAAATAAAATGCTTAGTTGCATATTAGTTGCTCATTTATCTAGCACACAGCTGGCCCTCAAACTAGAATAAGTGACTCAGTGCTGCTGCTTACGCAGTGCTCTGCTTTGCTGACGCACTGTAGAGTCAAGAGACATGTGAAAATACACATACCTGCCGTACTGTAGGACAGAACATTAACATTTTTCATTTTCTTAAAGTCCTGAGACAATTTAACATATATAATACACAGTAGTGTATCAACCATATATGTAGTACATTACACTGTATAATATCTGCTAAAGCAGTTGGTAGTGAACAAAGGAGTGATTATAATCCTTTAATTTAATCACTAGACAAAACTAGCCGTCGGGGTATATCCCCTAATGCCCCCAATCCTTAACCAGACAGCTATGATGTCATGACGTGAGGCATCCCCAGGTCATGACCTTTCATTTGCAC
>JAPQRP010000016.1:12651440-12661971 GCA_037367295.1 Apogon hyalosoma | reverse complement strand
TGATTCACCAGTAAAACCAATGGAGTTGGATCAATGACAGTGGATGGACACACTGGGTTTATGTTCAGTTAATGATATATTTGCTGTAAAAGTCAATTTTTCTTCAGTTTTCCGTGATTTGATATAATAACATTGAATTTACTCTCAGTTTTCATGAATAGCTACATTAAATGTAGGAAAATACATGATTTTCAGTGAAAAATACAAAGAGGATAATATTATAATAACTAGTCATAAATCATTGAAGAAAGGTTAAATGGAGAGAAAAAATAATTTGGGAACTGGCATAAAAGTAGCACTGGGTCTTTATGGGTTAGGCCTAAGCTTTTTGAATGTGTATTTGTTCTGTATATTAGAGACGGCTCTTAAGCTCTCAGGAAATCTTTTAAAGCCCTTGATCACAAACTGTTTGAAACCACAGCTCCTTTCAGTCCTGCCACAGATGCACACACCTTTGCAACTTTTGTCTTTTATGGTTACAAAGATGGTTCAGGATAGTTTCAAATACTGCAGGTCTCTCAATAATTCTGATTATGCACTTTACAGCTTGACTGTAACTACACCGGACAGTTTCCTCTTTCTATCGCCAGGTTGTTACCTTTTCAACAGGTTTAATATCCTTATTATAACAAATACTACATGTACCAGAAGGCTATGTAACTATATAGAAAATGCATCTCCTCTCCTGTTGTCTTTTTTTTTTCTCTCTAATTTTAATGACAAAATGAAGAGAAATTCACTGACTTTGCGTCAAAGAACATTGCCTGTCACTTTTGACATGAAACCATGTGCACTTTACACGGAATGACCCTTGTGTGAAGCTTCAGCCAAAATTTGTTAAAGTATAATTTGTCAGATCGTTGATAAATCTTGTTAGTACATATGATAAATGTTTGCAATATTTAGAGTTTATAAGTTGTAAGAATTGTTTTTTGGTTATCTTAATAAAATATCTGGTTACTGAAACTCAAAATCTGAAATTTTGTCTTTTTTGGTTGTAGTCAGTCTGAAGATGTCAACTGTTTCTGCTGCCAGCGTGGAGCCTGCTGCCATCACTGAGGGAACTGAGCAGAAAAAACCGCTGAAGCCATGCTGTGCTTGTCCTGAAACAAAAAAAGTCAGGGATGCATGGTAAGTCTGTAGTTGAAGGCACAAAACCCCATAATGTTGTTGCAGATAATGCAATTGTTTTTTAATTTCCTAATTTGTTTTTTTTTGTTTTTTTTTTTTTTTTTGCTTGTAGCATCATTGAAAAGGGAGAGGAAAACTGCACAGAGCTGATTGAGGCTCACAAAGATTGCATGAGGGCACTTGGATTCAAGATTTAACTACTCGAGTTTCCTTGTGTGTGTGGTACGTATCATATTTTTACCTAAAATGGTTTGAGGGTGTCAACATTGAAGGAAATAGAAGTGGAGTGTTTGGGCTAAACATTTGCATCTAATTTCATTTTACGATTTGATACGCAAGACGTTTTCAAGGAGCTAGAGAGTCATTAAGTGGCCTCTGTAACAGTATTTGAGGCCAGCCAGTCATGTTTTATTAGAGCTTTTAAGGCTGTCATGGAAATTTATGACATATATTAATTGTCAAGCCAAGAATTGTGGGCATTGATCTCATTGCCTTCTATTTATTAGAGCTGGACCTAAACATTCTACCATTTTGAATATTCTGGTAAATATACTGGTTGAACGGACCCCAGGAAGAGTAGCAGCCACTTTGGTGGAAGCTAATGGGGATATGTATAAACATTGGTTGAACACTGGAACACATTTTTTTTTTCCTTTAGACAAATTGCGCTGATAAAATTTGATGTCACTTAAGGAGTTGTTGATAATGACTTGCCAACACAAGTTAAGTGTTTGTGAAAAACTGAGACGGCAATGATTCTAACAATTAAGCAAAATCAGTGTTGTCACCTCAGATGCTAGCAATCAGGCGTTGGCATACACGGCTTGTTGAAAGATTCAAGTTTCCTAATTTATACTGGTCTATTTTCAGACCTCTGTGGAGAACCAGTGCAAGGCATATATTATGACAGCCTGTACCTACTCTGAGCTAGAATTACAGTTTGGTCTGTAAATGTGCTTTTAAGGCCAAAGACCAATAGCTTGATCACAATGACAGCGCCATTGGTGTTAAAGCTGCAGGAGCCATAATCGGAGAAAAACAAACAGGGTTCGTATGGGTGCTTGAAATCCTTGAAAATGCTTGAATTTCAATATTGTGTTTTCAGGGTCTGAAAGTTGCTTGAATTTAATTTAAGTGCTGGAAAATGCTTACAATTATAACTCTGTGATGTGATGTATTTATTTTTAATATTACCTCTGCCAGGTTAGCGTTTCAAGCCAAAGCTACTTGCAGAGAGATGACACATTTTGAAAAATAAAACTATGTCAAAAGAAAATTAGCAGGTTGACTCAGGTACATTTTTATCTTTATCTTTGGCTTGGTGCGAGTGTGTCTGAAGAACGCCAAGTGGCTTCTCTTTTTTGTGGATAAAACTGTGTGTTCTCCTTTAATTTCTACATGTTTTGCTATTATAAAGCTTAATTTTAGATGTTTATAGCATAATACAATGTATATCATTGTGATAAAAAGTGAATAAAATAGTCATGAGTTTATGTATTCCTATAGATATGGATTTTACCCCAGCGATAAGCTGCTGAGCTGGAAAAATTTGAAAATGACCCTTAAAAGTACTTGAATTTGACCTTGAAAAATGTGTGTGAACCCTGGAGAAAGGCCAGTATCTGAAAATGCACATTTCCCTTATGGTGCTCTTCCCTCATTATGTATCAAAAGACTTCAAAAATGTACATGAACAATGCCATTTCATGTGGCTGTACAAATGTCAGTTCTCTAAGGTTCTGTGTTGAGCCGCAGTAGTTGCGTCTGTCTGAATCACAGTGACTGCTGATTACAACTGTTGATCACATTTAACAGCCTTACTCGTGTGAAAATTCCCAAGTGGCCAAAACCTAGGTAGATTTTTATTATTTTTTTTAAGTCCACTGAAAGAGATAGAGTTCTTTTGTTCTGGTGAGACCACTTGAAGTACAATAAGCTGAAAGGTAATGCTAGAATTTTTGTGATCAGTTTGAGATAAAGTACATCTACCCAAGTGCTGCAGCTTTAACAGTAAAATGAGGTGACCTGAGAACCAAGTTCATTCCACATGGACAAATGCTCCGAGCGCTCAGTCCCGGCTGCCTAGCCCATTTGCTGGATGTCATTCCCCTACTCCCCACATTTTCCTGCCCCTTTCCACTGCCACTAGCAAATAAGAGCCTAAAATATCCAGAAAACCCTTAAAGTTTTACAGCTTACACTTTGCTCTTGCCAGGTTGTTTGTATCTCTGAGCTGTTGGTGATTTAATCGTTCTCTGTGCGCTTGCGTCATTTCCAGTGAATCATGCCTGCAGCCATGTGGCTCAGTTCATGTTTCAACAGTTCAACCGACTCTTTGGCTTTGCCCTGTTCACTTGCTCTTGTAAATGAGATCACCCCAGTCAGCCAGCTGGAAGAAAAAAATAAATGCACAGCTCATGGAGTATGTGTCTGGAGCTTTACTGACTGTGTGTCCTCTTAATTGTCTTTCAGTGTTGGTGTGCGAGTGGAAAGCGACCCTGGACATTTTACTTTCCTCACTCCTATTTATGCCTCAGTTCAAGGGAAATGTGAAGCGCTAATGAGGCTTGGATGGATGACTGTCTTTTCTGTGTGAATCTCTTTTTTTAAGTCTGCAGAATTTGAGAAATGTGTATCTAAAATGCTGTGTGAAGTTAAATAAAGGTCCTATGCAATAAGATATTTAGTTCTTTTTTTTTTTTTCTTTAATGTTGTTATCCGTGAGATTATATTACAGTATTACGAACAATGTCCATCTTGAAGGTTCTGCACTGAAGGCCATTTTCTCCCTGTGAACACCGACTACAGTTGCTGCCCCTGGTATGCACTTAGGCTTAAAAATAACTCCTGCGCTCGCTGAAGTCAATACTTCACATATCTGCATTCTTCGTCTATAGTGTTACTGAAGTGTCGCTGGCTGTGAGCATCTATTGACACGTTCATATAACCTCAGCAAAACCTGCTGCAGATTAACACACTACATCATGGAATACGTTTACTACATTTAATGAGCTTAATCCCTGCATGTGCCAGTAATTTTCTTAAAAGGCTGTTTGAAGCTCTACATTCATAGTGATGTATATTTACTATGTGAATTTGCTCAGCAAATGATCACCCACTCTTCCAGGTTAATGAATTCATCTAAACCTGACAAAACACTGCAATATGTGAACAATGCGTCTAAATTTGTCATAAACATGAGGATAACAGACATTTGGTCTTAAATAATGACAAACAATCCCATTAGGCAAGTATGGCGTAATAGTATAGACAAATGTTAACCCTTCTGCATGAATGCATTAAGTGTATGTTTTAATTCAGTCAAAATTTACAGGCTCATGGTCCAAGTAAGAAGACAAAACGTAGAAGTACTTTAAATATAGATGCACACGAGAATGCAATACATTTTTGATCAAGCGATCACATGATGTATTAAAAGTATAACTTTTTGCAGTCAATAAATTTTCAATCTATGCATTGCAATGTCATCTCATTGTCATTAGATCCATTAAGTCACTGTAAAAGCGCTGTTGTGTAATTTGACTAGAAATAGAAGAGTAGAATAGAGTGGTGTACTCTAAGTAAATATAATTGATTATCCTGATTAGATGTTAAATGTTTTAACACAATTTTTAAATGTTATATATACAGTTGTGCTCATAAGTTTACATACCGTAGCAGAATTTGTGATTCTTTGGCCCTTTTTCAGAGAATATGATAATACAAAAGTTTTTCTTTCACTTGTGGCAAATGGTTTGTTGAAACCACTTCTCATCAAACAAATGTGTTTGCTCTATTTAAAACATAATGACAACAGAAACTATCCAAATAACCCTGATCATAAGTTTACATACCCTAGTTATTCATCCTCTGTATTGGCCCCGCCCCTTTAACATCAATGACAGATGGAAGTCAGACACTTTATTTTCTCAGATGGTAAAGCTGCCTACTCTTCATAAAACCTCTTCAGTTCCTTTCAGATTTTGGGTTTTTTGCATGACCTGCATGTTTGACTCCTCCCCAAAGTGGCTCAAAAACCTTGAGGTCAGCAGACTCACATGGACACTCCTTCACCTTCACTTTTTTCTGCTGTTCCAATGACAGGTCGACTTGGCCTTATGTTTTGGGTCATTGTCATGTTGAAACATCGAGGACCATCCCGTGCGCATTCAGTCACAGTATGTAAACTTATGAGCACAACTGTATGTCACGTGTCAAAAGCAGCAATACATAGTCCTAAAATATCCAATGAGTCTTATGGTTTACGCACACAAACTGGCCAGCAGTGTTAAAATCAAATCATATTTCCACGTTCATATAAACCACACAGCTGTTTGTGTGACGATCAAATATGGATTTAGTTTATCAGCTTGATCATAATAAAACATCCAAATGGATAGAAATTTCATATGTAATAAACAACTAAAGCTTTTTGTGTGCATAGATATGTAAAGTCACAAGTGAATATTAAATTATTTTGCAGATTTAAAAAAAAGTTTGAATTCAGTTTGGCTATTTTAGACTCTTGATAAGTTAAAATGTGTGTTTCAGATAATATTTGCTATGCAGCTGAGCTCTATAGATCATACTGTAATGTAAAAGGTCTCAGATGACCACACATCTCTTGTGATATTTCAGTCACTTATGTATAATACAGTAACTATTGGTGCTACAACATTCAGTATGTTCACACTAAATTGTCAACATTCATGCAGTTGACAGTTTTATTGGTGTCTGTAGATATTTGTGTAATTTTTATCTTCTTTATCTTACCAGTGGTGGAACCTAAAAAAATTAAATCTTTTACCCAAGTACAAATTTGAGGTACTTGAATTGAGCATTTTATCTTATTTTATGCTTCACATCATCTCTGAGGCAGATACTGTACTTTTTAAGCTGCTATATTTGAGTTCATTCATGTCGAATGAAAGCCATATATCTCTGCATGTTCATTCTGAGTGTTTATGATAAACCAAAGGGAAAGTGTTCATTTATGGGTTGAGAAGTTCTGCTCATGCTGCCTGTATTTCTCACACAACAGTGACACTACAAACATGATGATCTTATAGAAAATTATGTATTACTATAGATTTAACTCTGAATGTATACGAAGCAGTTCAGATGAGCTCAATCTTAAACATGCACAGCAGCAAAATAATCCACAAACATCACATAAGATCATCAAACATAGACAAGGATCATTTTACTGCACAATCGACACTTTTTGCACCTTCAGTACATGATTTACTGTATGAGTACTTCTTCCACCGCTGGTCTTTACAATTATTTCTTGTTCATGGTGGTCATGATTTTATTACATCAAGGCAAACTGAATAAATAAAGTTTATATGTCTGTATTTTTTATGAATTGTGGCTCTGTGGATTGGGTCTTCATTGTTAAAAAGGGAGCAGATATGTGACATTTTGCATATCCACAGCTGGGACGGACAGCCGGATATGTGAGACAGCCATAGTGGTGGGTGTTTATACCTGAAATCTGACCTGCACTGTCATCCGACTTATTTCAGTGTCCCTAAATATGCACAGGCAGCTCTTAGGGGAGTAAACTGGACCCACGAGGTTTGGGCGAAGGAAGAGCTGCTTTGTAACTCTGCAGAACATCTTTTGAATTTTTTTTGTATACATGTGACATGGAGGCTCCGTCCCTCTGAGATATTTGTTCTAGTCCTTCTCCTCCCTCCCGTTTCCTGCCTCACTCTCTCTTTCTGTTATGTTAAGTAGCAGGCCTGCTTTCTGTCTGCCACTCTTTCCTCCTTGGGTTTCAATTCCAAACATGGTTATCCTTGTAGGGCTCTATCAACGCCCCCCTCCCTTATCCCTTCACTTCCAGCTGTTAGCTGTGCAGTGCAGGCCCGGCCTGGCGGGTGAAAGAAACAGATAGAAAAGCACCGCAAGAGAGACAACAGGAGGGGAAAGCGAACAGTGGAAAGGACATAATGAGAGAAGAAGGAGAAAACCATTCCAGCTGTGTTTCTATAACAAACAGAGCTGCGAGAACTTCTTCACATTGAAGAATTTTCCACTGCACTCCAAGGGAACAAACATTTACTCCTGACATTTTTGGTCAGTATTAGTGTTTTTTGTTGTTGTTTTTTTTAATCAAGCTGCACCTCAAACAAACATCTAGTTTATGGGACAAAACTAGCTCCAAGGTCAAGTGGACAATATTTGTGTTGTGTTTTTGTCTTCAAAAGCCTTCCTTAATTGTGTCATTAGAAGAGTTTCCAACATGAATTCTGATCAAAACTCGACTCTGCTGGATGCCTTGTTTTATGCCCCTATCTGTGATGGCTTCACCAACAACACAGAAGGGGCCATCTACCATTTGGGCAACACTATCCTCTTCCTGGGCTACATGGGAGGCAGTGGGGCCTACGGCTGCCTCTTCATCTTCGGCTTCCTGGCTCCGGCCTTCCTTTGCCAGACCCTGTGGGGCTGGCTCACCATGTGCGGACTGGACGTCTTCACCTGGAACCTGCTCCTGCTGCTGGTCTGCTTGGCTCAGATCTGCCACCTTCTGTACCGGCTGCACCAGGAGGGCCTGCCCAGCGAGGAGCTCACCTCCCTCTATCAGGCCGTCTACCTGCCACTGGGTGTTCCCATCCAGGTGTTCAAGCAGATTACAGGTGCCTTTGAGAACAAGGTGGTGGAGCTAAAAGCGGGGGAGACGTACGCAGTGGAGGGCAAGACGCCCATCGACCAGCTCTCATTTCTGCTGTCTGGGAGGTGGGGAGTGTGTGTACATCTGCACACCTGTAATACACAGTTCAGTACCAATCAAGTAGAATACTTATCAGAAGTAAATGGAAACCTAGAAATAATACTGAAAAGAAACTATGGAATCCATCATTATATGTAAAAAGTCTGCATGCAGGATTTAAAGAGCATAAATTACAATAAAAATCTGCATTCGCACAAAAAAGCATTGATTTATCAGAATGGCCCCTTTCAGATAATGGATAATTTGGAGTATTTGCATGATCTTTTTTTTTTTTTTAACCGAGGCAGATTAAACATAAAATGCATTATACTGTATTAAGTTAATAAATCTGGTGAACCATTTAAGGGTTAGTGTTATTTTTGGGCCATGTTTGAGGTTTATCTTGTGATTCAACTCCATACTGAACCAGAAACAAAAAGATATGCACATATGCAAAAATATGCAAATTAGGTCTAATACAGGTGTTTTTGCCCGACAGTTTTTCCAGTATAACACTAACCCTAAGCAAAGATGACACTAAAAATGTTAAAAGTTTAAGAAGATCATCTCATATCATGTGTGATGTGCAGTACAGCTGGATTGCAACATTAATACTTGCAGACACTTACAGAACTTTCATATCATTTAAATGAATGCACAAGTGCCATTAAAATTTACAGAGTATCAGCTGTAAAACAACAGCATCACAGGTATGAAAATAATAATATAATAGCATTGAGTTCACATGAGGGACACAAACGCATCCTGCTCAGTTCTACAGTTGCACTCTAATCTTTATAGAGGCATATTTATGTTGATTGAATATATATATTTTTAATCAGCTGGAAAAAAAAAAAACAGATTCTGTAGTTTAAAATGTGTTTGGACATCTAAACAAAAACTGAATCTATTTTTAGAGTTGTAGTTCATGTCTGACAATGACAAATGGGAGAGGAAGGTCAGGTTGTTTAGTCTAGATTATAGTCATTACATCCCAGATGAAAATCAACACTTGAGTGGGAAATGTAAAGTATATCTAAAATCCTTATTCTGTTACCTATTAATTATTGTCTCTTAACTATTATCTGGTGGATGAGTTAAGTGAAGTTGAGGCTCAACTACTGTAAAATTACACTAAATTAAAATACAATTGTAGAAATACTTACTTTTTCAGGGATTATTAATGAGTGCAAAGGTCTTTTTTTTTTTTTACAGATTGTGACATGTTGTGTTATAAACACAGTGTTACAATGCAGTCCCACAATGCTAATGTTGTAGGAGGATTTTACAGTAATATTTGTGGGTTTAATTTCCTCATGCAGTGAAAAAAAAGACTATTTTTAAACATTATTACTGTGACGAGTTTCTATTTCTAACCTCCACAGGAAATGTGTCCTCTTCATCCAAACATCTTTAGAGCAGAGCTGCATTAGATCTCACAGTCCTGGAGACACCACATGAGAAATGTTGTAAACAGAGTTTTTTTGTCTGTGACTCAGCTGTGTGCTGTCGTTCTGCACAGTGCCAGTTGGTTAAATGATATCTTTGTACTTCAGTACAGGAGTGAGGGCTGGCCGCTGTTCTTTTCTTAAATTAAATGCTGACCGATGTGTAGACATTGATCACAGAGACAGCTAAATTTACACTAAAACATGATGAACACATATTTAAGTGTTGAATCTGTCTGTAGTTTTATATCACTGACTAATGATAACTAATTCTAAGATTGTAGCTGATTATTCCAATAAACAGATAAGCAGACTACACTTATAAAATATGCGACCACATGTTTAGGTGGTTAATCCAGGACAGTCAAATGCCTCCTGTTTGGCACCACATGGCCTTGTGTTTAACATCTTATTTAAGGAGCGTATGCTTTAACCTGCTATATTTACTTGTATATAAAGTCTTTTAACAAGACTCATCTATGTTCATTCAAAGCCAGTAGTGAAAAAGTGCTGATCATATACGTTACACTATGTACTTTATCAGATAGCTGCTCATTTTCAGTAACGATGCTAACATGAAAACATTCATTGATGGACACAAAACTTTGTACGATGTAACTTTTAAAGACTCAATTTGAAAGATTTAGAAGGATCTAACAGTAGGAATGGAATATAATCTTCATAGTCATGGTTTCAGTTGAATATAATCACATAAAAATACCAATAGCTGTGTTTTAGTTATTGTGGAAGAGGCTTTTATTTCTACAGAGGGCACAGGAGCTCATAATAGACTGGTCTTATGCTCTTATTCTCCAGTGCTAAAGGTGCCACCAACATCTATATCTAGTCTAGTGAGGACCAGAGTTAATATCTCCTTAACTAAATACACAAAAACTGACTTTAATAACCTTCAGCTTTTTATGTTGTGTTCACTGGTTGTGAACTCCAACGCTGCTGCTAAATAACACTAAATATCACACACTAAACATTTACATGAAAATGTTTCTTTATGGCTCAGTGAAAGGAAACTGATGTTTGGATATTGAAGTGTTTGTTCAGTGTCATCTGAAGATATCACCTTTGGATACTTAGCTTAGCATTTGCAACTACTGATTTTAATAAAACAAACAGCTAACAGTGAAACTAAATGGCAGCTTTAAAGGGGTCATATTTATCTAAACCCACTTTTATTAGTCTTTGGTTCATTTATTTGTGTATTTGGACCCTAATA
>JAPQRP010000016.1:12623893-12643794 GCA_037367295.1 Apogon hyalosoma | reverse complement strand
TCAGACCCAAGCAGAGCATTTACAGTTTATGTAGACCACAGGGAAATGTTTTAAAATGCATAATTCCATTTTGAAAAGTAAAATATCACTCCTTTAAAAAACAGACATTTTCCTCTGTCTGTCTCATCCATATACAAACCACATTACAAGTTATCAAAGGCATCAGTCAGTGGTCACATCAGATATATACTGTTTCTTTATGCTTGGTTCAACCTAACAAATGCAAAAAAAAAAAAACAAACAAACAAAAAAGTTAAAAAGTTTACAATTTAACTGTGATCACTTCATTGAGAAGCTTGTGGGAAGTGATGCCAACTAGTCTGGAACTGGAGGTTTGCCAGAAGTTATTGCTGTACTATTTCAGTCTTCATTTACCTCCACTACCTGCACATTACCATTTTCAAAAATGTTTTTTTTTCTTTAAAGAAATACAAACCAGATCAAGTGATAGTTGATGGTGACAGACCTATCTCCAGCTGAAACAGCTCTAACAGAGTGTAGAAAAAGGCCAGGGTATGCAAAACTGGCCTCTGTATCCAGTACTAGGTGATCCACAGGGTCTGTCAGTTGTCGTATGGAGAGATTTTGTAAAATAAAAGTCATGTGTTCAGATTTTTTTTAAGCAGAACAAGTTATCTGTTTAGAAAAATGTCAACAGTGTGGACTAGGCCATGGTCTTATTACTTTCTCTTGTCCTAAGTTGTATGTTGGAAAGACTAGTAGGTCACTGACGCATTGCTGAACTCAGAAGCACTATTAGATGTACAAACATGAATTATCTAGTAGCAGCACTATTTCCATCCCTCCAAGAGGAGGTAAAGTGGTTATTTTACATGAGAGAATGCTATAAGATGTTTCATCTGAAAACTATGTCACCTTGTGGGTTGAAATTAGATTTTAATCTGTAATATACCACTTTTATGGAATAGTTTAGTGGAAGTTATTTATAATGTTTATCCAGAATTTAATGTACACTTATTCAGAATTGATTATTTATCTTTTTTTTTTTTTTTTTTTACATTTTGGAGAATAACACTATGAAAGGATAAAATAAATAAGTAAAACAACACTAAGGCTAATCACTTGGTTTCATTAGTTGTTGGAAAGAAGGCCTTTACTTGTTCAGATAAACTGTACTCCAGCATTTAAATGACTCTTTCAGCATCCATTCTCTGCTGTTTTGCTGTCTGCGTGTTACCATTTTCATGTCCTTCTAGTCATTTTAATGCCATCATCACTACATTTCGCACATTGCCCAAGATGTACGTGTTTGTTTGAAGAAAAACAAATCACAGAAATAACCCAGAGAATCCTTTTCCAGAACAATGTTATGTGTAATCAGATCAGACTATGTAAGAATAAGGTTCAGGAAATTAAGTAGCAAATTTACAATTCTTTAACAACTGCTGCTGACCATGACATGAGTGACATCCCCAGAAAAAAAACACTAAAAGTCCAACTTAATGTGCATGCTTTGATCAGTTTATTAAAAGAAAACTCACTAAATACTCATGGTGTCCTCACTGTCTTAATTATAAATATAGCAGACTGACATTATGTAAAAATATGTAGGCGCATACTGTAGATAAATAACTAATCATAGGTCTTATCGACCAGCCCTGAGGAGGATGAGAGGAAGTTTGTGATGTGATGTTCTCCAGTTAAAATAATTATTTAGATTTGCACTGTATTTCTTTAATCTTTTTCAGTGATTAGTAGTAATACATAAATTTCCTACAGTTCTGTTATGCATTTTAAATTGCATACAAATAAATAATTAAACACTGAGTATTTTTAATGTAATTGAAGATACAGGACATATAAAATGTATGTAAAATTTCAGTTTTGGTTTCTTAAATGTCTTTTCTCACTGCGATTCTCGAAGTGTGAAATATTTACATTTTATGATACTTTATGCTGTTATTGCATAACAGCATAAAGTTTCAAAGGTAGGCAAAGGTTTCAACATGTGTTACACTTTTTACTCCACTACATTTATCTGAAAGATGGAGTTTTCAGTGGAGATGGATGAAAATCAGCTGTTGGCTGGACAAAAGAAATTTGAGGATATTGTTTTGTACTCAAGGATACTCACCTCAGAGTTTTAACAACATTATGGTATTTTTAGGTAGAGTGATTTATACAACTCAGCATAAGTGAAGTGAATAAACTAGTTCATTATAAAGTATATCTAAAACCAATGCAGTTCAAATAGTTCACAAAATACTTTACTTTTGATACGCATTATTTTTGTCTTTATTAAAAGATTTATTTTTTTAATTTCTTTATTCTTTATTAAAATTTGAATGTTTTAATAGCAGCAGAATGCAGTTGAATACTTATCCCCAAGTAAAGACAGTGAACATGTCTTCATCACTAATCTTGTCTATTTAAAAGTAGACACATGTTGTGCATTCATAAAATAATCCAAGTTCACATTGCATTACAACAACTATTATTTCTTGTGTTAGCCTGACATTGAACAGTGGCCAGATTCTTCTTTACAGGCTCTCCCATCTCTGGGGATGTCTGGATTATTACCCTATTTTCAAACCATACTTTAAGATTAAAATTCTCTCCACACCAGCTGCTCTGCATTAGTATTTGCTTTGGCACGGCCACTCGTAAGCTGACGGTCGTCTTTGGTACAGTAGCAAAGTTAAATTTGGTCACTGGGCAGCTTCTGCAAGTGGAAAACGTCTCCTGCTCAGTGAAAATAGTTAAATGAGCGAAGTGTGGGGTCGTTACAGTTAATCGGACCCTGGCTAGGGCTGCTTTGTGCGTGGCTGTAAACAGGGAGGCAAGTCCGTTACTGGTCGAGAGCAGCGGGGAGGACGACTGTGCAGCAGCTGTGTTCTTATCTGTTGAGGATTACAGCTTAGAAATGTAAGGGATGTCCAAAAAATTCTGTGCCATCCTATTAATCCTTGGTTGTCTGTCTCTGCTCACGTGTTCATCTGTCCCTTACCCCTGCCTGACCTTTCACCTTCCCAAAAACAGCCCTCTTCCAATCACAGGTGGAGATCACATTTCATGGCCTGATGGGAGGGTCACTGTTGGGTTTGGGTGGAGGGAGACTCGGAGGCAGCTTCAACCTTAAACTCACATTTCCACCAACAGGGAACTAGTGCTGAATTTTGAACCACTTGGATCATGTTGACCCAAAACAAATTTCTTTGGAACCTGGAACTTTGGTTGTCAAAAAGTGGATCAAGACAAGGGTCATGATTCTACTGTATATATTATCAATATTATACAGTCATGGAAAAAAATTATTAGACCATCAAAAGTCCTCAAAAACAGTGGTTATGCAATCAAGTACTAACTCCTGTGTGTATCATGTGACTAAAACAGACAGAAAAGAAAACATGGAATGAATAAAAGCACTGTTTTTGTCAGTACAATAACCATAGATATTGATGTAAAAACTTAAGCCATTTTGGTTTTTATTAGGAAAACATGGAAAATGGGTAGATATCAGATCTGAAATTAAACTCCTATGAGCTATTTTGTTGTTATCATGATATTTGTCCAAACAAATGTACCTTTGGTTTTACCAGGCATCAAAATGAACAAGAAATTGAAGAAAACAAGGGGTGGTCTAATAAATTTTTCTGCGACTGCAGTGCATTGTGCACCAGCCACTATAAATGATGTTGATTGAAATAGTTCCACTCAAAGCTTTTGGAAATGTGGACTCATTCAGTAGAAACACTAAAGATGCATCAGTTATGAACACAACTATTCATTAACAAAATAAATACATAAATAAATTAAAAATCTAGATGTGGAAAAAACATTATTTGGTTCATTATAAGGCTCAAACTGCAAAATTTAGGGGAATCTAAAAAACAGATGATTTCCTGCTATTCTATCCCCGGTGTGATTATACTAATTTACACAAATTTACTCATGATTTTATTTTGTTTTCTGTAGCGTAATTCTCCAAAATCCCTGCTATTTTAGCGCACAAAATCCTGAGATATGGTGATTGCTATAAAATCCTCTACTGTAACCTAATGGCACTAGATCTTGACTTGACACTGTACATGTATGTGGTGAATTAAGAACAATGGACTGCAATAAAAAAAAACAACAACAATACACCTTTGAGAACTGCTGCTGTAGGACCATCTAAAGCAGAGGTCTCAAACATGCAGCCCGGGGGCCATATCCGGCCTGCCAGTGGCTCCAGTCTGACCCGCGGGATGAATTTGTGAAACTCAAAAATTACACTAAAGATATTAATCATTTTAGTTCAGGTTCCACATACAAACCAATCTAATCTCCAGTGATCAGTAAAATACTATCATAATAACCTACTCTGATAAAGTACTCACAACTCCAAAATTTTCTCTTTGTAAATGTTAACATTTTCATGTCATTTTGCTGTATTTACACTCAAACAAACTATCATTTCACAAAAACACGAATAACCTGAACAAATATGAACATTCTGAAATGTTTGAAGTGCAAGTTTACCAATATTCTGCCTGTTATTAAATGTTTTGTGTATTTGTTGATCCACTGTGATCTGTAAGTTGTAATTTACAAGTGTAAATTATAAACTGAGACATAATATTGTTAAAAATGCACTTAGTTTTCTTAAGAAATATCAGTTTGTTCATGTTATTCACATTGTTTAAAGGATAGTTGGTAGATGTAAAGATTTTCATTGCATACTTTTACTTTTTTTTGCTCTAAAACATAGAGGAAAGTTTGGAGTTGACATTATTTATATATTATGTTATTATTTCACTGTTATTATTCCACTTCAGATCCAATTTGGCTTAATGTGGCCCCTGAACTAAAATGAGTTTGACATCCCTGATCTAAAGTCAGAAAAACTATGAAAAAAAATATATTTGATGTTTATCTGAAAAATGCAAATAGTTCTCTAAACGTACACTAAATAACCACAGCAGTGAGTAGAGAGATGCTGTCACCATCGTTCCTTCTCTTAACACTTTGCAGTGGGGGCAGGACAACCATGTTACATGTCACCAGTTTTGCTATGAACTGTGCACTATGTCCGTTGGGAAAGCCTGTAGATGGGCAAAATCACAGAAAGGGCACATACTAGTGTTGGAATGTTCTCACCAACGCTCTTAAGCATTTGACGATTTGACAGTGGGAGAGCCTGGAGCCTTATGGACTCAAAGTCACATTTATCACCCCAGTGAGTACAGAGGATCAGTTCAGACTTGGTATACATAGAACCATTATGCCTCTGAATACATCCCAAAAACAGTAAAATCAGATAAATTGTATTTTTAACTTGTAATTGTGACATGCAATTACAAAGATGTGGATAACTGAGAAATATCAACACAGTACTGATCTCTGCAACAAAATATTTAATGTATCACATATTACAAAAGAGGTGTCTTGTTTTACATGTAGTATTTTATTTTTAAATGTATTTCTTCAAGGACATTTTTTTTCTGTAGCACTTTGAGATTCCTTTGAATGAAAAGTGTTTTATAAATGCAATTTATTATTATTACATCACCTGTCTTTTCTTTGGTCATTATGACAATATTCAACAATCAAATGGGAGAAAACAATAACCCAAGCTATTATTAATCCATTAATAGCCTAACTGTGAACATTTCCAAGTCTGTGCATTTATTTATCATATTTAAACTAATCCTAAAGGTTCGGTTTGTAAGATTTGCATGTTCTTGTTTTCTGATGTGACGTTTGTGTTAGTGTCTGCTGTGTGCTGCAGGTTTAAACAGAAGAAACTTACAGTATTTACTTGCTAGGTATCTCTATTTCAGCGTAGGACCATGCAGTACAACAATTTTAATTCTGATTCTTCGTCTCTTCACAGGAGACGAAGGCGACAGGAACATACCACCTCGATTCCTGAGGGGCAGAGCGCCACTGGCTCCCACCGAAACTCCTAAACTGTGAGAACAGTCTCTCCTGGAAACACTCTAATATTTACAGTACAGCAGTATAACTGTGTCACATGTCACTTGTTCTCTTGTTACTATCTCCGTGTCACCGTCTGTCCTCACTCTCACCTCACTTCGGGGGAATATGCTCTCCTCTTCCTTCCTGCAGGTTAACTGGCAGTTTTATCACCTTTGAGATCCTATGCCAATGCAGTTGCCTCTCAGCATATTCAATTTTACATTAATGGCACTTCTGGCCTAAACATTTGGGATTTAAAGCAACTTAAAAAGGCTTTACAGTTTAAATTAAACTGAAACTCTTCAATTGAATATTAATATGAAGTTGTTAGTGTCTGTTTCTCTTGTTGAGCTGGTTGTTAATCACTGATAGATTTGTATAAACTACATTGTAAATAGCACTGAAGATGGAAACAGGCTTCACCTTGTAATGGAGCACAGTAATTGTTATTTTACATCATTAAAAATTGATGACATGTAACAGAAATGGATGGATTTGGTGTTCATCTCAGTCATATTCATTGATGATGGAGCTTTGACTGATTTGTTCTTGATTTTACTCGATTTCATGTCTTTTTTTTTCCACCGCAATTCACTTGTCCTTGGATTGGTTTTGTACATATGGGTGAACTAATTAAAAATACCATTGTATAAACTGTCGGGGGAGTACTGCAGCAAATCTTTTGATAGAATGCATCATGCTTAAATCTCCAAACTTTTCTTACAATTTCACCACAATGTGTTGTTGTGCATGTTGACTTTGAATGCATCATACTTTGATTCAGTGTCAGTGAAATGTATCTTGTCAGGAAATGTTTTGTACCAGTGTTTTCTGGAGGATGGCCTATTACTACATATTTTTTTGGTTGTTTGGATGCCTGTGCACCATTTGTTATCCAAAGAGAGTGGTTGATGCATACCTGTATACTGTGAATTACGCGGAGTGACGGGACTAAACTGAAGCAGATGTATTATTGACAAATATTTTCATGGGGCCAAATTTTCTCCATAAAGCTGTTTGTGTGCACTGAAAATGAAGTTGGGTGTTAATGTGATTGTCTATTTAATGTCATCTTGCTCAAAACTATGTATTATTCATATCCACTAATGAAGTCTTTCATTACAAACTTAATATTACAGATTTTTCAAAGTATAAAAGGGTTCATTGATTATTTTCAGTATTAGACACAAAACTGCACTCAGTAATCACACAAAGAAAATTGAAGCACAATAATGAGTTTATTAAATTAGTTAATTGTTATGTTTATTGCTAACACAGCTTGCAAGACAATATTAAAGAAACTGAACAGATTTAATAAATTAAGATGAGGGAATATATAGTAAAAATACAGCTATTGTCCTGCAAAAACTTCTCAGAGGTTGGAGGCAAAAAGTGACGAGAGACTAAGGTAACATTTTATATTTAGAATAATTAATGTTTTATTCATCCATTAAAAACAGATTTGAATGCTTCATTTCCAACAGCATTAGTTCTTCACACATGTCCATAGTCACAACAAACACAACATGTACACACATATATAAGTTTTATGTTTTCACTTTGTATATTATTTTAGACACACATATTAACAATGGCAAATGTAGTGACTGCTTAAGATTAATAAATCAAATCCACTGTCATCTGTCACAACAAATAGGTAAAGAATAAAATATTTCCAAAACAGAGACATGTGGCCATAATCTTTGTTGAGGAATAGGTTTCTATTTTGGATACAGAATGAGGAAAGTTCCAACTACTGTTTACAGAGTCTGCATTGCAAATCAACAGACCTAGGATCTGTTTCTGTTAAAGTCACAACCACATTTAGTGTTCTCATAAAGGTACTTATCATCTCCTTATTTTGACCGAAGTCACTGGAATCAGTTTCTGCTAAACGAACAGATCTAAAACTGGATGTTTCTCATATAGAAAACAAACCAAGAAAATAAAACAGGCTAAATGTAACACGGCTACTGAAGCCAAAGCCTGGGAGGAAAACTGACAACAAACTGTCCACTGAGTGAAGGTCTGAGCTCATATTCTGATTAATATCATGTGACATGTGTGGATGAGACTATAAATACCTAACAAGTGTATATTCAGTTCAGTTATGTAATGTAATGCTATGACCTGCAAGACAATTTGAGTCTTTTAGTCTTTTAGGTGTAACTGTGGTGCTGTTAAACAGTCAGAAAGTTAAGAACAAATTTAAGAGCAGAATTAAAACAGTGCATTTTGTAGCCTTTCTGTAAAAATGTATCAAATCAATAACTCCAGGGCTTTAGTACTTTGTCTCTGCTTTGAGATTTGACTATATATCACTAGAAAAATGAAAGCTAAAGGGTTTAGATGGCCTTTGTAACTCTTTATTTCCTCACAGACATGCTCAGATACTTCTTTTTTTCCTGTCTCACCCCTTTTTTTAACCACACACTGAACACAGTGGGATCTTCTAGGAGAATGGACACGTCGGTGGTGGTCCATAGATCGATTTTTTTAAACTCATTTGGTTCAACTATCCCAAACATAACCTGCATAACCTGAGCAGAACTAAATTACCACAGTGATCTAATCCACTATTATGGTACTAGAAGCATTACCAAGCTAACCCCTTAATCCTGGTTTGTGATACAGCCTCCTGGGACCAGAACAGAATGGTACTCACGGGTGCTGTGTGCTGTTGCTAGGTAGACTTCATGGAAGCTGGCCAATCAGAATAAAGCCTGACTGACAGGCCAATATGAGGAAGATAAAAGTAGACTGAACTGTAAATCATGAAAAATTATTTTAGTGCAGTCCCAGAATAGAAATATGGAAACATGGACCTGGAAATATGCACCTCTAACTGAAGTGAAAAAGATGGTGTAAATATGAAAAGATGTTTATTCCTTTCAGTGTATTGAGGAGATACACAGACAGATGACAAATTAAAGACCTCCATCCATAAGATATGAGCGCTCAGTGAAGGGTTTGATGAGAATGACATGGATCATATGCTGTGGCCTGCAATGTCACCACATCTCAACCAAACTGAACACCCATGGGAGATTTTGGACTAATGTGTTAGACAGTGCTCACCACCTCCATCATCAAAACCTCCAGTGAATTCTACAGACGTGTACAATCAGCGTCAGTGTTCTGGAGCTGCATGGTAGAACAGCACCTTATTGACAGTCTTCATGTTGGTTTTTCCCTAAATTTGTCACCGATCGCTATTTCTTCAAAACATACCACAAACTTGCACAAAGTCATGTGACCACGGAGCTCCTCGATGGATGTCAATGTTATTCACACAGATTGGCTCCTCTCGTCTGGAATAAAATAAACATTAAGGTATGAGTTAAATGCACTCAACAAAGTATCACAGCACCAAAAGGTAAGACCAGTCAGATCCTTATATCTGCAAAAATTAGTCAAAATTGCTGTTATAGGAACAGGCTGAGCACATAAACTATAGAATCACTTGATCATATCGTAAGCGGATACAGGGAAAGTGAACTTTATAATCAATTATTACAATTTTTAGGACTTAGAGGCAATTAAGCAGTTTTTCCTATTTATTTATTTTTTTTTATTTAACTCAAATGCAGGAAAATACCCAATTTTCACTCAAAAAAACATGCAAAATGCAAATAAATGATGATAAATCACTTAGAAAATGGAGAGAAAAATACATTGGGAAGCTTCTATGAAAGCTCCTTTCGTCTGGAATACAATTATGAAGTGGCTACTGATGAAATATCAGTTTGTTTTTTACCACAGAGCCAGTCAGTGCCCTCCTTATATCATGTGTAGACTGGTAACTTATCACATCCCGAAAAGTACCAAGGCAATCAGAAAGCAAATAGGTCAGGCCTACAGATATCAGAGATTTAGCTCACTAGGTAATGCTTCAGACTGCACCACAAAAGGTTTGGGTTTGAGTCCTAGTTAAAGCAGCTTTTTTTTTTTCCTGCAGATTTTCAAATGGAGGGGGCATGACACCAAGGGTGCCAGTAGGTAAAATCTGACATTGATATAAATCAGCCACTGAGACAACACTCAGAGTGTTGAATTCAGAGCACAGCACTCAATCCACTGAACTGACACACAGCTGAGAAGTCACACGGCACACTGGTGCATCTGACATGTAGCTCCGCCCACCTTCTCCTGCCTCAATCTCACTGACTGCACAGAGCAAAGAACACCATAAAACAACATATAGAGCATTTACAACAATAATTCCTATTCTATACTATATAATATCGCTAATTTGTTGTTTCTTCCATCAGTTGCCACAGTACTGTCGTGGCAAAATGCACAAAAGAATGAACTGAAGTATGTGCCATATATCACCACTGTACTGTAGTAACAAGAGGATAATGAGTTTGTGGAACAGTATCTATGGTTGGCTCTAGTACAAATGATAACATTTGATTGGTCTGTGGTAATAGACAAACTGATATTTCGTGCCATAGTACTGTGACAGCAGCCACTGCCATAAAATAAACATTTAGGTATGAATTAAATACACTTTAACAAAATATCACAGCAACAAAAAGTCAGACCAGTCAGATCCTTATATCTGCAAAAATTTGTCAAAATTACTGATAGGAACAGGCTGAGCAGATAAACTATACAATCACCTGATCATAGCGTATGTGGACACAGGGAAAGTGCACTTCATTATTAATTATTACAATTATTAGGACTTAGAGGCCATTAAGTAGCTTTTCTATTTATTTTTTTATTTCTTAAATACCACAAATATTTGATCTAATTGCATTTATTTATCCATTGATTTAATTTAATTTAATTTATGCCAATGTGAGTCCACTTCTTTTGCCATTTTAAAATGTTAAACTTCACCTCAGTTTAATAGTGTCTTTTACCACACACATTACTTACACATGTTTACCTGTAATGCTATAGCAACATTTGTTAAAAACTAAAAATTATGTAAAAGGAAGCCTTAAAAATCTATTAAATGTAGGTGTGTGATGACTGCACACACCCCATGGATGCCACTTAAACACAGTATAAATGGTATAAATCATAAGTGCGTTGTCAATGAAGTGAAGCACTGATGAAAACTGATGAAGTATTTTAGCTTTATAAACTATACTGCGCAGAACAAACCTGGTGCTTGTCTGCAGACTGATGTAAGAACGGCGCACATGGCTGTTCTAGCAGAAGTGACAGTAAGGAAATCTGAACAACAGCTTGACTATCCACTTGTTTGTTGCTCATTAAGACAAACTGAAGTGTTAACACGATGCAAAGGTGAAATAAAACATAAAACAATCAGTAGAAGTCATGAACCTCAATGGCCAAATAATAGACTTAAAAGGACAGGTCATATTCATATGTGTTTGTGTTGGTTTATTGAGGATGACTGATGATAGAGTTTCAGACTGATGTAATACAATAGTTTGGAGCAGGAAAAAGCCACCAGCTGATCAATAAGCTGTTATCATCCTCCCCTCCTCCCGTAAATATTGACGCTGAAAATAAATTATGCATGTCTGAAACAACCTTTCTTTTAATTAGAGGTCAGAAAGCTGTTTATCTGAGCATTTAAGTCAAAAAGCTTATTTGTACCCTTTGAGCTACTGCTTGTCCTATTTTTATTATAGCAGCCTAACATCAGTCATCAGCCACTAAGATCTGCTGACACATCATATTGGCACCGATCTATTTCTATTGATTTGTGTTTGTTTGGTCGTCTTCTTTCTGACACAGATACGGGGTACAGGTCGGGTACAAGGCGTCCCAAAATTGTGCTGTGCAGGGACACTGTGAAATTGAAGAGGTGTTGGTCCAGCAGGATGCTACAACTGCACACAGGGCTCATCACTCATCATATCTTTATCATGAAGAACTACACTGGACTATAAACTTTACAATACCATAGCCTGCTGTGTGCATCTTCTTAAACTGTTATCAGAAGGCTGCGCACTTTTTTAAAACTGTTATTCAAGCCAACAAATACAACCTGTGTGCAGCTGAATATCCCTTAACTATCACATACCTAAAAAGTCTTGTAATCTAAAATGTTTAATGACTTCTAAATCACTAATTCTATCAATATATTGAAACAATTCAGGTAAAATACAGTTTTTTAGCTTTTCATCACCACCACCACCATCATCATCATCATCATCATCATCAGAGCATTGAAACACTGTCATCTTCTCAACCCATAAAGACCTGGTGCTACTTTTGACTTGTTCCTCTCTATTGAACATTTCTTAAGTGATTCATTACCATTTATTATAATTTTTATCCTCTGTGTTTTGCGTTTTTTAAGTGTACATCAGGCATTTTCCTATATTTAATTCACTGATCATGTAGATGTTCAATAAAACTCAGATTAAAGTTGAGGGTTGTTATATCAAAAACAGAGAAAACAGGAAAAAGGGAATTTTTCAAAAAAGATATCATTAACTGAATATAAAAATAAGTGTGTCCATCCACTGTCATTGATCCAACTGCATGGGTTTTACTGGTGAATCAGTGTTGTAGAAGATGACGGTGTTTCCACAGTAACTACGGAGCCTCTGAACGTCATGATGTCATGTGACAGCATAATTATATCTATTTTGTAAAATTGTAAAGACGCCCATGACAGTGAATGGATATTTGCTAGGATCATGACGCAAACAACAAAAATGTTAAAACCAAGAGAAAAGTATATAAAACGACAAAATAATCTAGTCATAGTTCTGAATGAATAGATACATAATATTACATAACACTTAACCCATAAAGACCCAGTGCTAGTTCTGTGGCAGTTCCCAAATACATTTTTCTCTCTATCTGATATTTCTTAAGTGATTTATTACCATTTATTATAAAATTATCATCTGTATTTTGTGTTTTTTAAGTGATAATCAGGTACTTTCTTGTATTTCATTCACTGATCATGTAGATGTTCATAAAAGCTCAGAGTAAATTCAAAGGTTATTATATCAAAACAGAAAAAACTGATGAAACAGTGACTTTTCTTTAAAATCTATTATTAACTGAACATAAACCCAGCGTCTCCATCCACATCATTGATCCAACTCCATGGGTTTTACTGGTGAATCAATGTTGTAGAAGATGACGGTGTTTCCACAGTAACTACAAAGCCTTTGAACGTCCAAATGGGTCATATCTGATGACCATGAAAAGATGAAAAACTGCATTTTACACCAATTATTTATATGTATTGATAGGATTAATGGATCAACAGTTATTAAACAGTTTAGATCAGTAGATGGTTTTGGTCACCAGTGGCTGTTTGGGTCTTTATGGATTAAGAAAACCATGTGGTTTGACAAATGTCAGTGGCTGTAGCTGCTTGTTTCTGTACAGATAATGACATATATATTGAGGAAAAAGTCACTTTTGCTTTATTTTTTTTGTTCTGGCATAATACTTATTAATAACTACATAATCAGTAACTTAAATGTACCTGAAAAATACCTGATTTTCACTTTTTAAAAATGCTAAATGCAGAGGATAATATAATAAATGATGATAAATCACTTAGAAAATGTAGAGAAAAATACACTGGGAAGCTTCTACAAAAATAGTTCTAGGTCTTTAAGGGTTGAGAACCCAAATGACAAACTGGTCTCAGCTTCTTACTCCTTGTGTAATAAATCTCCTTATGTGGAGCCTCAGCAGAAACAGACCAGCAAGATGTTTAGTTTGCCAAACCTATTAAAATGAGCCACAGTATACAGAGGATAAACAGTACCAGGACCAGGGGGCCATGTGGGAGTGTGATCAGTACATGTATGTGCTGACAGACCTGGGTAACTCGGACACGCAGACTGATCTGACGTGGATGTCTCCTTGTCTGTAGAAACGGGCTCCTGTGTTCTTCAGCTTGATGGAACCGATCTCACACAGAGCAACGGGATGAGTCAACACTTTCCTGTACACTGTCGTATCTGTCTGACTGCAGAGAACACACACACATACACACAACCTATATGTAAATGACGACAACACCACACGAGGTTACACAGACACAAACACTGAGGTAATCCACATTCATCAAACAGGACACTTATTACCCTTTGTATATACTACTAAGCTTTCATACATTTATTGCTTCCAAACACAACTGGTAGTAAATTAAAAATGACATTATGTTTTGCGTATTTGCTCTTTTAGTCCCTTGTATTTCTTTTTTCCATTGTGCAAAAGCACATGTAATATTAAAGAGATGAAAATATCCGCAAAGAGGACACAGAGGAATAATAATTCAGATTGTTTACTGAAGTAAAGGTACCAGTTCTATAATATATGTACTACCAGCAAAATGTACATCTTTTGACAATGCATTTGGCAATGAATCCAAGTGGGCTTTTGAAGAGTTCATTTAGATTAAGCAGGAAGATTCTAATACTAATACTAATACTAATACTAATACTAATACTAATTTCAATAGAATCTTTATTTTGTCAGTAGTAGTCCCACACATAAATATTCACCACACACTGAAATTTGTCTTCTGTCTTTAACCCATCACTAGATCATGCATCTCACATGTATGCTATGCTGCATGGTGGGGGAAGTGGGCTCGCTGCATCAGGCCAGTTGAGTCCAGGGGATCGAGCCAGCGACCCTTTGGTTGCCGGCTGACTCTCCAACCATCTAGACCACGGATGTCCCCCATAATACTAATACTAATACTAATACTAATACTAAAATTTATTTGTAAGTGACTTTCAAAAACCCAAGGACACTGTACAGCAAAGGATAAAAAGATAATAAATAAAATACAAAGGAAAAGTGTTACACTCATTCCATAAGGAAACTCCATCCTATAGGTTAACACAAATAATTAACACCTTTGGAGATACATGGTTGTCAGTGGAGAGGCAGGGGATAAAAACTTGTAATTAAAGCTGTCACACAAATACAGTGGATAAAAAGTACAATTGCATCTGAAAACAGTGGTTAGTAAATTATTTTTGACCTGTATTAAATAATATTCTGAATATAATACAACAGAACTTTTTTCTTTTCTTTTCTTTTCTTTTCTTTTCTTTTCTTTTCTTTTCTTTTCTTTTCCAGGAACAGAATACACAAAGTGTCTCAGGTAATATTTTAAACCATTCTTCCACTTAATAAGTTGCTTAAATACGTTGGTTTTCATTGCCTCCCATTCTCTTTTGGGGAAGTGGTGACTGCATCAGTACAGTCCTGCACCTTCATCCATGTGTTTCTAATGTTTGCAGAATGTAGTTTTACATTGTTCTGCTGAAATTTTCATGGGCTTCCCTGAACCTTGGTTGTGTCTTGAAGGCAGCATATGTGGCTTCAAAATCCAAAATAGCCAGTTCTTCTCCTTTTTTTTTTTTCCTTTGAGGAACATTTTGATAACTCACAGTCACATTTCTGACAAACTGGAGACCTTTGGCTCATCTTTTATTCCTGAAGCATTAGACCTTTTGTGCTAAATCATGATTACAGTTTTCTGTTTGTATCACCAATGTTAAAATCACTTTCTCATTTCACCACTTTATCTGACTATAAAATTCACAACTTTTACTTGAATATGTTGTAGTTTAAATTTTACAAATGAAATGAAGTCGACCAGACAAGATGTGAAATAAGTTCTATTCATGCTGTCTAAGACAAAGTAAACTTCATCACTGTTTTCAGTTTAATTAGCTTTTTTGTAGTGTTCCAACTTTTTGTGATTTGGGGTTTTACAGTATTTACTGTTGAGGTGTAATGGAGGAGTAGTATAAGGTCCATGCTTTGTTAAATGAACCACTTGACATCTCCTCACTTTATTTGATTCTGAACACACAAACACGCATTTCCTCAACATCATACATTATTGTGCACTATTGTTCCTGCACCTGGTCTGGCTTTTACAGTTGCACGTACAGTACCTGTTCTCAAAACAGAAACTGCCCACTCACCTCTTCTTGGTTAAAAAAAAAAAAAAAATAGCATCACAGCAGGATTTCTGAAGTGAGAACATGCGCTGGAGTCTGTCATCAGACACTGAATAAGGGACGAGTTTTGCTCCACTTAAACCAAGAGCTACAAACCAAATATAGAAGATAAGGATGTGATGAAGATGGATGACTCAATTAAAGCAGAATCCTCTTGTTTTCATCATACCTGGAAGTTTATGTTGATCTCAAAGATATTAATATGATGATAAAAAAAACCGTTCTTTACTACTGTGTCAAAAATCATTCCTCTTTAATAATATTGTGGATTTTTTATGATGTTCCTCTGTTGGTATCCTGCCAGAACTGCTTTTTTTTTTTTGGATTTTCCAAGTGATTATTCCTCTAAATGTGGTCAGTACAATGCATGCAGTTACCCTCTGACATACCTCACTAAGCCGTGGTGTATTCTATAAATAAAAACAAAAAAACAAAAACCTGACTGTGTGATTTCAGAGAGGTAGTACTCACAGCCTGAGCCTCTGCTCTGTTTTCAGATTCTCCGTCATCAGTGTTACTTCCACTTCGGCACTCTTATCCAAAGGAGAAACCTCCAGCTCCAGCAGGATGTGATGAGCTGAGCACAGAACAAATTTTACTTTGCCACATTGAAAAATCCATCTTGGCGTTTAGATTGTTTGCATAAACTTAGAACGGAAAGCTGAAACTCTAACAATGAACTCAACGACACAAGTCTGGAGATGATGACTGTCCATACTTGATATTCAACAGGAAAAACTGATTAACACTACTAATACATTTGGTAATAATGTGACTTTCTTTAAAATGAATTTATGCAAATCTGAAAATTATAAACTGTTGCCTATAATCTTTAAATAATTGTGATTTCAGACACATTCCTCTGTTTATTCCTATTTATACATATCAGTAATCACCTTCGACCAGGCACAGTGATCACATACTGAGTCCTAGTTACACTTTATCCATCAAGAATACATCATCTTGTCACAATCATTTCATGAGAAGAAGCAAAAACAGCATCATGGAAAGCTGAAACTCTAACACTGAACTCAATGACACCAATCTGGAAAAAAAAAAAAGCTGATTAACACTACTGACACATTTGGTTATAGTGTGACTTTATTTAAAATTTAATTAATAAAAGCTGAATATTATAAACTGATGCCCTTAAACGTTAAACAATACTGTTTTCAGACACATTCCTCTTTTTTTTCCCTCCTATTTATACATATTAGTAATCACCTTTGACCAGGTACAACGATTACAGACTGAGAATAAATCAAGAATAAATCACATCGTCACAATCATTTCATGAGAAGAAGTAAAACTATTTTATTCTAACTTTGTGGGCAACAGTGTATTATTGCTTCCACTATAATGAGCCCTGGTTTTGGCTCCTGCAGCTTCATGTCTTGAAAGAATGTGTGTAAAATTCACACAAATGTTGTGTAGTGCCCTAGTTTATAGACTTTGTGTTAACATTGCATAAAACTGTGTGGCAGTGGGTTCAGGTCTGTTTTCTGTCTGTGTTTTAATGACCATCAGACTGTATGATGCCTCACTCTGATGATGGATTCTTGTTCAGTTTTATTCATTTTTCTTTTCTTTAGCTGATGGAAACTACATTTCTCCCTATGAATGATTTATGAATGATGTTGATCTGTAACTGTAATTGTCAATCAAACTCCTTTCCCTCATTTTCGGTGTTAAGGGGAATATATTCAGCTTTTTCCACAATCTCTCTGAAACAAAAACACCACGACACTCACTGCAGAAAGGCGGCAATGAAGTTGTTAGAAGGAACAGCTTCTGCTCTTTGGGAATCGGCGACACGGCTATCCCGCTGTTGTCTGATAACCCTGAAACACAAACACGCACACGCAGGGGGTGAGGGTCACACTGTGATACTACAAAAGGCCTCCTTGTCCGTTAACTGTGTCACTGTATCAGCGTATGAGGGAGCTGAAACGATAAGAAGCTGCCAAAAGCTGCCGTGTGACGAGAGCAGAGCTGCTGCATGAGTGCAGGCTGATGCCGAGTGTTCCAGGTGATACTGAGACTGAACAGAAGGAAACAAACAGCTACATTTCTATTTTAAAGTCTGGGTTCGTTTGATATTACTCATCGTGTCTGTATCTCTCCACCCTTGGGCAAGAAATGTTATTGCTATTTTACTTTGTCTTTGCAGCTTTTATTAAATCAGGCAAGTCCTGGTCACAATGCTGAAAAGAATGGTTGTATACAGATCCAAATACAACAGCGTCACTGATTTGTTATTATCCCACCCCCCGAAGGGGAGGCAAGGGGTGTTGTTTTTGGTTCGGTTTGTTTGTTTCTTTGTTTGTTAACACTCTAGCACCAAAACTATTGGTTGAATTCATACCAAACTGGGTTTATAGATTGCCAGTGACCCAGAATAGATCTCATTACATCCTGAGAACAGTAGGTCAAAGTTCACATTTTTTATGAATTTTTCAAATCTTTTTTTTCCCCATTTACTTATAATGGGCAAAATTTCACATGTCTCTAGCAGCAAAACTATTGGTTGAATTCATACTAAATTGGGTTTATAGATTTCCAGTGACCGAGAATAGATGCCAATACATTTTGGGAAAAGTATGTCGAAGTTAAAATTTTTTTATGCATTTTTAATTCTTTTTTCTTTTCCCATTTACTTATAATAAGCGAAATTTCATGTCTATAAAAACATAAATTTTGTTTCAATTTACTTCAAACTTGGCACATATATAGAAGCAATTGATATGCTGACAACAGCACATGCATAGACATGATGACATCAGCTACATTGATGCCAAAATAAACTGCAATATGTGAGTGGCGAGGTTTGTTGTGCCTGGCACCACTTGTTTTTAAGGGCTTTGTGTAGGGATGTGGTTCACTAATCACTGGTTTGACCTTTACATAATAATTCCATGCATGAATCTATTGCATTACAGTAATTACACTGCCTGCTTTTCCCGAGACCATCTGAAATGTTAATATTATTTTTACAGCTTTACATCTGTTTCCTGTCCAGTGAGAACGAGTGTCCAATGAGTCTCCAAAATACTGATTAGTTTAATTTTGCTCTTTTTCAGCTACATTAAGATTAAAAGTACACTCCTGAATGGAATGGAAAATGCAGTTTCACAAAGATGCAAATAGGCCTGTTTTTTGGTGTCATCTAGTTCACAGGACAGCCACGCTACAAACATGTGATGAGCTTATATAACTGAATATGACACATGATCGTTGGCTCATGTGCAATTGAGCGAGGCACATTTGCTCCTGGTCCTAGTCTGCAGTGTGTGGCGTGTTCATGCCTGTTCAGCTAGTGATGGGTTACAAGCAGATGGTCAATTTGAATGACCACATGTACAATTTACTGATAAAGGTTCTTCTGCTTCTTCTGAATGTCATCGATGCATTGCAGTGGATCATAACAGAATGTTTCAACTGTCAATACCTAACATTTGGAAGTACTGACTTGATCAAAATGGCACCTAAAATCTAGGAATGACATTTTAATTACATCCATAAGTCCAATAATTAAGTCAATTTAAGTTGATTGTTCATGATGTCATTAATAACATGTATCTTTCACTCAAATAAGAAATGCGGTGGTATATAATCCACTGAAGAAGGAAGTACCACTCTTAGTTCTTTCTTTTTTTTTTTTTTTAACATGGTACATTTAAGATCACACACACCCAGTTTGCTCCTATTTCTTCCCTCCCATTTTCCCCTTTAAAGGACCATTTCTGATGATAAGGGGGGCTTTTTTTCCTGTCTGTCTGACTGTGTGTGCATGACCTGCACCAGCTGTGGGGTACTGGAAGGGAAGTTTCCTTAATCCTATCTGTTATACTCATCTGAATAATACATTTACATACTGAACTTAATCTCTTGTCCTTAGAAGGTTATTTTGGCCATAACAGATAAAAGCAAAATAACCAACTTAGAGGTGGATGAACCACATGTACAACATTCAATTTTCTAGAACACTTAAAGCAAGCATTTTTGTCAAACTTTATTTAACACACAGAGCAC
>JAPQRP010000016.1:12586794-12598137 GCA_037367295.1 Apogon hyalosoma | reverse complement strand
TAAAATTAACATTTATTTGCAACATAGTATAGCAAACTATTACATGATCAGAAACAAATTAATTTTAGCAAAAAAAAGTCTCCATTTTGACTGTCTGGGTCCACCAGAAATTTGTGATGTTAAAATGGGGTCACAAGCCAAAAAAGGTTGGGAACCACTGCACTAACCTGTTGTCAGTTTTTGGACTTTTTCTCTAATACTTTTTTTTTATGGTGACATACAAGATGATTGGCAAAAACCATGTGACTTTAGTGAGAAAAAAGTGATATAAACAATACAATGTACCACTAAAGACAACCAATATACAGTATATATTATGACTTACTAATATTATATTAGATTAGATTAGATTAGACTTTATTGATAACTGGGATCAGTGAAACACATGAGTCAAGTGTTTGTTGTTTTGTCTTTACTTGTTTGCAGGTTTAGGTTAGGTTAGTGCATGTTAAGCTTTTAAAGTATGCAGAATTTGATTGATCACTATTACATGGGCTGTATTTTTTTTATTGTCTCCAGCATAATTTATCATCACATTCTATGAGGATTTGCACGACTTAATAAAAGATCAAAGATCAATGAACATGTTCAGCAGATGCTCTGACCTCCAACAATGAAGAGGAAGCCTCCCAGAAGAGCCACACCATGCTGATAGCGTGGCACCTCCATGGGCTTCAGGGCTCTCCAGTGGCCCGTCTTCTCGTCGTACAGCCGGAGCTCCCGACTCACCACCAGCTGCTGTCTCATCACACCACCCAGAGCCAGGATGTGTGTGTCGTCTGAGCGGATTTGTGTGCGCTCAGTTTGCAGGGCTGGCTGCATGAACGGCATCATCTGGTAGTTGCTGGCCTCCAGCAGCAGGTTGACACAGGCCGTCTCAGAGCGCATCAGGGAGTCTCCTCCCTCTTCGTCATCCTGGGAGATCTGAATCAGCTCACTGGGGCTCATCAGAGGGAAGCGAATGTGGCGCATCAGAGTATAAACAGAAGGCTGGCGGTTGGGAAGGTCATGGTTCAGCCATTCTCTGGCGATTTGGTACAGCTCCATTTCAGAGAAGCCCTTCAGAGAGTTGCTGGACAGAGCGTTGGCCATGCTGGTCTCTGAGAGCTGGAGGTGGCGTCCACACTGCCTCAAAGCTGAGAGATTCTGGCTCACAAACTCACCTGGGGATAATTTAACACAAGCCAACATTAAAGCATTAAAATAAAATTTAAACCAATTGGTGGAATAAAGTTTTGTCACTGTATTCAGATAAGTGTAATCGCAATGTAATTTGTCATTGAAGAGTATTGTATTTTCAGCAGGTACGTGAACTGCAAGAGGGTTAGGAAACGATTTGTGGCTCAAATGGGAGTAAATACGCTTTAAATCCTTTTTATTACATCTTTGTGGATTCCTTTCTCTATTAAATCTTGACTGACATTCATCCGAATGTTTTCAATGCATATTTAGAGATTAATTTCATTTTGGAGATATGAGAAACTAAACCACTATGACACTAACATATACATAACAATTAATGTTGATATGACACCATGCAGCATTTTATTCATGTGAATGGACTGGAAAATTATGTGTGAAAAAACTACATTTATATACTCTAGTGGTTCACTATTGATGGGTTTCAGTGTATATTGTTTTTTGTAAAGGTTTGAGAGAATCAACTCCTTTCAGTGGTGCAGTGGTTTGTAAATCCCCTAACCTTGTTTGTGCTGATTTATGAGAAACAATGCATTTTTCAATGCTCTTAAAAGGTAATTTCCAAATTCTCACCTATGTTCAGCTGAACATCTTCCAGATGCAAGTCCGTGGCTATACGCTCCACCTCAACACAGTTGTCAATGGTCACCTGCAGAACAGAACAGATATTTTAAGTATCATACACATGTTTTCCAGTATCATATTTTAATAAGAAAGCTACCAACAAAGACCCGCTTTGCTCACATTCTTTATGCAATACTCCAAGATCATCAGTAAGTAGGAAGGACAATGCAGCATTTATTTGTGATGCAGATGTGAAACTACGTCTGCTAGATTTTCCATGTAGCTGAATATAGTAACCTGCTATTGAAAGGTGACACGATAATCACTTCTCACCTCACTGCTCAGCAGCTGATTACAGAAACTCAGAACAGGCATGACCTGCAGAAAGTTCGCAGCTTCCAGTGTGTCCTGAAGATTCCCCATGTCGAGGCTGACTTTGGATGTGTAAATGAAGTCTATGATGTTCCTTAAACCCAATTTAGTGACCCCATGCAGCTTAATCTCCTTCATCTCTTGTTCTCTCATGCCTCCTGAGCAAAGAGCACAATGAGATAAAGACAAGGTGAACACATGATTCTGCAGTATTTTATTATTTACATATATAGAGCTGATACTATAAAGCCTGTCTGCTCATACACATACACTTCACTGAATTAAAAACATACATATACAGATGAACTTTAATGATCCCAAGGGGAAATTCACTTTCACATTCTGAATGTTTTCTAATTCCTTGTGTAGGAAAAAAAAAAAATCATTCAAGGTGTAACTGAAGGAAGTGTTTTGCAGATGTGAGTTAACATGCCAACACAAACTTCCACTTTTATTTATGACTGTTTACGTATATTAGTGTAGAGTAGTGGCACTGTGAACCCAGTACAAACAGTATGTTTCACTGTGGGTTAAACCTGACAAAAGAGAATGAGGAGAAAAGAGAAGTAGCTTTTAACCATTTCATCTTTTAACTTAATGTTTAGCTTAATGTTAGGGTTTTGTTTTTTTTACTCACTTCAAAAGTTTTTTTTAAATGAGAACAGGAATTAATTATTTAGCAAGTAAAACAAAGCTTGTTCTTCTTCTGATACCTGCCTCTTTTAAATTTATTTCCGATCAAACAAAAGGCACATTTCTTGCAATAACAAGATCATTTATTGCAAGAAAACAATGTGTCTTTTGAAAGTTATGGAGAACTCAAAAATGAGACTTCAGTTTGTTTTATCACACTTTACTCTTCCTGATGACAGTTAGAGATGATAGATAAACAGGAGCTCTTGGAATAAATGAGGTATCTGCAGGTTTGAGGAAGTCAAATTTATGACTTTTAAAGATATTTTCAAGGCGTCTTTGGTCAATTTTAACATCTTACATTAAAAAAGAAAAATACAGGCCTCATAGTTATTGCTTTAAACCAGTCTTAATCATATTTCAGTCCAGCTGACATTACATTTCTATTTCTCCATCACTGATGTTTGCTCATACCTGAACCCCTCCACTTATCAATGACTGTGGGTGACTCCACTTATTCCCATCTCTATTATGATAAAATAAAAACATCAATCACAAATTTCACAATTCTTTACAAAGATTTCCAAGGCAAATGTCATTTATTGTGAATTTTCCACTATTGTCCAGATTTAAGGATTAATTGTCAATTTTAAGGATAGTTATGGCACTGATTTGGGACAATCAAATTTAAGACTTATTAAGACTATTATTGTGTAGAAAGATGAGATATTATGCTGGAAGAAAAATCAAAATCTTACTCAGTGTATTTTTCTCATTTCTAGTCAAAATATCTCATCACACTTAAAATAAGACATAATCACCTAAACAGCAACTTTTCAGTGAGATATAAAAAACTTATTTTAAGACAACAGATCTTGAAAATCTTATTTCGAGAAATCTTACCAAGATAATTTTCACTTGTTCCACTGGCAGATTTTTTTTTTGCTCAGTTCAAGATTTGTTTTGCTTAATTCAAGCAAAAAGTCTGCCAATGGAGCAAGATACGTTATCTTGGTAAGATTTCTCGAAATAAGATTTTCAAAATCTATTGTCTCAAAATCAGTTCATATATTTCACTGAAAAGTTACTCTTTTGGTCATTATGTCTTATTTTAAGTGTGATGATTTATTTTGACCAGAAATGAGAAAAATACACTTTGTAAGATTTAGATTTTCTCCACTGTAATCAAGTCTAATCTTATTGCTTCAACAGCTGGTCAAATAGTTCAAGATAACTAAGCTTGTTTAATTTTCATAACAGGGCAAATTAACCTGGAAAAAAAGAACTTTATTTTCTTGAGGTAAGTGACTTGTGAGTAATCTCAAAAAAAAAAAAAAAAAAAAAAATTGCAAAAAAAATTTCTGCTTCTAAAGTGCTCTTTATCGCCATCTAAACAGACGTGGTTTTCTTGGTTTGCATTGCACAAAGGAGTTTGTGTTTTTTCTTGTCATTTGCTTATGTCACCATGCCAGTTTCCTGTGTTGCCTCACCTGTGAACATTGCCTTGAAGTAGTCACTGGATGAAGCCATGATGACTCTGTGGACTGGGAATCTTTCATTACTGTCCCCAGGAACCAGGATCACATCACAGAGAACATCACTAGTCCGAAAGGAATCAAAGCCCTTTGGAAAAAATAAATAATAAATAGTGTTTTATTTTTACTAGCTTTGGGGGAAACTTTCCAATATGATAAATGGTAGTACTTTTGCACCCTAAGTTTAGTGGAAGATAAATGGTTTTTAACAAATAAAATGCAAATATACATGCAACACAGATGCTCCATGTTCGGTGCAGCTGAACACTTTACACAGCGGTCGAGGGGGAAGTTTTGGTTTCATGGCTTTGTCGGGTCGTTTTGGTGGCATCGCGATGGTTGGGGGCAGAGGAACTGGAACTGGAACCGGCACTGGTGGAGGTGGAGCAGGTCTGTCATCTACCAGGGAAAGGAAGAGAGGTCACTGGAGATGACAACCTCCTGTTACAGACTGTAACTTCTAATCTGCTGCTGTTGTGGAACTCTACTGGTTTAAGACAGAGCTACTATGACCAAGAATATCTGAGATGAGAAAATGAAGATATCTGATTAATGCACATGTTATTAGTGATTTAGAATGAAAGTGTTCAAGGTTAAAGCCATGTTCATTGGTTTTAGACATTCTCCTGACAGAACATTGACTGATAGTCAGAATATAGACAGCAAAGTTATACCAATCACCCATAACATGCCCACTGAGAAGAGAAGTGAACCTTACCTTTCTCTGGGTTGGATATATTAGGTAGTAAGGGAATATTTAGTCCTTGAAGCTGATGTGTTGGAAGCAGCAAAATGATCAACATTATGAACTGAGTGACTTTGACCAGGTCCATATTATAACGGTGATGACTGGGTTAGAACATCTCCACAACTGCAGGTCTTGTTGGGTGTTCCTGGTCTGCAGTGGTTAGAACCAACCAAAAATGGACTAAAGAAGGACATCCCAGTCTCATTTGATCATCTGTGGGAGGTGTTGGATAAATAAATCTGATCCATGTAGGTCAGCCTCTCTACTTCCAGGACTTTAGGGATTTGCTGCTAATGTCCTGGTCCAGATACCACAGCACACCTGCAGTGGTCTGGTGGAGTCTAGGCCTCAGGTCAGAGCTGTTTTTAGTGGATAAAGGGGAACCTACGGAATATTAGACAGGTGGTGATAATGTTCTGCTCCCATAGATGATCGATTAATTGAGATCCGGTTGTTGTTCTTTAGATACTTTTGGTTGGTATTAAACACTTCACACTGGGAATGAACAAGATATGGAGATGCTCTGACTCATGGATGCTGCCCATTTTGCTGTCTCTAACTTTGAGGTCTACATGTTCACTTGCTGCCTAATATATCCCACCCACTGACAGGTTCCATTGTAATGAGATAATCAACATTAATACCACTTTGTCTGTCAGTGGTCAGAATGTTATGGCTGATCTACATATACAAGAAGGGTATCTTTTCACATCTATGTCACTTTCTTGGAAATGACAGCACAGACATGCTGCATGATAATGTCTGTAATGATGTTATGATCACTTTCTTGCCATAATAGGATCCAGAAGATTTTAATTGGATATCTAAATCTGAAATATTTAATGAGCATTTATACTTAACCCTTTATCGGGCAAGTGATTATTCTTGATAATTTTCACATATATCACAAGACAATGACAGCAACAGTTCCAGTGAGGACAGTGAGTCAACAATCTGAGGTCCAATGTGGTCTACAGGGTCTGTAAGGTCTACCTCTGCATGAACAGTGGGTGTACCTGCTTTGTTAGGTACCATGAAGTAATGGTACTAATGTAAGGAATGATGTTCAAAGGGAGAATGTGAATGTGGACAGGGGTCTGGATCAGCACTGATGTTGGTCTAATGTTCTAAAAGTGATGTTCTAATGTTCTAAAATACATGTTCCTTTCACATTACATGTAGAATAGAATAGAATAGAATAGAATAGAATAGAATAGAATGTATTCTCATTGTACAATGGCTATACAACAAAACTGGGTAGAGCTTACCCTCTTCAGTGCCACAAAATAAAAATAAAATGATGAATAGCAATAAATAAGATATCTATCCGATAAAATCAGAGCAACCAATAAAATCAAACATCCAATTAAAACAAACATCCAGTAAACCCAACATCCAATAAAATCAGCAAGTCACTAAAAACATCCATAAAAATTCACGACCCTTTGCACATGTGTTTTTCTTGTATTTTTTTATATATATACTTCTGGGATTTATTTATTTATTTATTTATTTTTGCCACTAATGGGTAAGGAACTAAATATGGTAACTTCATTAACCTTGATTTTCTATGTAACAAGAAAAATTTGAAAAATTCCACAAAAGTAATAAAGTCTTGTTCCGTCTTCCAACAACACACTGAGGTTTAAACTTTTGATTTCAGAGTATTTCTGAGTGCCCTATAAAGGGTTAAGTCTGATAATAGTGCCATCACTAAAATCACATCTACTACACCCCAAGTGAATCAAAAACAATTGATGATAGCACCATGATTCCAAACCTAGGGAGTAAGTATATCAATATCTTACTTTTAGTTTTATTTTATTTTATTTTATTTTATTTTATTACAGCAAATTGGATATATTCTATTCTTGGCACATGGATGAAGTTAGCTTTAGGACATTAAATGAGACAGTAAAGAGAAAAGTATGAGGCCATTATTGTAGCAATATTATTTGCAAATGCGTGTGGAGAGTTGTGTGTCCATATCTCAATTTGTGTTTGTGCTGTCGGATTTGCAAATGTGTAAATTAATCTGTAACTACGTGATGAGATTTATGTGTCTGTACAAGAATCTGCAAATGTGTAAAACAACGTGTGTGTGTGTGTGTGTGTGTAATCAGGTTTGCAAAGGTAAAAAATCCACAAATCTGTATTCAGACTTGCAAATGTGTGACCGATCTGCAAATGCGTGCTAAGACCTGCAAATGTGTAGACCAATCTGTAAATACACACAGAGACATGAATGTCTGAAGTATTTCCGCTACAAGACCCAGAAATAAAGACAAATCATTGGTTACAGTCGAGCGGCTTCTCGACATTTGTGGATCTCTCACGGCAGAACTGTAGCAAAATTCACGTGTGTAAAGAGAGCCAATCGAGAAGCCGCTTGACTTGTAACCAATGATTTGTCTTTATTTGCAGATCAGTCTACACATTTGCAGACCGGTCTACACATTTGCAAATTTTAATACAGATTTGTGGATTTTTTACATTTGCAAACCTGATTACACACACTCACGTTGTTTTACACATTTGCAGATTCTTGTACAGACACACAAATCTCATCACGCATTTGCAGATTCATTTACACAATTGCAAATCCGACCGCGCACACACAAATTGAGATACGGACACACGACTCTCCACACGCATTTGCAAATAATATTGCTACAATAATGGCCTCATAGAAAAGGTCCACAGCTGGAGAAGATTATGGGGGATGAATGGGTGGTCATGCAGAAAACTGTGGTTTGTGTCCCGAGTGAAACCATGACTCATTATTTGCATTTTTTCCCTTAATATTTTCAGTTTTTAGTCACAGTTTGGTTAGGTTTTGGTACTATAATATGTGGCTAGGTTTATAAAAGTTCATGGTTAAGGTTGAAGGACACCCTTATACAATGGGGGAGGCCTTTCTGCTTGAACCTTCTGCCATTTGCTCTGTGTCTCCTTTGTATGCAACCTAAATACAACACTGCCTTACTGTCACCCTTCAGTCAACACTCCTTTATACCCTCTACTAATCCCTCAAGGAAATGGGAATAACATGCATAATACTGTTTCTGTGTACTCATCTTATTTTGGTTTCAGTTGTGTTTTATGAATAACATAAACCTCTCATCTCTCTACAAGACATGACCAGTAATTGTGAACACACACCTTGCAGCACAGGTCTGTCAGGTGGAGGAGGAGGTCTTTCTGGCTGAGGAGGTGGTCCACGAGGGTCTCTGGACTGGTTCCCACCACCCCGTCGAGACCGTCTGAGGCTCAGCTTCCATGGGCTGCCGTTATCACTGCCCCTGAAGACGGTGGAGACGCAGCAGAGACACTGAACAATGAGAATCACCAGGAGGGTATCCTGGAAACCCTAACGCAGTCAACGTGACATCAGGCTTTGGGTTCTCACAAAACTTTTATTATTTTCATAGTTTCACATGCTTGATTTTTCCTACGTTAACTATAAAATTAGTTATCAACTATTCTGATAATCGATATGTTTAAAAAAAAAAATAAAAATTCTGTTTCCAGGTTAAGTTTTAATCCTTTCCTTTCTTTTATTCTGGGCCATGAAGGCAAATGATGATGGTGATGTTAAAGTTGCAATTTTCTGTTTTTTCTGCTCTGTTATAACAATAATGTGAATATGTTTGGGTTGAGGACAAAACAAGACATTTGATCACCTTGGGTTTTGCAAAGTACTCTATCACCTTTTCTTGTATTTTATACACCAAACAATTACCAAGATCAATTCCAGAGCTAATCCTGGAAATCTTTTCCAGACCATCTGTTTGCATACATACCACAAAGTAAAGTTTAACACTAAAAAACACTCTAAGATGATCAGTAATGACTAATCTTACTAATCTACAGTGACAAATGAGTCTTACATAGAGCTACCATAAAGATTTAAGCACAGGAATTGACTGTATATTTTTATTTAAGTATATATTATATGTATATTTTTATTGACTGTATTTAAAGATCTATTTGTAACCTGATACACAAATACATTTCCCGTAATAATTTATGTCTATGAATTACGCTTTCATTGTCATTGTAAAGCTTTATGTTAGTGATGTTTTAATGCTTTTCATGTACAAATAAACTTGCTCATGTTCTCTATTGCCCTGTATTGTTTGAATTGAAGATGCAGACAATTAAACTATTAGTTACTTCAAAACTTTTGGTTTCTCTCGTTAATCAAACTTAAACCACACTCGATGCTATTAAAGGACAGTTCACTCACATGGTGAAATACGGAAATCAAGCTCTTGCCCCAAGCTTTTATCATTTACATGAAGTATGATAAAAATGAACATATTACCCCATTTCATTGGGCTCTCTGGGTTGAGGACTGTTGTCACGCCGGTTAGACCTCCTAAATAGAGACAAAACATAAGTAAATATGGGCAGAAACACATTTAAAGAAAAATAACTAACACAACTAGATTTTAGACATTATTGAAACAGCATCTGTTGAACACAGCTGGTCTGTATGATAGGTCTTTTGTGTTGTAACAGTGCGTCGGTGGTTGTAGTCTATGGAAAATGGAATGAAAGTGATCACATTTTAAGACTGACATGAAGGTAACGAGAATTTGTCAGTTTTCAAAATGTAATTAAAGAAGATATATTTTGTTTGGGAGAAAAGAAAGAAGGAAAATCGTGATTGTGTTTAATAAGTCAGTCAATTTTGTTTTGATCCTCTCCATAAATGAGCAAAGCAGATGAATGCAGTGATAATTGTAATACTACTACTACTACTACTACTGCTACTACTACTAATAACAACAACAACAACAATAATAATAATAATAATAATAATAATAATAATAATAATAATAATAATAATAATAATAATAATGTCATGATTACATTATCAGGAGCTTCTTTTGTCTGTAGTTTTATCATTGTATATTTTCAGCTGTAGTGTCATTGTCTTGTACATTTTGTAACACTGTAAGGTGTATGGGTCATTTTTTTGGACTCCTCAAAGAGTTATTGCTGCAGTACTATAGCTACTTGGGCTCTAAACTAAACTAAACTACACTAATGAACAACACACAATCACTGAGCTGTAGATTCTACTGTTTTGACCCCAGATGTCCTACGTAGGCTGAACATATGCACGTAGTCTTCACTTTTGCAATTCATCTCTGAACCATTTTTGTGTTATGTAGCAGTTGCCAGAGATGACTATCAGCTTCCTCTATATGGAGGCATCACACTATTGTTGCTCCCTTTTCCACATCATGTACAGTAATACATCTCTGGTTTTGGTTTTAGCCTTTTGTGTTCACAGTAAAAAAAAAAAAAAAACACCCTTCAATGAACTTAACAGTAAATCTGTTCTCACAAAAAACTAAAATTATGTCTTAAATGTGATTTTTACCAGTGGCTAAATGCAAAATCATGCTTTGTATGGTATTATTTACTATTTTGCTGAACAGTGGTCACTCTCCCTGCACTGCAAAGTGAAACATTGGTTAGTTAAGTATGTTATCAAATAAAAGCAGCTGCATCACAAACCTCGTAACTGATACTGTAAATGTCAGGTGGTATGTAAGGATGTACTGCCACTTCATCATTCTTAAGAGCAGATGATACATAGACTACATAAACTACATCTCCTTTTGATCAGCCATGGTTTTCTATGACACAACTTCACCTTTTACACTTCTCCATTCCTATTCCGATTCCAGTCAACCGTATTATTGTGTTGTATAACATGAGCTGTTTAAAGAACCCACAACAATGTTGTTTCCGTGATCATTTTTATGTTAGTTTTGCTCGTTGACGCTAGAAACCTGGTTATCTAAATCATTGCACAACATTTCCCAACTAGCAGAAAACACTATTCTGTAAGAGTACATGACTGTTTAGCAAGAGTTCAACAGTTCTGACGCTCAGTTCAAAGAGGATATCAAACTGATCGCTGCAGTTAAAGGACAGTAAGGCCGTCTTAATGCTATACAGGTCTGATCTACTGGCATTACCAAGGATTTCATATTCATTAACATACTCCATATTCCAAGGAACACATTTTAGATTCCTTGAATCATCTGCAGCCTTGTATATCCTCATACCTGGAACCTTAACTCAGTGTTTTTCAACCTTGGGGTCAGGACCCCACATGGGGTCTCCTGGAATACAAATGGGGTCACCTGAAATTTCTAGTAATTGATTAAAAAAAACAAACAAACTTACTAATAAAAAATATATGGTGAGTTGAGAGAGACAATCACAATCCATAAAAGACATGACAAACTGAAGCTGAAACTGAAGCAC
>JAPQRP010000016.1:12536041-12586467 GCA_037367295.1 Apogon hyalosoma | reverse complement strand
TCAGTATTCATTGTCAGCCTTGTAAATCCAAGCTGGACTGACTGTACATATCCTGACCAAGGAAAATCAAATTCTTTGTGCAGTAATCTACACCTGGCTTTTCCGCCTCTGTCCATAATAAATATAAAAAGACTAAATGTCATCTAAAATTAACGTTTATTTGCAACATAGTATAGCAAACTATTGCATGATCAAAAACAAATTAATTTTAGCAAAAAAGTTATTAACATTTCTTAAATATATAAAGGGATCCAACATGTTATTTTCCATAATGTAGGTCTGTACTGATGCTGTAAACAAGTGAATACCATGAACCTCCGGGCCACCTCCTGCATAACCCAGTGAAATACCCTGAAGCCCAGTGTGTGGCCCCTGACTGTGACGCTCTGAGCTGTAGATGCCTCACACAGACCTCGATCTACAGTAAACACACAGTGGGGCAACTGAGGGTGATGGCGACTTACCTGGTGGAAATCTTCCTCAACAGGCTGTATCCGAGGCTCCCCTCCAGCCTGCTCGTCTAACCAAACAGTACTCTGAGAAGAACAGAGAACAGAAAATGTCTGCTGCACACCGCCAGCTGGTTGGAGAGTTGACACATCTGGGTGAGCATCACCGTTTCTTGTTGCCTTAACCGAGACCTCAGTCACTTCCTGTGCTACTTCTCTTTCTTGCAGTCTGCGTCTTTTTCCGCATCTCGGTGCTCCCCAACCTGCAACACTTACAATATTGTTAAAGACAAAAAACATCTCATATGCTCATTTAAGGTCAATTTAACCCATAAAGACCCAGTGTTACTTTTGCAGTTCCCAAATGAATATTTCCTCTATATTTAACCTTTCTTAGTGAATTATCACCATTTATTGTAATAATATCCTTTGTATTTTGCATTTTTTCAGTGAAAATCATGTATTTTCCTATATTTAGTTTAATGATCAGATAGACATTCATAAAAGCTCAGATTAAAGTTGAGGGTTATTAAATGAGAAACAGAGAAAACAGAAAAAAATGACTTTATCAGCGAAGATATCAATAACTGAATGTAAAAACAAATGTCTCCATCCACTGTCACTTATCCAACTCCATGGGTTTTACTGGTGAATCAATGTTGTAGATGACAGTGTTTCCACATTCACTACGGAGTCTCTGAAGGTCCAAATGGGTCATATCTGATGCTATTTCATTGTATTGCTAGGTTTAGTGGTTCAGAAGTTATTAAACACTTTAGATCAGTAGATGATTTTGGCTGTCAGTGGCTGTTTAGCTCTGTGAGGGTTAAGGTAGCTGCTGTTTCAGTATCTGGTGTGATAACATTATATATTATTGATTCACTGATGTTTTCCATGAATCTGTTCTTAAAGTAAAAGGTAATTTTAATGGATACAGTCATTGATGATCATCATCAATATCACCACAGACAGTAGTCAATGACATTTATTGTAGAAGTTTATTTCTTTTACTAATTTTTTTATAGATGTTTTTGTAAATTTTATCGATATCGACAATCATGTAGATTCATGTCTATGGTTAGTTTCAGTTTGTCCAGGTCATTGGGATATTATCTGATTCTCTTGTTTGACTGAAATATGGTAAAAAAAAAAAAAAGTCATATAAGATTACAGCAGAGACATTTTAAAGATTTTGTGATAATGGTGAATATTTATGTTCTAAATAGTAAATAGATCAGAGAGCTGACGTCTGAATGTGAGTCTCCTTACAGATAATTTAATTCACATTCTCATTAAACATGAATTGTGTAATATTTAGTGGCAGGTAGCAGTAAAGTAGCAGATTGGTTAAATCTTGAATCTTACATCATTCTTCCCTACTGTGAAAGGCTTTTTTTTAAAAGCCAGTGTTTAGTTTGTCTGTTTTAGATTATATAGTTAAGGCGATATTAACTCTGGCCTGCACTTGAACACGGTACGTGATGGTAATGCACCATAATGTCATCTGGTACAAAATGTAAAAAAGGAGAAAAAGAGGAAGTCTAATCTGAACTACAGCTGAAACTTGTGGTACAACACGGTAGTGCAGGCCTCTGTAGGTATAAACAGAGCACTCGAGGGTAGAAATAAACAGTGATTCTCATCATTTTATGGTGATTATTCTTTGAGAAAAAACTCTGACAAAAGTTCTGTACACCTAGATAAGGATGAGACATTGCTTTGAGGTTAAGAGAAGGCAGACAGTGCGTGGGAGTTTTTTTTTTTTTTTTTTCATCCATGTGATTATTCTACAGTTAGATCCCCTTAAATGTTACACAGTGGACCTTTTAGGTAAATGTTTCTATCTGCAAGATTTTTTCCCCACTTTTATAGTAAAATACACACTTGGAACTTAACAATTTGCAGGATTTTTTTCTCTTCTTGTAACATCTATTGCCCTTTTTGCCTAAGTGTGCACACAGCTGGTGCCTTTTTAATGTTATTGTACATGAACCTGGCATTAAAGCTCTACATGTAACTTCAGCCTCACTAGTACAAAGTTAAGTAACGAAGAAAAATGCTACTCGTGCTTTAGCTTCACATATACAGTTAATATTAATAACATTAATAACAATAATAATAGTAATAATAAATCCAGAAAAGATCAGTAGGTCTTCATCACCTCAGCAGGCTTTTATTCAACCACAAACTGACGTGTATTGTACTTATTACAATCAACCCCCAAAAAGCCAGACTTTTACAAAGTGCCTCCACCCCCTCCAACTCCAAATGCAAAAATACATTTGTTTTTCACTGACCAAATCTGCCACCAAATTCACTTTCACCACCCTCAACTTTCTTACACTCGTACACTCTTTCATGAACATGTCTTGGATGTCAGACATCGCTATCAAGTCATTCCAAATTAAATAAGTTCAGAATATGTATTGCATATTTTTTGCTTCCCTTTCACAATAAAGAAGCAACCATCTTCACTTTCTTTTTCATGATGTGGTCTGACAATTTGCCTGGTCCAGTAGTGAGTCCTGTTTTCTCATTAGTGCTGTCCTCTGTTGGTATCTTAGAGTCTTGAGAACTGAATGAGGTTCCTGTTGATTTCAGCCACACTCCTGCAACCTGGATAAGGTAAATATATATATTTTTAAAAATGTATTTGTAGAGGTCAACACAATTTATCGCTGTACTTATCTGGGCACACATTACTGAGTTACTTTGAGATCATTATCTGTTTTTAAATGAGACTTCATCTTCTCTGACTCACCTGATAAAGCCATGGACAAACGAAACTCATCATTTAAGATTTGTAGCACTTCCCTCAGTCCTTCTTCACCCTGAAAGACAGCAAAACTTGTATAAAACACCAATCACAATCTGTAAAATGTACAATTGCTTAAAAACAGTCTTCAAATGGATTTTAGTTTTAATAAAAATGTCTGCTCTTGCTCATATTTTGCCCATTATACGGTTGGTATGACATGATATTCTATTATTTCTATTGGTTTATTAAGAACGATACAAAAATTAGATATGCATTTTTCACATATATTTTTCACACACTCACACACACACACACGCACACGCGCACACACACACACACACACACACACACACACACACACACATATATGTTTCTGTAGAATTCAGTCAGCAAATATATGAGAATTACTGCTCCTGTGGAAATTTGAAGGATTCAGGAAACACCTCTGCAAATTGCAAACACTACAGACTTCACACCACATAAACCTTACACCAGAACCCAAACCCAGACAGTGTCAAGGACTTCTAGGACTAAACTGTAGCCTCCAAGGACAGTAGAGCTGGTACATGATGTTACAGACAAAAAAGTGTTTCCACCAGCTGCGTGTAAAAACAAAGTTTCACATAGTACTATTTGTACCTTGTATGCAAGACCCCACACTGCTGGTCGGCCAATGAACACACACTTGGCTCCCAGTGCCAGCGCTTTCAGCACATCACTTCCTGTCCTTATTCCTCCGTCCACGTAGACCTCGATCCTGCCCTGGACTGTGTCCACGATCTCTGACAGTGCATCAATCTGTGAGCACCAATGATGAAGACATGAGGCTATTTATGTAACAGTGCACAGTCTGATATGTGTAGATGTGTTTGTAATTTCTTTTTACAAGTAAAAGTGACTATTCCAACATGTGAACTTCATAACAGATTTAGTTTAGACACGACTTTTGCTTCAATGAATCCTACATACAGCAATGCTAGTTATTTTGCTTCTGCAGAGGTGTAAGAAGTATTCGAATACTTTACTCAGTAGAAATACTGCTGTGTAAAAGCACTTCATTACAAGTAAAAGTCCTGAATTGAAAATGTTATGTGGGTAAAAATAAAGAAGTTGTTACCAGCAAAATGTAGCAAAGGTGAAAGGTCTGGTTTTTATCACAACCATATACATGTAAGAGTATTTGTATATAACTGGGTAGTTTAGTATAATGTTGCATCCTGTCTAAAGAACATAATGTGTTTATTATGTAAAAAATAACTATAAGTGTCAAATAAATATACTGGAGTGCAATGTTTGCTTCTGAAATATATCGTCATGAAGCGCAAGTAGACAGAAGTACATTGCTTGAGTTCACGTACATATTGAACATGACGAAAATTAGCACTAAAATGGTAAAATGTGGTTACCGAGGCCGGGCCTCCGTCCAGCTGCCTACCCCCATGGTTTGACACAATGATGCCCTGGACGCCGTGCTCTACGGCCAGCTCGGCGTCCTCTTTAGTCAGGATACCCTTGATGATAATAGGCAGGCGGGTGATGGACTGCAGCCAGTACACGTCCTTCCAACTGATGGAGGGATCCAAGGTGTTGGCTGGGATCCCATACTCCTCCGGGCCTCCAGTCTCCTGCTGATAGTGTAAATGAATCAAATGTAGCTGCTGTTAATGTCTATTGTTGTGGTAATGTGTCTGTACCACCAATACTTCTAATAATTCTGCTTATGGTTCAACTGATACCGATTGCTTACAATGATCAAAGTGGATAAATGAATAGTTCCTGCACATCTTGAACCACGGAGTATTTCTAACTTGTGTGCACCTTCAAAGATTTCAATACACATGAATTGAGGTACAATTACTACTAATTTTGTGACTGTAACACTTGCTGTCTTGGCCAGGTCCCCCTTAAAAAAGAGACCCCCTTTTTAATGGGACCAAACTGGTTAACCCATAAAGACCCAGTGCTACTTATCTGGCAGTTACAAAATAGTTTTTTTCCTCTATATTTTCCTTTTCTTAAGTGATTTACCACCATTTATTATAATAGTATCCTCTACATTTTGCAGTTTTTAAGTGAAAATCAAGTATTTTCCTATATTTAATTTACTGATCATGTAGATGTTCATAAAAGCATAAAAGGTGAGGGTTATTATATCAGAAAGAGAAAACTGAAGAAAAAGTGAATTTTTCAGCGAAGATATCAATAACTGAACATAAACCAAGTGTGCCCATCCACTGTCATTTATCAAACTCCATAAATTTTACTGATACATCAATGTCGTAGAAGGTGATGTGTTTCCACGTTCACTACGGAGCCTCTGAACGTTCAAATGGGTCATATCTGATGACCATGAAAAGATGACAAACTACATTTTACATCAATTATTTACATTAATTGATGGGATTAGTGGATCAACAGGTATTAAATAAGTTAGATCAGTACATGCTTTTGGTCACCAGTAGCTGTTTGGTCTTCATGGGTTAAATAAAGGTTAAATATTAAAAAAAAAAAAAAATATTACAATGACACACAACTCTGTATGCATTTTCAAATAATTATTCTAACATAATATCTGTTCCCTGTGTCACACATGTCATGTTGGTTATATAAAGCCCCCCCATCAACAACAAAAAAAAGAAATAGAAATGCCATTACCTGAAACACTCCATCAAAGTTCTTGACTTTGAGGTGTGGCGGAAGCTTGAACTGATTGCGGATGTCGTCACGACGTTTTCCTGTATAGGGCACGTCGACTGTGAGGACCAGGGCCTTGTAGCCGAGGGCCTCGACACGGTGCACAATCTGTTCTGACAGCTTACGGTCCCGGTACACATACAACTGGAACCAGCGGTAGCCGTTTGGTGCTGCTGCTACAATCTCCTCCACTGAGCAAGTGGAATAAGTGCTGGTGATGTAGCAGGTGTTGAGAGCCTCGGTGGCTGTGTGTGAGTCAGAGGTTACATTTTATTACTGCCACTTTAAGTTAAATGGGGGTAAAACCTTCAGGGTCATTTCAATGCGACCAAACCTCAGTTTTACAAGTTTACAGTTTCAAAATTTTTATGCATATGCAATGAATATTAGCACTTCTCCATAAAAAGGTTTCAAGGACTTGTGTCTACCGATATAACCAAATAACTTCTAGATATGATAGATCTAAAACCTACAGAGAGATAACATTTGGTTACAAGAAACTAGAGGTGACGTCAACTCCTGAAAACTAAATATTCTCTGATTTCAGTGAAAACTATTTTCATAAATACATGTGGCAAATGATCATTTGGGTTTAACAGATGTTCAGAACAAATTTCAGCAGCATTCAATGAAAAATAAGTAATTGTTAACGTGTGAAAAAACATATTTTTGGCTCAGAGGACCATCACAGAAAGTATTTAAATTCTGAAATGTCCTACAGACTAAACTTTTCACATGAATTGTTGAAGGAAATAGATGAATGTGAGAAAAGTTGAGTTATGTTTGAGCTGAAATTAAATGAACCAATGTGTAATAAGAACAGATTACTAACCACCATTTACATTCTACTCTGCATCAACATGATGAGATTAGTCAAAACCAGTACATGAGTTCAAGCTGCTAATGGCTTCCACAATTCCAAAAAATCTATTGAAAAATGTCTTCTACATAGGTTGCACAAAACTGAATGTTATAAGTTTGATCGTCTTGACAGATAAAGCAAAAGGTAAACCCTCCTTCCAAGATGATGTTTTCATCTTCAAGACTATGCCAATGTTAGTGCTGCCATCTACTGTCACAACCACCACTTTGAACTAAAAAAATAAAGCCTTTTCTCAATTTCAAAGAAGATTTAAAGAACTTAATTTCTAATTTACGATCCTGTATGAGAAAAAAAAAAATCTGCTCTAAAATGAACTGAAAGTTTGCCTTATTTTTTCAACTCAAGGAAAACCCATTATCCTTCAGATGAAGTAATGCACAACAGTCATCAGGATCCACAGGATGTTCTGACTGAAGAGGGGATGTTCCTTCTCAACAACAGGTCACCTCTCACTGACCCACAAACACCGGCACACACAGACAAGACAGTCTTTACCCCGGGCTGTAGCCACCTCTCCTTCATGCCAGGCCAGGCAGTGAAAAGCAGTCGGTGCAATTCCAACTGGGAAACTGATTTCTGTCCCCTGGACTGTGGTCCGAGTGTCACTCACTGATACATCCCTGAGGATCCGTGGCCTTAGCCTGATTCTGAATAAAAAAAAGGACAAAAATATTTGATCGTTTTTTCAAATGAGATGAAAGGTTTGATGTGCTGATGGAGATGAACCTCAGCATTACAGGTTATAAAGAAAAATCTCTACTGCTACAAAAATACTTTCTGTCATTTAAACAGTGATGGAAGAAGTACAAGTGGTGATACTACACTGTGAAGATACTCTTCTACAGATGCAGTGCGCTGAAGCCTGTAATTAAGTAAAGTATTACAAAAGTATTAACAGCAAAATGCACTTTTTAACAGTTGTAAATTATCACTGTGCAATGAAATGTTTTCTGTTGGTATTTTATTAAGATACTTTTGGATTCATTTTACTGATGTATTCAAGTATATGCTGAATTTGCAATTGATGTTCAAGGTTGAGCTCATTTAATATACTTAATATGATGTTGGTTAGTCTAATCTACACAAATGCATTCTATTCCATAAATTAATCTTAATCAGTTTAAAACAGCAGTCCTATTTTTAGTTTTGTGACTATGAGACTGACTGAGGAGAAATGAAGCAGAAATCTGTATATTGTGGCTGTTAATGATGCATCTTAGCGCCAATAAACATGTGACTGTGACAGGCTTAACATGGGCAAATCTTCCACATACACTAATGCTCATAAAGTTGGAATAATTTTATTTTGACCCATATTCCTCTTTTTTTATCCCTATTTAAAGAAATCAGTAATCACTTTTGACCAGGTACAATGATTACATACTGAGTCCCAGTTACACTTTATCTATCAATAAACAATCACATTGTCACAATCATTTTATGAGAAGACATAAAAATATTATCCCAACTTTATGGGCAACAATGTAAGGACGTGTCTGCAGAGCCAAGTACACCCGACTCCCAGACTTTATCTCCATCCTTCATTCACTGGACTCTGACTGCTGCTGCAATCGGGTTTTTCTGTTTGTCCCCCTTGGTTGTTCTTTCTGTTAAGAAATCATTTTTTTCCCCCTTCAATACTGTGAATTCGAGTCCCATGCATTCACAGCCCTAGACAGGAGGAGCAGCACGAGTGAAATGTCAGATTCAGGGGCACCGGTATCTGATGCGGGACTGGGTAAGGGATGATAGATAGGAGGCTCAGCCAGGCTTGGCCAATTATTTTATTTGGACTGAATAAAATGATCGGTCAGACTTTTATCAGAAATATGAAAATTAAACATTTTTGAGTTTCAAAACCTGGTGGATTTCTTTTACATTTTAGTTGACACATGCTTATTAGGAGCATTTTAAGATTACAAAAGAAAAATGTCAAAATGCTACATCATACAGTATAGCTTTAAGGTTACTTAGGATGTAGGTAACATTGTGCAGTGGATAGCACTGTTGCCTCACTGCTAGAAGGTCCTGGGTTTAATTCCAGCACATGTTCTCCCTATGTTTGTGGAAAGAGATGAATGAATACTGTAGTATAGTATAAACACAGTACCACTATGCTCAATTACTGCATTTAAAAATTAATGGCTGCTAGATGGAACAATTCTTTTGAGAACAACCATCTGAAATGATACTTTGAGATTACAGACAGTATGTCTTAAAGACATGTTCTTACATTTACAGATACATGACAAGGCATGTATCTGTAGAGATAGATATTTTCCCCAAAATCTAAATATACTCTTTCCACAGCCCCACCTTCATCCCTACAGGGGAAAATCTCTAACTTGACCCTAGACCCATCAGTAAGTAAGACCTTAGTAACAGGCCTGCTGTAATACAAACATAGATGTACAGCAGCATCACAGAGAGGAAAAACAGTCCATCAGTCTTAAAAAAGAGATTAGGAAAGCTGAGAGGAATGCATGAGGAGACACGAGGGAAAGTTTTGGGTAGGTAAAAAAAAGTCATGGCTCTGAGTCTCTGATCTATCAGTAATACATCTTTGGAAACAGTTCCTCAGTCACTACAGGGGGCTGAAGGAACACTGCAGCATCAGCAGTGATGTATTAGAACCAGCAAATTCATAGATGGAAATTACAGCGGTGGAATGTAGATACTCAGGACTATCTAAGTATCTAGTATTATGCAGTTTTATACATTACATGTCAGGGGATAATATTCTACTTTTTACTTCACTTGTCTGACAGCTTCAGTTACTTTTTGCTGTCTAGTTTTTCATCTCCTTTCAGTCCAGTGAAAACCATGTATCTCCTTATGTGTTGATTTTGAAGGTTTGTGATAAACTGAAGGATGTAGTGTTTCCTTTATGGGATGAGTTACCTTTCTCTTCTTTCTTAAAGGGGTCATATTTTGGTAAACCCACTTTTATTAATCTTTGGTAGATTTATTTGTGCATTTGGGGACCCTCATGGTTCACAAAGATTGTATTTGAACCCTCCAGGTGCTGCAAAGCTATCTTTATATTAATTTTGGCAAAAATCGAGTGGATTCCAACAGCCCGTTTTAATTCCTGCTTAATTTGTTACGTCTATAACTAGTTACGTCATTTGCACATATAAGGTCAAGACTTCCGACGAACATTTCTTTGAGTACGCCATAATTGTTTGTCAGCAGCAGCGGTTGTAGTCCAAACTGAAAATATGTCCAAACTTTGAGCCAATTACCTAAAATGCTCAGTCATTGATTGAATGGGACAGAGCAGCACAGCCAACAACCTGGAGGGGGTGGAATGTGAAGTTGCTCATGTGCATTTAAAGGGCCAGCGCTCAAAACTACCTTTCTGGTGTCATTACTAGAAATAGGGTTGAAGATGGACCTGTGGAGTTGAATTAATGAAGAATTCAGACCCAAGCATAGCATTTACAGTTTATGTAGACTACAGGGAAATGTTTTAAAATACATAATTCCATTTAAAAAAGCAAAATATCGCTCCTTTAAGATAAAGTCTTTGAAAAAGCCCTCTCAGATTTGCTGGAAAATGCTTGTCACAAAGCTGAAAACAGGCCCAATGAGCTCATGTAACTGACTTTTTTATAGATACGTAGTTCTTAAAGGACAGCAACACCAGAAAAAGTGTGAGTATCAGATCAATTTACGTCACACAATAGTAGTTTATAGTAATAGTAATTATACCTACAGTTATACATAAGCACCAGATGGACTGTATTTTAGTGTTTGTAGTGAAATACTAGTAAAGGACAGTAAAGGAAAACAGAGATTAAATAAGGCACAAATATAGCACAAGTAACTAAATACCCCACAGTCAGTGTTACTGGTGTACAATAGTGTATACTGTGTATACAGGTGTGTATCTGTACATTGTGGTTTCTATGTTAGCCATAATTTAGACAATTTCCTGTAATATTCTAAGGTATATCTATTATTATGCTTGGTTGAAGATTAAACTAGCTAATAGTATATAAAGTATTTACAGCAAAACACATGAGAGCAGCAGTAACATAAATCCAAAAACAGCATACATGACAGTAAAATACTAAGGGAACCACTTTAAGACCCAATGAACACTATTACTGTGATATTAGAATTTCTACATTAGTAAAGAATCTGAAGACTTCTTACACCACTTAGAAACTGCACCTGTCACTCACCTAAAGGGACAATAGACATGAAAAGTACACTTCTGTTCAAAGACCCTTAGATGGTATATTACAGGATAGAGTGTACTTAAATGTCAAAGTAAGTGAAAGTAATGTCATAAGTAAGTAACTTTCCCACTGTACCTTTTGTAAGCCAGTAGATTATCATCCCTGGTGCAGCATTCATCAGCTCCAGCCGCATAATAATCCCAGGTGGCCTTTGAGAGATGCTCCTTAGCATACTGCTCAAAATCTGTCAGGCATACCATAGCCATCTCTGCACAACGACCTCCTTCTCTGTGTAGAAAAAAGTTCATCAGTCGTTCCGTTTGTCACTTTCTCATACTGGAATTTATAATAAAACAGTAAAAGTGGAATGTCACATCACAATGTCAATGCATGCTTTCACTTAAATAAAGATAAGATCAAGCATTTCTTAGTATTCATTAATTTCGTAATTTAAATATTCTAACTAATGATAATATACAACATTCAAAACATCTAAACTCAATACTAAGGCTGAGACAGTAATATAACTTAAGTTAATGATTAATTGTCATAGAAATAAATGTGATTAACTCCTTTCATTTTATGGCACTAGCAAGCATAAGGCTAGCAATCATTTATGTATCATACAGTGAAGAAAAAGAGACACAACTCTGGCACACATAAGTAAATCATCCAGTTGTTTTTAACAGAAAAAATGTGATGATGTAACTAGTAGACCCTGCTTTGTCTTCTAATAATCAGACTCTTCTGGTGTCATCTGGAAACCTGATTTGTTGCTTTTCATGTGAGAAAAAAAAAAAATTGCAGGCACTAACAGTAAACACACACTTCAAGTCCAGAAGAACTGCTGAACATCACACAACAAAAAGCTTCAGGACTTACCATGACTGACTGATTTTTAACAAAAAACATTACAAAAAAAAAAACAAAAAACAATAAAAATCTCTCACACACAGGTACGTGAAGTCATAACATCAACTCTAACTGACCTTGAGCCTGTGCCCCAAATGCAGTCACTTTGAAAACAACTCACCAGAGAATCTGCACTTTGGCATCTGAGCTACCAAAAGAAACACTCAGGTTTTTTAAATTAATGTTGTTCCAACAGTGCCTGAGCCGAGTCTAACAGTTTTGTTTTTTTGTCAGCCAGAATCGAACATTTATAGAGCTACTATAAAAACCAACCAAATGACACTGTATGTGACCTGGGGCTGACCCCTACTCTTATTGTGTTTACACAAGCTGAAATGTGCTGATGGTCACTCCAACTATAGTGAGGACAAGGGGTGTCTGACACAGTATACTGTGGTCCAGATGCAGTGGTACATATAGGTACATATTTACATACTATATATACAAAGACCTACATGCTAACACACATATATGTTGTACACAAATTCAGGTTTCAGTTCAAAATAAGCTCATGGGAAACAAAAAGCAGGTTCTCACTGAGGACCAAATTAACATGACAGTTTCTTATACAGACTCATAAAACTACGGAGTAAAACAAAAATGATATCCTATTAATGTCAATGACATGCAATCGCATAGAACTATTTTGCAAGTAGTATTACTGCATGTCCTTTTACTTCAAAATACATTTGTGCATTAACAACAAATTTACTCCAAACAACTAACAGATTGATTAATTTGTGGCAAGTTTTACCAACAAGCTGTGTCAGTCTAACTTGATTCAAAGGGTGGATTCTGTACAGATAGCTTTCAAATAATAGTATATAAGTAACACTGACCATAAAGATTTGTACTTTTTATGACTACCTGAGACACTAGAGCTTCAGGTAGGAGGACGGAAATCATATCTGCATTAAATGTCTAGGGACCAGTAGTGTAATACAAGACTTTTTTTTAAAAACATTTATTTGTACCACTCTCCTACCTATAACTGAATATTAGACATTATACCATTAGTCCAGACTGTATTCTACTGAAGATAATTAAAGATAACCATAATCACATTCATCTTTGGTATCTAATCATCTTAGATATCAAATTTAAATGTAACAGGTCTAAGAAATCCTTAAACAGTGTATTTTATAGGACACATTTCAGATATTCCTCCTAGCTGAAATTAACATTTCAGATAACAACGACATAGTACAGATGACTTCACTTCTGACAATAACATGTATTAGTATTTCAATAATCTTTTTTTCAGAGCACAATATTTGACATCAGACTGAAAACACACAAGTATAAGTGGTATCATTACAGCGGCTGCGTTCTGTTTAGGTGTATCAGTTTCAGGCTTGTAATGTTGCATGATGGTTCACTGCAAGGCCTTCTGGGTAAACTAAATGGAACTCAGCCATCGTTGTCATCGGTAACGCGTGTACAGCTTGTTTTTACAAGCCCAACATCTGATGTGTAAAAGGTCTTACTTTATATATTTACAATAGGAATAAAGTTCTTACTAAGAAAGAATTCTCATCTCAGATGTCTGTAACATAATGTTTGCATGAGTATAGTAATTGTAATTAAAACTGTATTTTTACTCGTCATACTTTAATTTGGATAGACGAATTATCATAAGCGCATGTAACTCTAAAGATATTGAAGCCCATTAATAATTAAATAGTAAAATAGATCAGCGAAAAAAATAAAAATAAAAATGCTGATTGTCCAAAGAAGGAACGTCATTGTAGATACATAAAGAGAACAGGATTATATTTATGCTACACACATGACCCAACCTAGCTACAGCACTACCTAGCTTTGTATATTATTAATGAAACAAGAAGGTGTCTCAGTGTGACCTTGCAAGTCGTGGACCTTTGTTCCATAAAGTGTAAATTTACAAATATATGAGTGGTAAGTGAAGAAATGTCTACAAAAAAACTTCAAAAAGCTAGCTTACTTGCATGGTGGATGGTGTTTATTCAGTCTATACGCATTGTAATCAAGCTAGGCCTATCCGATTTAGCATTAGCCGGAAAACATTAGTTTTTACTAGTTTTTCTGTTTTTTTTTTTTTCTAACCTGGCGATGGTTGGGAAGTCGAGCTGAGTACCTGTCAGGTGAGCTCCAGTCAGTGCAACACAACAGGTAAGAATATGTCCAGTCTGACCCGAAACCCTGGTACAGATGTGTGTACTTGTACTGTTTGTGATTGTCCCAGCAGTAGTGTGCACTTTGGACAAACAGGGTGGAAAATAAAACCTCTTTGTGGGGCAACACGTGAGGCAAAGGTTTAGTGTTTGTGCATAGGATTTTAACCTCTCTAATCGACTACCCTTAAGGAAAAAAAAAAAAAAAACAACCAAAAACAAAGTTACACAAATCCACTTTTATGTAAGTAACTATTACACTATAAAGCATCATGAGGTGAAGTTGTAAATCTAAGGTCATAGGTGTCATAGAGAATGTTTGATTTTAATGTTAATGAAGATAATCTATATTAATGTATGTTTTTAAAAAGCCACGTGAAGTCAATTTGAGATTTTAATATACAATTATAAAACTTATAAACACAATAAAAATATGTTTTACTCTAAAACTATAGCATGTAAATAAATCTAGTTCTTTATGTAACATAAAATGAACAACTAAGCCTGTATATTATATATTTGGATAGTGAAAATAGATAACTTTGTCCTATTATGTTAAGAGATTAAAATCCGTAAGAAATAGTCACAGTTTTTCTTTTTTCTTTTCTTTCTTTTTTTTTTTTTTACTCACCTGTTACAAATGCTCATTCTCTCTCAGCAACACTTCTCTCCTGGTAGATTCATAACCTGTGAACAGACCAAACTGTTCAACAAATACGTGTGGTGTGATTTACCAGTGCTACTATTAACTATACTGATAATTTTGTGTACATGTATCTGTGTGATTGTGGTGATGCTAATCAATGGCCATAAAGAGTGAGAGGTTCAATACAGTATTTGTGCAATACTTTGATTTATGAACAAAAACACAACAATAATAAAAATAATAATAATGATAATGATAATGATAATAATAATAATAATAATAATAATGATGATGATGATGATGATGGTACAACAAATACTGATAATGTTTGTAACTAAAATGCAGATAGTGCAGGTCCTACAGTCTGTGCTTTCAGCTGTGAACACTTGAGGGCAGCACAATACTGAATGAAAGTCCATTCATTCAACATCTGCAAAGCAGCTAAACACAAACAGGCTGACATTTAATGCGTGTTTTGCCAGTGCTGCTCTCCACACAAGCTGTGTCACTATAGAGTAACATACATGACCTCTGATGTCACACCTGCTGGTGTCATAAACAGTACAATGTATAATACGACCTTTCTTTCAGATGTCTATCACCTTATTAAATTGGAGGGGTGTTGAGAAGCCCAGATATATTTGGTTTTTTTAGTGGGGGTGTTTGGAATAAATAAGAAATAGCTCCAGGAAAAAAGGTCTGGGTTTTTATTAAATTATGTGTAACATTCAAAGAATACTGTGAGTATAGAATAAGTTTATACTGTATATTTACATAGTAACATAATCAATGGGATCATTATTAATGAAACAAATGGCGTACATTTTTTTCCTGAAGAACAGTATCAGTATTATAAAAAAACAACCAGAAAAGAGGAAAACACAAACTGAGACCATAATGACACCATCAGTCTCAATTTCAGGTCCAGTCCTGATTTTTATACTATTAATATTACGGTGTAGCTCACAGGAAAGCAAAATGCAGACATTTGAAGATAGTAAAACAAAGATCATTAAGATTTTTAGAATTATTTAGAACTCTACGTCTGTAGTAGGATTTTGTTTGTCGTGACAGCTTTTAAAATCAACGTTTTATATCTTTTTTTTGTTGGAAATGCTAAATTATCTGGTACAAAGCCTCTTAAAGTGTGCAACATAGCTTAACATACACGAACCTAAACAAAATGGAACCAAACAACAACAAAAACAACAACAACAATAAAAACAACTTAAATCTATGTGTATCAGGTCAGTTTCAATATAGCTGATGCTCCTTTTACCTCAACCCAATCCATCCATTCCAACTTTTATCAAAAATATCTATTTTGACTTGACCTTTGTGTAAAATATAATACAAGTATTACATATTTTACCACTGGCTGACACTCTTAGGCTCTAATAATTTTCTTACTTGGACTTTGTTTGTGTTTTTACTCCCATTTTCAGCGTGGTTTGATGTGTGTACTGAATGTTAGCCTCTGTCCTGTGTAGGCTGTGAATATTTAGAGTCACTCAATGGCTTCTGGGTACACATTGTCCAGGTGAATTTCTAGAATACCTGGTGTGTGGTATTTAGTGACCAAGGCTACACATGATAAACATTATGTCACTTTCTGTCTGATGTTTTGGTTTATAACATCACTCGGGCCTGTTGTGTCAGTGGGAGTGCCCATAAACAAATCCTGACACTTTTGTGCTACTTGAATTTCTCTTGTGAAGAACCACAGTGTGTGTACATTCAGGAAAACAAACCTAATGATACATAAAAAGCAGAATCCATTAGAAGTGCAAGTGGATACAAAACCAGAGGTGGATGGAATCGGTGTCTTACCTTAACCTGAGCTGTTTGGCCGGCCTGCGGTACGTGATGGTTCCGCTCTCATGTGACAGGGTCGTGTCAGAGGGCACCCCAGCCCCCCACCCACTCCCTCCCCCACCTCCCTCTGACCTCCCGCATCCCCCGCCCCTCTCAGTGTGATGCTCCGCCCACAGTGGCTCAACACCAGCTAAGCCTCTCTGTCAGCACTCTGGGCCCTGGCCTCTCTTTGTGCTGAAATCACACCCAAAGCTGCAGGTCAGTCGTTTATTGAAGGATACAAACACCTCCTGCTTTCCTTCTGCCTTTCCTTCCTTCCACCATCTCTCTTTTTTACTTCCTTCCCTCCTCCTCTTCATCCTTTTTCTAGTCTCCTCAGCTTCTTCCACACCTTGTTTATTGTTACCTTCATTTGTTTTTCTATCGTTTACTCACCCAAATTCATTCATTCATCCATTTTCTGAACCCACTTTATCCTCACTAATGTCACGGGGGTCGCAGGAGCCTATCCCAGCTACTTATGGGTGAAGGCGGGGTACACCCTGGATGAGTCCCCAGTTACCCAGATTTTCTGTAATTTATTTCACCTCTATTTCTTCTTCACAAATATCATTCTTTTTGCCCTCACAATTTTTTCGTTTTTCATCCTCGTTCTACTCTGTTTTTGGTACCTTATTCCAGGGGTTCATGAACACATCGAGGTTCTATAATTTTGATAGTAACTATTGCATTTAATATAATTTTGCATTACAATTCTTATATTCCTATTATTTTCATTACAGATCAGTGGCTAGGCTATCTAGCCTATCGAGGCTATCTCAGTGAAATTCATGGTGCTGTATTTAATTTTTTTTCCCCAGGATTTACTTTGATTTCATATGCATGTACAACACAATGTTTTGATGTTAAGTGTTTTTTTTTTCACTTATTTCAGTTCATATTTTTATGGTATTTTATCTTGATGATATTACAGTAGAGAGTATACCCACATTTTTTGCATTTTATGTATTTTAATTTAATGTTTTAAAAGTCAGCATAATTTCCCAACATTATATTAAAAAATGTAAAAAAAACCAAAAAAACTAAACTAAATTTAACTAAATTGTAAATGTGAAACAACAGGAAGGTTTTTGTCTTGTTATATCTTATGTCTTTTACATAACTTTTGTCAAGAAACACATAAAACACAAAATATGTTGTTATGTGCCGCAAAGAGGTAGGCAAAGATGCCAAAAATATGTACAGAGAACAACAGAAAGGAAAATGGAAAATTAAAATGGGAGGGATAAAATAAAATAACACAAAGTTTAAATAGACAGGACCATATACTAATAGACTCATGATTGCTTGTATCATTTTATTTTTATTTTTATTTATTTTTATTTTTTTCTTTTCTTGAGGTGTTGGAAAAATGATTTTCCCCCGGAGATAAATAAAATGTATCTGTTTCTCAAAAAATGCCAAATTAAAAGTAATTATAGCTGTCAGACAAATGTAGTGGATTAATAAGTACAATATTTCATTCTGACATGTAGTGGAGGAGACGTGCAGAGTTGCATTACTTGTAAATACTCAAATACAAGTACCTCAAGTGTGTACTTAATTACAGTTATGTAGAAAAATCCTTATTTACTATCTATCACCAGTAACTATGAGGCCATACATTTACATTATGCAAGATTATCTGTCGCTCACGCCTTTACAGAGCTTTAAAATAATAGACATGATCTGATAAATATGAGACAAAGGCTTGAAAAAACAAAGGAGCAAAAGCTGGGAGGCTCTTCCTGGAAATGTCAAACCTTTCAGGGGTCTTTGACAGGTGTTTTGAAGGTCTTTGCATATAAAACACAGATGTCCCAACCTTTGATATCATGAGCTTGTTATGTTAGGGTCCCCGTTTGTAAGTGATGGATCGATGGCAGGATGTGAGAGAAAATGGTATGAATGCCACAGTGTTTCAGCTCACCGCGAATGAAACAAAACGCCCAGAGAAGTTGTTCAAGCATTTTAAAACAGCGGTGGAGTGGAGTGAAGTTAAATTAGATTCTCTTGCTCTTATTCCATTACGGTCCTCGAATTGGATTTACTTTTTGTAAATGTAATATCTTCGGTAACAAAACCTGGCTTCTCCAGAGATGTCTGTCTTGGTGCATGTGTGTTTGAATTTGGGAGTTTTATTTTGGCTTTAACACAAAGGCTGAGAGGGTGAAGCCAAGGGCTACATGTGACGAGCTGGACCTCCACGGGGAGGTGTGGGTGTTACCTGCACTGAGAGGAGGTGCAAATTGTGTTAATCCACAGCTGGCCTCGATGTTTAATACCACGGAGTCGGATTTGGCTCCGGGGCCGCCGTATTGAGGTACTGGACGTTCAGCTGAGTGGAAAACCTCTTCCACATGCTGGTTGAGGCTCTGCCCCGAGGCGGCAGCCCAGCACGCCGCAGCACATGTGTGTTGAATTGTCAAGGTGTTATCATGCCCTGGCGAGGCTCTGAGCTCCTCCGCCTCTGTCTCTCCCAGGTTTATTATCAGACTAAATACAGCCCCATCCACAGACACGGGTCCTTGATTCAACACAGCAACCAGCGCTGACTGTTCATCGTGTTTTTCACACACAGCAAAAAAGAAAGACACACAGATTTTCATGTATTTATAGAATGAATGAAACAAATGGCTAAATACCATTACCTACTGGCTCTGATTCAGCTGTTTCCAGCTTTCCCACACGAGGAGGGCAAAGCAGCAATAAAATGCCATAATGAAATGATTGAACAAAGTGTATGGCACAAAATAAAAGCAAGTTAACCACTAGGCCCGTAAAATGGCCAAGACCCAAGTCAAGGGAGCTGGATGTAGTGCATATAAAACTGGTGCAACAGAAACAGACTTGTCAAGATGAGTGATAGAAATGATATAATAAAAGATAATTACAAGAGTAGAAAACCTGTTTCTCAGTGAATTAAGACATGATAATATACTCAAATCTTGTCTGCTTTAACAATAGTTTAAGACATATACATATACCACTATTAAGGATTTTTCCATTTAATTACTGTGAATTTTGAATCCTATTAAAAATGTTAAAATAACCAAAAAAAAAAAAAAAAAAAAAAGACTTGCCAAATAATGGAGGGTTAGTTTTTTGGATGCTATAAAATATTTAAAATGTAATTTTCTGTAGCAGTTAAGTCAATTGATTCTCTTTCTACTTCAGAAAAGTTAGTTTTTCCAGTTTCTAGAGTGTGTAGCTGCTGTATTTTAACATATTTTACATCAGCAAAAGCCTCTATCAAAGCCAAAGCAAAGGCGAAGGAGCAAACACATCAGAGGCTGTAAATGTCATGTAGCAGCTGATTGATGGATGTCCAGAGTATTTGATGTCTGGGACAGAGCGGAGCATGCAGTCCACACTCATGCTGTTTCAGGCTGTTTTGGTTCATGGTCCGTAAATTGTCAGACTTTCATTTTTTCTCAGTTTGGGTCTGTATCAGTGACATGCATGTGTCCTTATTGGGCTTGTCAAGACTTTTGATTGATTTAATGGATTTGGTTTATTCATGCTTTTAAACTGAACATACATTACTTACATCTAGTTACTCTAAACCATATAGTCCATGTAAGACAACGTTTTTTAAGATAACATGATGGTTTTCTCTTTATTCATGTGATGCTTGGTACTCTGTCTTTTGATGTGAATGTGAATACATGCCTCATGCACAAGCCAGAGAAATGTGTTTGCCAGAAAGGCATTAGTTGGATATGACATTGAAAGGGAAGACAAACAGGTCGGTGAAAAGTAAAGCCATGAAAGTCACAACTTCGTTTAGCCATCCTCAAAATGTATCATCTCTTCAGGACAGATTCTTTCTCATTATATGCTAGATCTTAACTGTGAATTTATTTTCTCCAGTTTTAATTTGTCACCTTTAAATTATCTGATGTCATGGTCTACGTAAGCTTCACACCCCGTATGCCAGATAATATAGAAATAAACACCCACATAGCAGAATGAGGTTTACCAACTATGACTTAGTTCTAAAAACTCATACCTTTCAATGACAATATGAAAACTATTCAACAAAATCCATAATTCTGGATGTCGGATCACTACTGTCATATTACTCAAGATTGGTCATGGTCTTGGCTTTGTCTCGACTGCATTTTTGCTCTGTTTTGTCTTGGTTTTGGACAAAGAGGACTCAAGATTCTATTTCAAGACTGGTCAAGACCACAACTGCAGGAATATCACTACATTTCCTCTGCAATGTCCAATTTATTGGTTAACATCAAAGCTGTGATTTTGGAAAAAACAAAACAAAAAAATGTCTTTTAGCTGTAAAACGTTTTCCCAACTCTCGACTCGGGTTGCAATCTAGAAGAAAAATAGAAAGAAAAAAGAAAGAAAAAGACCCCTCCTTAGAGGTTTTATTACCTCAAAGATGATTGTTATGTAAGTGTTACCATGGCTAAATTAACTGGTTTGTATCATACATGTTAGAGTCTGTCTCCATACTTTCTTGTCTTGGTTATAATTTGATTTCAGTATATGTCACCTTGGGAGAAAAAACGTATTTGTCCAAAAAAATTGAATCTACAGTAGGGGAAAAACGTCTTTAGACACCTTCAAAATTTTACACAATTTCAAATACTATCAGGAAATATTTGCAGAAAAATCTTGTTTGTGCTTCAAAAGGTATAGCTGCATCAGACAGACACAAACAAACACAAATGATTTTTTTAGTTTATTGTTAACAAGTAAAAATAACAAACTTCAGTTCTTGACAGATTCAGTTCAGTTCAGCTCGTATTTTATTTACAAATCATTTAAAATATGTATACAAGTTGTATTCATAATTTAAATTCATCATGTCAGGCCCTGGATGTGTTTCATTATCTTTCTTAAACATCCAGTTTTGACCTCTACAGAACGTGCAGTAGGTTTGGAGAATGGACAATACTTTGCAGAGTTCAATGACTTCAAAATGATTCTTAATTCAATAAATCACAAATATATGGGGCGTCCAAAAACTTTTTTTCCACCACTGAATATAATAATCAGTTTTAATGCATATTGATATGGATAGTGACTGCTCTATCACCAAGACAATACATGGCATCACTGACCACTTCTAAGGTATTTTGTCAGTGGGGATGTACAGAATCCAACATGATGAGCTAAGTTTTGACAGTTCTGACACGTAGTTCAAAAATCTGCAGCGACAGACAGCCAAAAGTCAACACAGCTGGCAGTTCTTCTTGTTGTCATGGTCGACCTCGATGTTGTTAGAGTTTACTGTCGTCTTTCATTACCAGTAATTGATATCTTGTTCCTCATCTATTGCGATTTCTAAATACCCCATCAGTGCACACAGCCTGAAGGAAACTGAGCGTCCAAGTGAGTGAGTGTGTGTTCACAAGTGTCCACCAAAAGCTGCATCTGGTTGTATTAAACAACTCCAATTCATCTGAACTTTATGAAGCCAAGTAAAACTTCTTTTTCCTCTCCTGGAAACATATTTTCTCAGCTTTCTCTTGCTTCGAACTATAAATGTCTTCACCTGTCTGTTGTGTTGAGCAACAATGTGAGGAAGGCTCTTTAATTTTCAAGTTATTTTGTGGAGTTTTATGAGTTTTTTTTTATTGTTGAGAAACAAAAAAAATCTTGGATTCTGACTAAATTATGTAATTAAGGATGAGTAATTCTTGAAGCATGTAGGATGTCGCATTGGACGAACTGCTATTAACGAAGGTTGGATGTGGCTTCTCTGGAGAATTGTGCCATCTTTTTTTGTCTGTTACACTTGTTAAACGGTGTTTGAAGTGCCGATGGTAACAGAGTAAAGATAGACTGTTAGCACATTTGCTGTTGTAATTTCATTTTTCTATTTCTTTCATAAGAGCGAATGACTTTCCATAATAAAAGTAAATCCTTTGAAGTTTGGGGGGCAATAATAGCCTGCCTAAAATGTTGTGTCCTCCAAGCCTGGCTTTTTGAACCCTTTTACTGGGGTGAATACTTGAACTTTCTTTGGGGACACAAAGACATTGTACTGTATATAAAAAAATCACATAAAAGTCTTGCCGTTCAGTTCTTCTACTTTATAATATGTAATAAATACGCTGGGATACTTCTTTCTGATCATTGGAAATCCAGATAGTTTTGATTTAATGCCTCTGTGAAATAAGAACGGGATAACAATGCAGTCCAACTTGCCCTCTTCTTCGCTTTCTTTTCCCCTTTCCCATGTTTTCTCTTCTTTCCTGCTCATCATCTGAAACTTTTCATGTGCCCTGGAGGCTCATTTGGAAAGCTTCATGTCTAATCAGTTGCTGCTGAAATGCGAATCCACTGTGACAACTTCTCTAATCAGTTCTCTCCGAGCCTCCCCATGCCCTTCGTAGAAATTATGCAAATCACAGAGCAATAACCTGGCCAATTAAAATCAGACTCCTTATTCATTCCTGCTGCCTTTTTTTTTTTTTTTTTGCCAGTTAAGGGAGAAGGAAAAGACACATGGTACAGTACATGACTGGGGGATGCAGCTTTGGGCTGCATTGTGCCAATACACAAATTGATTGTCTACATCTGCTGTTTGTTTGGAGTTTGACCTTCCCTTGTTCCCTTAGCTGAAAACTGACTATGGCTGAAAAGATAGCAATATATGCATATGCCCATGGCAACATGCAAACATAAATATTACTTATTAATGGTGAAAAAGCATGATTTTCTTTGCTGGCTGGGCACTTTGGTTTTACTTGTGGCTCCTAGAGATTTAGCTCTGATGCAGAAGACCCAGAATTTATTTTTTATTTGTATTTATTTATTTTTAATTTTATTGGTTTATTTAATAGGGACCATGCACATTTATGAACACTGCTGTTTAAAAAATACACCCATGTAAATATGCTAGAATTAGTAAAAAAAACTACTTTTCATCTGCAGTCCCTGGACAGGTGATGGAAACAAGACATGAAACAGCCAACATTAATACATCACTCGTTCACTATAAATTAAAAAAATTTAAAAATGCACCTAAGGATAACATAGGCATCATCAAAACAAACAAACAAACAAATAAACAAATAAACAAAAACAAATATGATGTAGTATGATCACAGGGGCATTAGCCTATACATTTGCCTCTATATTTACATACAACTAAACAGAGAAAGTGTATGGGGGATGAAATGATGAAAACTTCAGAGAACTATGTCATGCGGGAATTAATGGGCCAACCCCCACTTTGATAATCTAAAGCAAAGGTCAGGAGACTGTCTGTATTTAAAGGTCTGCTTTGTTTCAGAACCATAAGACCATGCTTTATTTAGGTGTTTGTGTAATGGGGCCAGAAGAATCAGGGTTATTTAGATACAAAGTTTGTAGTTCATAGTTTGTTTTTATTTGTCATTTTGTAAGATTTAGAGGGATCTAATTGCAGAAATGAAATATAATATTCATTATACTGTGCCAATAGGCTACATCCACAGGGAAGTAAGAGCTGTTGTGTTTTTGTCACCTTAGAATGAGGTATTTATATCTATAGAAGGAGTGGGTCTTTTCCACATGTTGCACAGAAGCTCAGAACAAACTTCTTCTGTTTTTCCATTTTATGGTGGCATCCAATGTTAAAGTGTATCACTGTCCCTACTATTTTTACATATCAACTTATTAAGCCCATACCTTTTCAAACTTGAGGTTACAACACAAAGATTATCACTGGGCTTCCAGGTGTCTGATTAAAATGTAAAGTAATAATATATGTGAATTAATGTTCCTGATTTAGTAGAAAAGGGTATGTAAAATTCAGAGAGGCCACAGTTGTAAAAGATATAGCAAAAGGAAAATGAAACAAACACACTAGAAGTGTCTGAAAAAACACAAGATGAAAATGATGAACTGCTTAAAACCAGCAAACATGTAAATGATGTTAAAAGAGATTTTCAGATACTGTTTTAGCAATGGAAATGTCAGTTGTGTTTGTGTATGTTAGCATGTGAATTGTTTTATGCGTTGGTATCAATCACCAACTGACATTACTTGTGATTGTTAGAAGTGAATGTTGACATTATTTTGATATCCATGATGGATTGTTTTGACAGTGCACAAGTCAGTAAAAGGCACTAAGTTGATTTTCTTGGATCTCAAGCTGAAAAAGTTTGAGAATCACTGCCCTCAAATAAAAGGTCTAGAACAGCTAAAACACACAGATGATTTTGTGTTTTTAGTGAACACTGTAGGGGAAGGTGAGGAGAGGTCTAGTTGGCTACAATCTGATGCAGGATGCAGGACATCTGTGTGGAAACCACAATATACTGATTTCCCCAGTGGCTGGCAAACGCGTAGTTTATAGACTCCACCCCCTCAAGTTGGTCAATAAAACCATGTCCAACAAAAGTTTCCCAAAAATAATAGCGTTCTGTCTAGCTCGTTTGTACTGAAGTTGTCATCTTTCTCATTACTGTTTTTCAAATGCAGTTTTTAAGGTGTAAAAAAGCAGTGATTGATAGATGTCACAACATTTGCTGTTGCTACATTAGACACACAAAGTAGGACAGCAATCTGATAATCTTTACATGATTTAATCTGTTGTGTAAACCTGGGTGCAAAATTAATCACAGTCAACATGGCAGCCCATGTAACTAAAAATATTTTGTCTTCAGTTTTCTGACTTAGCAGGAAGCAATGTTTATCTTTATATGCAGCCTATGGGCAGTTCAATACGAATATGAACCTGGATTTGTTTGTGATAAACTCAGTGTTGCCCCCATATTAAAACATTCTTTGTTCCAACACATTTATGTGCTTGAACTGAAGTTCACTCTTGGTATTTAATTTGATTTGTGTTTCTTGCAGGTAGAAGTTATGCTTGAGACTTGCACTTTGGGAGTATTCCAGCATGATACCATGCAGATCTATTAAAAACCCACACTAAAGTCCTGCAACCCTGGAGCTAATTATCTGCTGATGTGAAAGCAAATCCAAATAAATACTGCAGCTGCGAATATGCTTAGCATAATGTGTTCCTTGTGGAGCGGCACACAGCGTTAGGCTACTTTGGAAATACATTATGCAGTGTAATTCGGAGGAAAAAAGAAAGTGTTTGAGCCAAATGTATCCTCCCCATTACTGAAGTGATGGAGGGGTAACATGCCTCATTTAGGAGATTCATTTGAGGCTTTGGAGAAATGACTCAAATGTAGGGAAACCTAAAACATAATGCATTATCCTCTGCAGAAGGGGTTGTAATGTGAACAACAATACATGGCAGGGACAGGTATGAGGAGCTGAGGTAACATTTAGTGTTAAATTAAATAAGATTAAATCTGTGTGCGTGTGGAGGTAAATGGTAAAAGGCATCAATCTACATGCTGATTCATTCCTTTGACTGTTGCACTGCAACACTAATCTGTCACAGGATAGACACAACTGATGAAAATCAGACACCTTATTTGTGACCGCTGCACAAAGTCAAACCATTTCTCAGAGCCTAATCAATTTGAAGACAACTGGAAAAGTATATTTAGCTCAAAGAGCCGAGTGGGATGTAAATATTTTTACTGGATTTTTCCATTTAATGATATGCAGCAGATGTGGAACGAGGCGGAGGCAGGAGGCATGGGAATCACTTTACTGACTGACTGTGTCATGGCCAATACGAATCCAGAGAGAGACAATAGCAGACTTTCAAGTACGTATTAAAGAGGTTGAAGGTTAAATATGTTTTACTGCAGCCCCCGTATCTACAAACCCAAGACCCTTTTATCCTGAAATAACTGGGTTTTACAATAAAAGGACTAAAGTTGTTTTTGTCAATTCTACTCCTTTGATTGTATGGTTTGGCAGAAGGAACCAAGAATTTGTTATGCATTACAGATAGAATGCTAAACTCTCATTTTCCCACTTTGATGAAATCTGGACAAATTGTGGGCTTTTCTTAGGACTGCTTGGCTTTGGATGTGCGTGCATGTTTTTCCTGTGTATATGCATCCCTATGTTGTGTGTGTGTGTGTGTGAGACAGAATAAGGTCTCTGAATCTCCCCTCTGGCCATCACTAAGAGTTGTCAATCACCTCCTCCTTTAATTTCAAAAAGATGAGCGCTCACATGCTAGTGTTACGCCCACCTCGCCACAGGCTCTGGCACTGACTCTGAAGCCTGTTGGTCCCTCCACCCAAAATATGGAACCAGGGTGACGGGCACAAAAGACATATTTAGCAAATTCAAAGTGGCGCCACATTAGTTTTACACAATTTCTGTTGGATTCAACAAAGCCTTAAATCCCCCAAAACACACCATATCAGATAGCAAATGGAAAGCACAAGTGTATTTTGAGTTGAGTGTGTGTGTGTTTTGCTGGTCTAGACAAAGCAGGATGATTTGCTTATGTAATTTGTCTCAGTTCTAGGGTCTTTCATTTGAGCACTGTCTGTATAAAGGAAATCCACCAAGTATCGACATTAAGCAGCAGTTCAATACAATTCAGAATCTGCAAATTCAATACGTGTAATAAACTGACATGTTAAAGCATATCATTGCAAATAATATCATCAATAATTCTAGTGTATTTATAGATGTATTACTTTCTCTTTTGTTGAGTAATTTTCAGCTTCTATCTGAATCTTTCTATTACTAACTTTTTTTTAAATGTTTTTTGTATCTATAGACACCCAACCCTAGACTTCAGGCTGAGTCTGCACCATCAACATTAAACAACAACCAGCAGTTCAACGTCAGCAAATGAAAAAGTCCCCACGTAGCTCCACTGTGTCGAGATGTTTTGGTGAGTTATGAGTTAATTTGCATGGGAAAACTGCAAATGTGGAGACAGAAGTAACACAGTGAGATTACTGTTATTACTGTACTGAAGTACATTTTTGTGTAATTTTTTCAAAAGAGCGCTGCATTCATTAAATTTTCTAAAGTATGTTTACTGAGAGATGTTTTTTCTTCATTGCATCTGTGACAAAGTAAAAAATACAATGTCTAAAAGAAATGCTTGCCAGGAAATGAAGGGAAGTAGCAAAAAAATTAACTCTCAAGACCTAAACGCAGACCTAAGGGGCCGCTTCAACTTCAAGACCGAGAACATGTGAATTTTGTGAACTTTGTCCGAACAAGAATGTGTAATAGTCAATGTCAAAAGCTTTACATGTAACCTGCATAAATGAACCGCATCTGTATCCATGGTAACAGCCACTACCTCTCATGCTGATTCACAGGGTAGCAAATTATTACTAGTTTTTTGTTTGTGTTAACCTGTTAGTCTAGCAAATATTTACACGCTATTTGAACCACAGACGTTTCCACGCTGCATCTCTTAACGTTATATTAACCCATAAAGACCCAAACAATCTGCTGATTTAACATTGTTTCATAACTTCTGATTCACTTAGCCTATCAATCCATGTAAATAATAGGTGTGAAATGCAGTTTGTCATCTTTTCATGGTCATCAGATATGACCCATTTGGACGTTCAGAGGCTCTGTAGTGAATGTGGAAACACTGTCATCTTCTACAACATTGATTCACCAGTAAAACCCATGTATTTTGACAAATGACAGTGAATGGAGACACTTGTTTTTATGTTTAGTTAATGATAGATTTTATTGAAAAAGTCACTTTTTCATCAGCTTTCTCTGTTTCTGATATAATAACCTTTGAATTTACTCTGAGATTTTATGAACATCTAAATGATCTGTAAAATAAATATAGGAAAATATATGATTTTCTCTGAAAAATTATAAAATGCATAGAATAATATTACAATGAGTGTTGATAAATCACTTAAGAAAGGTTACATCTTCTGAAAAATTCACATGGGAACTGTCACAAAAGTAGCACTGGGTTTTTATGGGTTAATTTCATCTCAGACTTGAAGGATGAGAAACAACATTTTAATCTGACAGGAAAATAGGAAAAAAAAACACACTTTCAGTCTAGTATCTTTTTCCTTTTAATAGTTTCGCCAACATAACAATACGTTTTCCGGAGCAAAATATTAGTATGATTTACACTCTGTTGAAATGGACTGAGGAGAGAGAATCAGCAGGTTTATATGTAGTTTTTTCCCTCCATCCTTTTTTGGCACCTTTTTCTGTAAAATATACAGGCAAAAAACTACTTCCAAAAAGAAACACTGACCAGTTCAGATGGACTCAGATCTCAGGTTATGAAATACATTTCAGGAGAAGATAGAAAGTGAGAACAGGATGGTGTCGACAGATTTATGTGTAGAGGAGGGATGTTGTAGGCTCCTCTCCCTCTGTGCTGAATTCTGTTATCATACCTGCAACGTGGCTCACGTTCCTCAGTTTCCACCTGCTATCAGCGGTAGGACGCCACCACCTGGCCATTGGGTGCCTCCACTGACAGGTGAGGACACAATTCCTACAGAGAGAGGCTTTGCATGTGGCATCAGGTTTAACAAGCTGTCACCAGGCTTTAGGGGATTGACGAATGATGGCGGCTTTGAATGTGTGTCGATGTGTACCCAGATATACTGTACACCCATTGCACATGAATATATGTGAGTGTGTGTGTGTGTGTGTGTGTGTGTGTGTGTGACACTGTAAAAGTGCAGGAGACTCCTGGACCTGTTTCCAGTTAAAAGCAGAAGCCCCCACAACAAAGGGCCTGGCCAGGGGAGTCGTAACGAGGAGAATATCATTTTTCTTTTGGCCCCTGTGATCTGCCATTCTTACGTTTCACTTTCAAAGCTCTGCTCGCTGGCAGAAGTCCTCAGCCCCGCATCTCGGATGGAAAGAAGGAACGCTGCCCCACGCCTCTCCTCACCTCCCATCCCATCCCATCTTCCCCCCCAAAAAAAAGAAACAAAAAAGGCAAAGAAAGAGAAATGAAGGAGGAAAAAAATAGTCCAAGTACCCGCCTCAGTTGCCACGCTTGATAAAAGCAGCATGAACGTGTTGGAAGCCATATTTCTCTGTCAGCCCGGCTCTGAGGAGATCCAGCCCTAATCCTCTGACAGGCTATTTAAGGCCAGCGGCTTACTGCTGAAGACCTCTTAAAGAATTCCCCTTTTCCTGCCCACACACTAAAATCACAGAATCTCTCATGTAAAATCCACAATCCACCGCTTAGAGTTACAAGAAGAGCCCACGAGTAAGGTGGGTCGACTGGAAATGATCAGCAGAAGACTGTGGTCACGCTGGGGAGTTGGAAATATGTTGGTCAAAAAAATTATTTCACACTTTGCGACAGTCCGAGCTACAGAGACTATAACCCACAGTTTATCTATCAATGCCTAGTTTTGTTATTTTTTCCCCCAAAATCAACACTTTCCTGGAAGTTGGCCGGTAGCTGCTCTTTAGCCACAAAAGCCCCTTGTGTTCACTTTCAAAAATTCACAAATCATCACGACTTCGCCACAGCAAAAGGTCTAATCAGTGCACTTGTCATCAGGAAAATCATCGGAACTTTGCCTGCAATTTTTGTGAAAACATTAGATTCCGCCACAAATACAGAACGTCATCTCAGCCCAGTTAACTCTGAAATTGATCTGATAACAATCTGACTGAAAATGACTGTGGTGGGACACTTCCATCCACATCCATTCATGACCTCTGTTTGTTTCTTGTTTTTTATTAACTACAACCGGAACATCACTGTGTCACTGAGTCTATCATTTTCAATGACAGTCCTTTCATATTCATAGTACTTAGTAATATTAGTAATATTAAGTTCAACTCAAGCTAAGAAACTCTAAATATGTCCAAGTCATTTTTGTGTCTAAATCCAACCAAAAATTTACTGTAACTTTATTACAATGTTTTGTACAATTAAATGTTATTAGGTGCATTTTAAGGTTTAGGATACAGTTAGTTCCATAAATATTTGGACAGTGACACAAGAGATACCAGAATAAGAATAAGAATACTTTAATGATTCCTAGGGAGAAATTGGGTTTGGGTTTGTTACAGTTGCTCCAGTCAAGATCAGAAATATAGAATATCGGCATGCAAAGAATTACAATAATGTAGAATAAAGATTTAAAAATTACTAAAATATAAATATGAAAAATAAATATAAACTAAACAGTTGTGTAATTAAATAGAGTGTCTTTCCAGTGGAGATATTACAGGAAATGCAGTAAAGGTGTAATGGTACAGTACAGAGTGCATAAGATAAGATAAGATAAGATAAGATAAGATAAGATAAGATAAGATAAGATAAGGCCAGGTCACCTTGTAAAAGATGTCCATGTCAATGGGACTACATGTGGTAAAATAAAAGTTAAATAAAATAGATAAATTAATAAAAATCTTAACAGTGGAAACTCAGCGCTTGATGATGCTGATGGCTTCTGGACCTTGGGCAGTAATTGACTACAAGACATTTTCATCATATTATTATTAGAAACAGTCTTAGCTGGTCAAAATACTTTCGAGTGTCTGAAAATGGAGGGACTATGATTAACTCGTAAAAGACCCAGTGCTGCTTTTGTGGCACTTCCAAAATTGTTTTTCCTCTATATTTGACTTTTCTTAAGTGATTTATCACGATTTATTATAGTCATATCCTCTGTTTTTTGTGTTTTTTCAATGTAAATCATGTATTTCTCTATATTTAATTCAATAATAATGTATATGTTCATTAAAGCTCAGAGTAAAGTTGAGATATATTATATCAAAACCAGAGAAAACTGAAGAAAAATTGACTTTTTCAGCCAAAATATCAATGACCCAAAGCTACTTTTGTGGCAGTTCCAAAATATTTTTTCCCTCTATATTTAACTTTTCTAAAGTGATTTATCGCCATTTATTAGGACATTATCCTTTGTATTCATATTTTTTCAGCAAACAGCAGGTATTTTCCTGTATTTAATATACTGGTCATGTAGAGGTTCACAAAAGCTCAGATTAAAGTTGAGGGTTATTATATAAAAAACAGAGAAAACTGAAGAAAAGGAAAATCTATCATTAACTGAACATAAACCCAGTGTGTCCATCCACTGTCATTGATCCAACTGCATGGGTTTTACTGGTGAATCAGTGTTGTAGATGACGGTGTTTCCACGGTAACTACGGAGGCTCTGAACATCCAAATGGGTCCTATCTGATGACCATGAAAAAATGAATAACTGCATTTTACACCAAATATTTACATGTATTGATAGGATTAGTGGATCAACAGGTATTCAACAGTTTAGATCAGTGGATAGTTTTGGTTGATGATGGATGTTTAGGTCTTTATGGGTTAAAATGGTTATAATGTCAGTTAATGTAATTTTTTATTAAACTCCTTGAATTAAAGTTGACAATCCACATTTCACTCACCTCTTGAATGAAGGCAAATTGCATAATTATTGTTACTATTGAAATATGTATGGAGCTGACTATGTACTCCTATTGGTCATGTCAGAGGGTGGTGACAAAGGCCTATATGCATCTTATTTTAGTCTCATGTACAGAATTCACTTCATGCACAATGAAAAATTTTTCACTCCCTCAAGTTCCCTCCTCCACCCAAAAACAAATTCTTTCAGTCAGATGTTTGACTTTCACTCCACAGAATGATGTTTGACTTGGTCCAGCTGGCAGATTTTTTTCATGATAACCGTAAGTCTCAGTTCAACAGTGCGTCAAATGGATAAGTCAAAGTGAAAGGAAAATAGGTCCTTGAGGGAGACCCTGCCAAATGTACAAAACTACAACTGAGATTGGAGGCAGAAGTAGAAGTGATGCATGGGAATGAGGACGACAAGGAGGAAAATCAGATGAAATGAGGATGTGTAGAAAGAAAAATTAAATCAAGAACTAATTAGTAGACTGTTATTTACTGTCTTTAAAGAAATTTTTGGTCTAGGCTTAGTTAAAGTTATCCATGACCTTATAGTGTTTTTGGGGAATGGTACAGACGGTACGCATATTTAGAATGAGTACAAAAAAACAGGCAGTTTCTGATCTTTTCTGGACAAAATTTATGTTCCCCATTTAGTTTTATTGCAACAGTTTTATATTTACTTACTGTATGAATTTCTAAACACTGACCTCAAAGGACCAGTATCCAGAAACATCCATTAGTTTATGGATCTGTCACATAACCATGACGTTAACAGAGAAGATATGTGAAGATCTGATCCGTCACAGATGCTTATGTCCGGATATGATATCTGCAATGTATTCTTTAGAAAACCAGATTCATATATTGCAAAGATTGAATCCGGCAAAGGAATGTGACTGTATCATTTTTACTGGTTTGTAATATTAAGTCGACAGGCCTTATGTGAGAATATCTAGGATGTGACGCAAAAGACAGAGTGTTTATTAATTTGTCAAAGACACTAACATAACACACAGCCTGGCCATAAGAAGTCCTCACTGGGTTTTTACTTTGCAGATGGTTTAGATCCTTCCATTGGATAATTACTACACTGATTCGTATGTTTTATCTGTAACAAGGTTGTTTAACTCATTAACTGATGCAGTGAGTAGCCTCTCATCTTTAAACAGAGCACAAAGACTGGACCATGTTTCAATGGAAAAAGGTCACGTGGTCTGATGAGTCTAGACTGACCCTGTTCCAGAGTGATGCATCAGGGTAAGAAGAGAGGTGGATGAAGCGATTACCCATCATGTTTAGTGCTTACAGTACAAGCCTGTGGGGGCAGTGTTGTGATCTGGGGTTGATTCAGTTGGTCAGGTCTAGGTTCAGTAGCTTTATGTGTCCAAAAAGTGAGGTCAGCTGACTTCCTGAATACACTCAATGGCCAGGTATCCTGAAATGTTCATATTTTTGTGTTTTTGATGCTTTTTAAGTTGAAATGTATAAATATGATGCTTAGTTCATGCTCTCAGCTTATTGGTAATATCAACTCTCTCAACATTAGTTTCATACTTTTATTTCCTGCTGCTGTTTCCAGGTTATTTTGTCCAGGTTGACTTTACTGTTCTTCTAAACTGTAGTTAGACAGCAGTTTGATGTACATTTTGAGCCTTATCTTGATGACCAGACTATATGTTGCAATAAAACCCTCATCTCTGTAAGTGTACTTTGATGATACATATAGTATGGGCTGTAAGTTTTTCTTACATTGGCCTGAGTTTGTAGTGATGATCATGCCTCTCATGTGTTGAGCAGATCTGTGATGCCTGCACCGTGGCAGGGGGATATTATTCATTGTGCTGGTATTTATGGGCGGAAGGAAAGCGCCTTTGATAGAGAGTCTTGAGCGTTCTCCAAGATGAGATGTACTCATGTCCTCGACCTCTTGCCTCTTCCCCTCTTCATATTTATCTATATTTCCCATCAAACAATATGGGAAAACTCTGAAGCTTTATACACGTGCACATGTGTGTGGGAAGAGAAGGAAAGATCTAAAAGATCTGCTCCATTAAAATGTTAAGAGGGTAAAAAAAATCTCATTGAACTCCTTGTAAAAATAGTTTTGGACAGGCAGAACCTCATCACATTATTAGACATCCAATAGTAGATGTTTACTTAAAGACACTCTGATCAACCAACAGTGCAGAAAGCAATGACACCGGCTGCCAATTTGGGTTTCATCGTAATATTCTCTCTGTATTTCACATTACTGTCACATTTTGCTTTTACAGATTGTTTGATGTGGAGTCTGATCTCGAAAAGGACATGCAATCCTGTCATGCATAAGCCATGTGTTGTCGTTATAGTTGTTGTTGTTATTGTTATAAGTGTTGAAATCCAAGTCACATATGTATGCCACATAGAAGGCAGACAAAGGGCCAGGGCTGCCTGTGTACCAGTGGTTGTCTGAGTTACAGCACTGACTCTACAGGGTTCCTCCTCAGTGGGAACTGCTCCAGCCCTGGACGCTTCAGGGGGAAGTACTGAGACTCCCCTGCTGGTTTAACTGAAGATGTGGCCATCATACAAGTACTACATTTTACTGCTCTACCAGAATGGAGCTAGAAAATTGCCACAAGGCTGTGATGTTGCCCCAGAGAGTAAAATCAGGATGTTCTGGTCCTTTTGTAGTCATCAAAATAACTTCTTTGGTGTTGACCACCACACTGAATAAACCATTGAACTCTGTGTAAACAAAATCCAGAGATTTGTTCCGAAAAACACAATACATGTTAGAGAATAAAAGCTGAGTACATGTGAAAAGAATGACAACTGTTAAGTTCTGAACTGAGAAATAAGACCATCAAACTGTTTTTTATCATTTTTGTGTTCAGAATTTGTGTTGGCAGCCCAGAAATAATAGCTTGATGACACACAGGGTCATGAGTTACGACATATATTGAATAATAAATCAGAAAAATAAACTGTGTTTTATGGTCAAGTGCAGAGGATGGATGCTACATTGATCTGTGACTATACAGACAAATAAAATTTAGTGCAGTGATAAAATGATTTTCCTTGTGTAGTGGCAGAATTATATGTCACTTATGTAACTGTCAAACCCAGGTCACTTAGGCTGCTCATATCTGACATTTGTGTAATTCCTATCTAACTAGGCAAACTCATATCAGTATATAACTTGTGTGCCTCTTACTTTAAACCTCTATTATTCCTAAGTGATCACGCTGACACATGGCACAGAGCATCCTTCATTATCCATATCTATGTCCCAGTACACTCTTGGACCATTGTACAGTAGAAGAACATGGAGTGTTTTTTCTTACGCTGATGCACATGACCAGAGGTCCCCGCATCTTACATCTTGTGGTTCTCCCCCTTTTCATAGAAGAGGGACTCGGAGTGTCTCCTGTCTATCTCATGATGGCTTCATGATGTTTTGACCATTTGTCCACTGACTTTAACTTTGCCCTCATTTCTGTAAGAATCATGTCTGTCATACCATATCTTGTGTGTAAAAACTCACTACCTGTGCTCCTCCTTACGCCCCTTTTCTTCCTACACCTCAACCTTAGCCTTGTGTTTTCGTTAGAGAGCGGTCCTCCTTGCAAGGGGTGAATAAACTCACATAAGACTAGCTTTGACTTTTGTGTTCTATATTGACAGATTTTTCCACCACACTTGTTATTCGTTAGACTTTGTTTTGCTAGGTTGTTAGTGATTACTACAGCTTGTATGAATGGAGAAAATACCATTGCTTTGCAAATGGAGGGAGGTCAGATCAGTGTCCTCTGGTTGGATTCTTGTTCTGGAGGTCCAAACGTGTATGGCTATACAAATCAGATAAAGCAGCTCTACAGACAGTCTTCTCTTCACATCTTTACATCATCAGTCCAAAGGTAGAAATAATCACACTCACTAATGCCTGGTCCACACTGATACAGGTATTTTGGAAAGGGCCTCTCGTCTACATATGAGCAACTTTGTTTTTAAAACTCCACTTTGTGTGTGTCTGTGTGGACATGGAAAATGAAGACAACAAAAAATGATGGCGTCAAACCCCAACACGCACATTCATATTGTTGCTTTGTGTAATGAACATGAAACATTAAACATCAAATACAGGTCATATATATGTAAAACTAAGGGTATTACTTACATAAGATCAAGATCAGCACAGACACACATGTAAGAGACAGACACGAGTACAAATGTTACATGAAGAATACACTTTAACAGCCAAAATCTACACTTTGTAAGTTAAATTACTGCCAAGTTTGCAACTTGTTGCTGCTCAACTAAAGTGTTTGCATTTGTTAAGTTCAATATTATCTACATTCAAATGACTAACACAAACAATGTTAAGTGGCAGTTGGTCATTTTTGTGTTCTAGTATGTACAGAAATATTTTGTAAAATTAAAGTCTTTTTGCCCGGTGATGAACTGGTGACAGATAACGAATGAATGTATGTATGAATGAATGAAAGTTGTTTGTTTTTTTGTTTTTTTTATGGAGAGACTATGTACCTGATGTACCTGTTTAGAAAAACATCCATATTTGTGTGAACAGGGTGTGAACATATCAGCAAACCTTAACTCCACAGTTCAAAAAATCAGTTCCACTCAACCACAAGACTGTCACAAATTAAAACGTTGAGCCTGAGACCTGATACTATGTCAGTTCCTTGTAATACATGTGGTGGAAGGTATAAAACCATTAACTTTTCATCGATGGTGAAACAGCTAAAATTGTGATTTTCTCTATTTATTCATCATCCTGTGCTACTTTGACATACTTAACCATTAACATTTGCAGCCTGACTTCACCATGAAAAAGCAACATGTGTGGATGTTGGAAGGGCTTAATATCTCCAATGTTTACATTTTAATCTTTAAATATCAAACTCATTGTCTGAGTTCTGTTCTGACCATCCTTGAATGTTGTCTGGCCCCTTTGTTAAAAATATCACCATAGAATATTGGAAAGGATGCCACTGTTGACATAACCATACAGGAACATGGCCACCAGTCTGCTTCAGTCTGGTTGCAGCCCCAGAGTTGGAACCAGAACGCTGAACATCAGTCATTCCACAATTGTGCTTCTTTAGCAAATAGCAATGCAACCAGAACAGTTTTATAATAGGAGGACTCTTGCAGGCATTAATACTAACTGGGGCCATACTCATTATTGAAGTTTGCTTTACCAGTTTGTCAGAATTGTAGAAAACTCAACTCTTGTGTGATTAGTGGAATAAGATATGTTAAAGAGTCTTATTTTCTGTTTATAAATTACTGCAGTAACATTCAGCATTTTACTTAACGGTTTTCATAGTTCTGAAAAACCACTATCTGAAGAAACTATCTGAATTTTTAAATTCCGTTGACGTATATTGACAGGAATTTAAGTTAAGATATTATTCTGTTGCAGCAGAAACCACAAGCAGTAGCATCAGAGCTACGTTTTTGTTTTGGGTTTTTTTGCATTTGAAAGCTGTTGAAGATTTTCCCCTCTTTGCTTCTACGTCTACTCTTGGCTCTAACAGAAAACTCCACTGATGACCACTGATCACCATAAGAGCTCATGTGTAAATGTCTTTTGGATCAATTTGCGTCACGTGACAACCCCAGGTATGGCAGCCCTCTGGTTTGGCCACTATTCCAACATCTCCTCACAGCTCTGCTCTGCTTATAATAGGTGGAGAACGGGTAAAATTCTTTTTTAGATGACTAACATTTTGACATTTTAAAGAGTAAATGAAAATGAAAAAGAAAACATTACTTTGAATACTTTATGAGAGGTTCTTTCTGGCAGAAAATAAAGCGACATTACTGTATCTTCATCACACAAAAAAAGCTCTGTACTGGCATGTATGAATGTAATTTGAGCAGTATTATGTGGCTTTACAAGTTTACAGCTCCATTTATGAACCATTTCTCTGATGTTTTCCCAGATCTTATCTCACATTTTCTCTTTATCCATTTTTATATCTCAGTCTGAGGTTTTTATGTCAAAGCTCACAAAAGTGTCAGACACTAGCTCTGCCAAAAAAGCCTCACATCTTGACTTTTATCTTCTGTAGTCTGTTGTAGTCCGAAATACTGCACCCGATGCTTTCTCTCTGCTTGTTTCTATCTCAGTGCTTCATCCTCACCCACATCTATACATCTGTACAGCAGGTTGAGGATCAGGACACTATGCTACATGTGGACCATCAATCTGCCTCAGAAGTCTGTGCCACATGTGTGTGAAATGTACTGTATTCACTGGTGTTAATGTGTGTGTTTGTGAGTGTGTATGTGTATGTGTGTGTGTGTGTGAATGAAATTAGGTGTGTGTGAGAAGGAAAGACAGCAAAGACTGTGTAATGGCAAGATTCCATAATATGATTTAGTAAAAACACTACCTGAAGATTAGGAGTATGTCCAAAAAGTAAAAAACAAAACCTCCTATCTACTTTATCATAAGACTTTTTCTTGACCTCAGTGGAAAATGTCATGGGGCTAAGGAAAGAAGATTTTAAAAAGATTCAGGAAAACACATTGGTGCTGCTTGAATGTGGCGGCTTTTATATTAGAGGCATCTTATGTGGGTCAGCTATGGTATAACTACAATGGTCTGAAGATGGACTATAAAAAACACATCTTCTATACTTCCCCTGGGGTGTTTGTACCATATTGTTTAGTGCAAGATATAGACCACCAGTCAAAAGTTTGGACTTACCTTCTCATTTAAATGACATGAGATGGACCGCAGAGGGCTACCGAGTGCTCAGTATCACTGGGAACTCCTTCAAGACTGTTGGAAAACGTTTCAGGTGACTACCTCATGAAGCTCATCGAGAGAATACCAAGAATGTGCAAAGCAGAAATAAAAGCAAAGGGTGGCTGTTTTGAAGAATACATACATACATACATACATGCAGACAGACAGACAGACAGACAGACAGATACTTCATTCATCCCAGAGGGAAATTTACAGGTTCCAACAGTATCCACCAACTTAAAAAACTTAAAAACAACAATAGTAAACACAATAGTTAAAAAACAATTCAAATTTCCACAAATCTAAAATATAAAACATGTTTTGAGTTATGTTTTGTCCCCCTGATGAAGGCTAGCAGGCTGAAACATGTTAGGGCTCAGTGATGTTCATTGAGACATACCATAATTAATAATAAAAAATTATGAGTGCCTTGGTTTTTGTATTTTTTGTGCTTTGACGGTTCCTTCACCAAAGAGCACCTCTGTAGCCATTTTTCATTACTATTTTTCATCACTGCCTACATGTCCATGAAGTATTCCTCTTTACCATTTGCTCATGTTTTGAGTTATGTTACACTGTTTTTTATCTGCATAATTTCATATGTGTTTATTCATAGTGTTGATGCCTTCAGTAAGAATGTATAATGTAAATAGTCATGAAAATAAAGAAAAACAAGGTGTGTCCAAACTTTTGATTGGTTGTGTAAATACAGACAATGCTGCAATAATTTGACTTCATTATTGAGGTTGCAACAGAAATCAATGTGGATTCTTATTCGGCATGACTGTATAAAATACTATATGTAAGATCAGCATAAATCTATGATTTATGTCTATACATTTATTAGCCTTCATGCGTTTTTTCTGAAGTTTACTTAGTGATTGTTTGTTTTTGTGAATGGATGGGTTGCTGATGTTGGGAGATGCCGTTCTGTCTTCTCCCCTGGTAAACGATGATCCAGTCAATGTATCCTATATTAAAGGAGTCAAAGGAAGCACTGAAGCTAGAGAATTCATACAGCTCTGATCATGGCTGACAATACTTTCAGGTCATTTCACTCTGGAACCATCCTAAGCAAAAATGACTATTCAGATGTGTGCTATGTCTTTTATGCAAATACAGGTAAACGGCTTAGATTTCATTGTTTTGCATTTTTGCATAATGCAAAGATATTTAAAAAAAAGTTAACTGATACCAAGTCATATTTCTTAATAGGGTGTTAACTTCATTCTTAATAAATTACACTAGTCTACAAGTAAAATCCTTGCAGGATAGAAGCAGTGAAAGAAGAGTCTAAATGTGAAATTCTTTGTCTCTGAGCTGCTAGTTCTATTTTAAAACAAAGTCTGCACATTCAAATACAGTCACTGATCACATTGCTCCTAGTGTAAGATTTAAATATAATATCTATTATATAAATGTACATACACCTATGTATACATTAAATAACACTAGCTAACCTTATCAAAGTATGAAAGATTATCACATTTGATATAATCTGTGATTATTACTAAAATCTTGTAGACCAGTGTTACAAATTAATTCACTTAAAAACTACAACTTAAACTTTCACAAAAACATGGCCCAATGCTATAATTCTCTAATATTTACGGCAATCGTTTGCAGAATTCATATATCCATAATGTATTACTATATATGACAACTAGGTGGTTCAGAAAATGGATGGATGGACGAATGGACGGACAGATGGAGTTTCTCCCATGGCTGCCTTCCCATAGCTTTAATAATGTTTCTTCATCTGCTTTTTCTAACATAAGAAAAATAGTTTCTGCTATAAAAGTAAATGATTATGATTGTTGTGTTTGAAAATTATTAAATTTTCTGCATTAGTGAATGAGTTAAATAGCTCAGCTTTTCACACGTGATTATGACAAACTGAAAATCTAATCCTGTAACTATAGGGTCATCGTGTAAGACCGAGAGGCTCTAATGAAATGGGTTTGGCTTGAACTTGGGGAGAGTCATGTCTTGGATAATATAGGACTCATATGATCATTTGGTCATTGTTCCACTGTGATCCTGTATTTTGTAACTTCACTGAAAAACGGCACTGAGTCCTGCACGCTGTTCCTTTCATTAACAAAGACACAAAGGCTGCACCATAGTATGTGAGAAATACTTTTAAGATAACAGGTTCTGGGAGATACAGAACAAATGGAGTTTAATGATACTTTGATTAAAGTTGTTACTGTAAAAATGTTCAATACTGTACTTCACTAATTTATTTTAGGATATTTATTGCATATGTGTAAATTATGTTATTGAATCTAGTGTTAATCACTAAACTGTGGCAAGGAAATGACAGTTAATATTATGACATTTATTAAAAATGATTCAGATGTACTAAAATTATTTAAGCAAAACTAAATAAATGTTGCCTAGAGATTTAAACCTAAAAAATTAATAAGAACTGAAATACTGGGATTTTTTTTACAAAAAAAATCACAATAAAGAAGTGGTGCCCCTTTGCCACCTCATGGGGGGGTGGGGTAGTAAAGCAATGCACAAAGTGAACAAGCAATACACAAAAATTGTGGTTCAATTATTATAGAGATTATACAGTTATATAAAATATTTATTTTGTGTGATAGTCTCGCTCTCTCTCTCCGTGTGTGTGTGTGTGTGTGCGTGTGCGTGTGAAATGTCAGATTTTTTTTTTTTTTTTTGGCCAAAGACAGAGTTGAAGAAACCAGCTATTAATGAATTATTTTAGAATACGCATTTGTTGTCAGAACATGACAAAATCTGCAGGTAGAACATTTAAAACAATTATAATGGTAAAACTGAGTGAAATTAAGTCAAAACTCTGTAGCATTTTTAACCATATGTGACTGTAAACAACATTTACCCTAAAGACACAAAATATAAACCTTTATTGAAAGGCTCAAAATTAAAAATATTAAACACTTGAATTAAATCTACTTTTGTCCATATAGTTTATGCCAGCTGCGTGAAGTAAAATGCATTTTAATTAATATTTTCATACATTCAGTAATATTATGTGTCACTTTTTTAATGACCACTATTTGTTTTTGCAGTGTAGACAAACATGCTAATAATAGAATATTCTTCTTTTGTGTGACAGTCTACAAACTGCTTGATTTGGGTAGAGTGTTTTTAAGGGGGATGAAGATGTATGTAGGAAGAGTAGACGGCGTCACTTGTCTGATAAAGAAATACAGTAACAGTTGTTTGTTGAAACGTGTATTTTCTCCAATCTAAAAACTCTAATTCCCCACCAACACTGGTCTTTGCACACACTGTATCCCGGTATCATCTCTATGTCAGCACAAAGGCGTCACATTAACAAGTCGGCACATAATGCGAAACAGGAGGAGGGTCAATCCCAACTCATTTACACTGTTAAGGAGGGATAACCACCGTGAGAATCCTGGTTCCCCTGTTGGGAAAAAAGCCCCTCGCTCGTCCCTGAGGCGGAGCTGCCTCAGTGAAGTGAAATGGTCGAGATTGGAGCTGGCACCTCACACTCAGAGGGAGCTCCGGAGGGAGGAGGCCCAGCCCCGGGCGGTCTGCTGCCAGCCGGGGTGAGGGATTGTGGGGGAAAGGAGACATGGCAGCTCCACTTCCTCTTGGCTCTGCACTGGAAGTCAAATTAGAGAAAGAAAGAAACAAAGAAAGAAAGAGCTGAGCGTCACCTCATCCGTCATACTTCTCTCATCTCTCACTCTCTCTGCCTTATCTCTACATCTCCTTAACCTCCTCCCATCTCCCTCCCTCTTCTGCTGGATTACAGGGCTGAAATATAATCCAGATGATGGCTAACCACAGATCATCGGAGAAAGACAACCAGAAATCAGCAGTCTTCATAATCAGTGTGTGTGTGTGTGCGTGTGTGTGTCTTGATTACACTGGTTTCTTCAGTTTGGTTGATGTTCATGGAGCTGCTCTGACTCTCTTTGAGTCGAGGGGTGATGGTGCTGCTGACAGGCCAGACTCAGTTGTGGATTTGAGGACAGTTTCCAGCTTTTCCTTTCTCCCTCACTTGTCTTTCAATCATGTGCGTCTTGTCGTGTTTAATCTCACTTATATACTTTTCAATCTTGATTTCTTACTCTCTTGCAACACGCTGACTTGTTGCTCGGCTTGTGTAAAATGTAAATACCATCCTAAAGAGCCTTTACCTGTTGTTTCCTTTGTTTGTAGATGGTGGCTTTTTGTTATGGGTTTAATTCATTTTAGTGTTGTCAAACGATTCAAATTTTTAATCAGATTAATCACAGGGTTACTGTGGATTCATGTAGATTAATCATGATTAAATATTCATTTTTAATCTGTATCAATCATGTTTCATTTTGCATGAGCAACCAGACTCAAGAAAGAAGGGAATATATATGCACTTAACATGTTTGTTAAACACCTTCAACAGTTTCAACTAAACAACTTGAAACAACTGCTCTGTCTTTTTTTTTTTGTTTTTTGTCCTCATATTTCCATCCAGAGGGCCAATGTGCATCTTCCATGTTGATGTGTTGATTCTGCTGCCTGTCACTACCGGATCAACTGCCCATTTGTGCATGTGTGACAGTAACTCTACTTGGACAAACAGAGATGTTCAGAATCATTCTGTGCTGCATATGGGTTAACTGCATTAAAATTTGTAAACAGATTAATTATGATGATGGATTAATCTGCATTAATGCATTCATTTTGACAGCCCTGTTTGAATTTTAATCGATACTATTAAAATATGTTAGTTGACACAGATAAAAAAAAATTGGTCTTCATGTGCAAATGCCTTAACAATGAAACTGACTGTTTTATTATTTATTGATTGTCTAATTTGAGTCCGTTATTAAGGATTTTAAAAATGACTCTGAAGTTCAGGGATGGTTAAAAAAATCTTCTAAAAAAGATGAAATGGCCTCAGATAGAGAGAGAATATCAGATTCAAAAATGAATAAATAAATAAATAAAGGTATGATGCTTCTGACTTATGACCTTAGTCAGTGTATTCCCATGTTAGGCCTTTCGGTCTCACCTTCCATCAATTTTCATCCATGCACACATTTCTAGATCAGAATACTGTATATTTTCATGCTTGACTTTAAACACACTGCACACAGCGAGTAGTTGTGTAATTCAATAAAAATAAATGTTTTAGCTCCTTACAACAAGAATCAAATATTTATTCAGCACCACACTGACACAGCTTCACATTTCATTGGTACATGTGCTATGGAAAATGCCCCACAGGAAAATCTGGCTGAAGGTATACTGTTAATATCATGAGAAATGCAGCTAAGCTTCACATACTTGGAGCCTGCATTATCAGTAAGACTAAATGACATTACATATATGGTGGTAATTTACAGTTAATCTACAGGTCTGTCTCAGCCTCTCATTACTGATGCATCTAGTATTCCAGAGGTGTTCAGTCTGTTTCCTCATCATCCTGCTCATGACAGTTGCATCCGAAAAGGCTAAATCCTTTCTGTCCTTGGAACGGATTCTGTCATTTCCCAGTTTAGGCTCAGTAAAGTACATCTATGTATCTATCTGTGGTACTCATATATATCATATTCTGCCAAGTGTGAAAGCGTTTCAGGGATGTGTATATATATGTGGGTGGGTGGATGGGTGGGGGGTACACAAGTGTGCTTATTACCTCCACCAAGGAACGGCGGAGGTTATGCTTTCATTGGGGTTTGTCTGTTAGTAAGATAACTCAAAAAGTAATGGATGGATTTCCATGAAATTTTCAGTAAATGTTGATACTGGCAGAAGGAACAAATGATTGCATTTTGGTGGTGATCAGGGGGTCGGCTGATCTGCCTTGGCGGAGGTCTGTGCTCTCCGAGTGCTTTTCTAGTTTTTAATTGCTCTGTTTTGGATCCTGGAGAAACGCTCTCTCATCTTGTCTGCACTACTGTTGTATGTACAGCAAAATGACAGTAAACTTAATTTGATTTGATATAGTACAATAGAGGACAATTATCAGAACATAATGATTTCACTTCCATCAAAAACATGCCTATTTCCAAATGTTTCTGAAATACTTAAAATGCAAATTTACTTGCGCTGTAAATAAAATCTCCCGTGACCCACCTCTGGGTTATGACCCAGTCTGTGTGACATTCTACCCTGAGGGCATTAGGAACAGTTTGCTGTCGCTGTACAGAGCAGAGGAAATCTGTGTGAGTGAATCTGTTGGGAGGCTGGAGAATTAGCCTGTTATGTTTTTGTTTTGTTTTTTTTTTCACATGATGGTGTATGCTGCCACGTATTGTCATTTATTTCTTCAGAATAGCATTTTAGTTGGGTTTTGTTTGTCTGGTGCTTGTTTGGGAATGGACAAGGTACAGATACAGATTCTCACTTCCAAGTTGTCATTTTCTGACCCCTTGGCATCTGCTTTCAACACCCATTTTACACTGATACCGTCCCTTTTTGACAGTGTTTCATGTAGTGGGTGATGTAAGTCCTTAGATGTCAGAAGTTATCAGGGTCCAGGTGATGTGGTCAAGAAGCAAAAAGCTCAGGAGGAGGTGGATGGAGACCACAACAGACCAGACTTCATCTCCCATTTCTTAGTGTGTTTATTTTTTGCATTTTTTGTCTTTGAATTTGTTATTGTAGACATTTCCCCTGACCGTTCTTCTGTCATTGACCATGTTGTTAAATGTTACCAGATCAAACCATTGTCTCACCATGGGTCAGGCTACCTCATGCATTACAAAGTCACACCTCCCATATGTGTCAAAAATGAATGTTCTATATATGTATATATTCAGAGCGATATATATATATTTATGTAGAGCTTTATAGATAGATAGATAGATAGATAGATAGATAGATAGATAGATAGATAGATAGATAGATGGATAGATGGATAGATAGATAAGCTTTATTACAGACACATGGTCTACATTAAAAATTATATTTATATATGTAGATGTTTTTTTTCTTTTTTTTTGTTGTTGTATTGATCATTTCTTTCCTGCTACTTTTTATTATACTTGAAGGGAGCAGCTGGAACACACAATAATATCCCCCTGAGATTAATAAAGTATTCTGATTCTGATTCTATGGGTACACTGTGTCAAAATGTGATGCTGTGACCAAGCGTCACTAAGTTACAAGTAATAGTAATTTATTCGTCCATTTAACAGAACATGATATATACATTCATACAGTTTGGATTTCTGTATTCAACATATGTTCAAAAGGTGTAGGGGAAGCAGCAGCTTATTTATGCCTGCCCTATTTACAAGAAGGAAAGTTGCACAAACAAAACAAGATAAGATGGCACAGTTTTAAACAATAATATAATAAAATAAATAATATAATCTAAGCAAAATCTTAGATTCATACTGATAATTGGCTTACTTTATTGTAATATTTTATATTTATTGAATACTTTAGTTTTGAACATCCTTTTATAAATGTGGTGACTGATGCGCATGTTTTTAATTCTTCATCAAGGTTATTCCATAATTTTACTGCAGTTACAGATATGCATTTGACTTTTGTGTTGGTCCTTGCCTTTGATTTCTTGAACATACAGGTCCCCCTAAGGTTGTGCTGGGACTCTGACTGAGAATAGCTCCTGTATGCTGGGTGGAAGTAGGTTGTTGTGTGCCTTACAAGTATGTCGGTTTGTAGTAGAATGTAGTCAAATGTGTGCAACTGATATTTATATTATACATTAAAAACTAAAACCACAAAAGCATACTACTTGCACTTTATCATAACACCCATAAAACCTGAAAGAAATGGGGGTTTTTTGGTGCATTTTATTATATCATATTTGATCTAATTTTAGACAAGCTTCACACAAGTTTATCATCAACAACAACAGTCACAGCCACTATAGGCTACAGTATGGCCACAAGCAACACAGTGTATAAGAAATATACTACTTCTAGTCTTAGGGTAGAAATAGTGTTAAATAGATGTTGGTCATAATTATTATAACAGGAAGTGGAGAGAAGAAGTAGTCCAGGTTGTATAGCTTGACTTTCATCATATGTAAATTCCACCTATTATTTTTATTTTTTAGTAGAAGCCAAAGTAACAAAGGTAACAGTTCAGTACATTATGAGAATGGGGCTCTAACCCCTTTGCTCTTAACAGCGAATGAAAAATTCATGAATACACAAGGACGTTTACATAGGCTACTGCTGCACATGATATACAAAGCTCAGCCTGGTGATGACAGAGATGAGGGGATTCGAGACAGAAACAGAACGACCCTTTGGTTCTGTGGCGTTGGTTTGAGATTCAGGCTACAGTACAGCTCACAGCAGGACTTTTGTCATGCCTGAAATGGAGAAACCATACAATTCGTTCTTACAGTTGCCTCTTTTCACAGAGTAATGTTTTTGTGTGGGCATTTTTTGGTATTTTCCTATATTTATGTAAACATGTAAAAAGGTGGTTATGACATTCCATCAATTTTAAGCTTTGTATACTTAGAAAGGAGCATTTTTTCCAACAAAGTGTAACATTAACGGAGTTTGCATTTATGACCAAACAAAAAAATCAGGCTAGATCAAACAAGTTTCACAAAGTACAACTGCATGTGTATACTGTATATAGTAAATATAACAATTCAGTTTCTGCAGAATGTCGAAAACAATAAAGCAACTGATTAGAATACTGTGGTCTTCTGCTAAAATACAGATTGAGAAATGTCTTGACATCAGAACAGTAATGGATCCAGCATCTTGTATTTTTGATGATAGCTCTCTGTGTGGTCAAGTATCATGTTATACTGCATCAGTTCTGCATGTTTACTTTGAGGTACATCTACCTATGTTGTGATAAACTACTATAAATTATTTCACATTATTCTCTCAGGTTTTTCTGTCTACACCTAACCACCCCAAAATCTACAGCACATTCAGATTTGGAGATTTTTCACACAGTAGGTTTATGTTGTATATCTTTCCCCCTCGAAGATGTATAGGACCTAGAAGATCTGGAATAGGGTCTTAACATTTTGGGCACATTAAGACATTTCTTTTGTTTTCACAAGGTGACAGATGCAGTGTTTACTCTGAAAAAAAAACCCGATGCTGTGTTACCATATCTATCAACATGATCATGATCCGGAAGCAGATTCTGAACTGATCATATATTCATTCAATAATCCGCCATATTTGATTGGCCACTCAAACTCATTCTCATAATAGTACTGATGGTATTGACACTGAAATCACATCCACTCCACCTTCAGTCACTATAATCATCTAATAATTTTCACATGAATCCACATCCATGGAGAATAAACGAGGGTCAGTAAATTGATTTATGTGTGTTCCCTCATTTGTGTATATTTTACTTGCAAGAATCCAAGGATAACCCGTATTTTAGAAGAAATAGCTTGATTTGCTCATTAAGTATTTCCTCCAATTGTGAATTTTTCCTTCTTTTTTGTTTAAATTTTTTCCCTATTTTGTTTTGTGACTGATTTTCATGTCATGCATAAAAGACACCAAAAGTACAGTCACAGGGGTCAGTCATTTTCTCCTATTTCACTATAAAATAACAGGTTCTTTAACTACTTGGTCTTAAACTCTTCTGCTTTCTTTCCCAATCTTGACAAATGTTCTTGTAAATTTAACATAAATGAAACTTTTTTAAAAATTGATTTATTTATTTACAGCTCACAACAATGAAGGAATAGAAGAAAATATTTATTCTCAGAACGTTGTATGTTAAATTTGACTATATTTTCATGTATTTCCTTCTGTCATATAGTCCAAAAAACATTTATGTCATGCTTATTGGACAAATCACTAAATAAGATTCCATTAAAATCACCTTAAATTGCACACAGAAAATGTAATGTTTCCATCTTTACAATTCAACTAGAAACATTTAGGTAAATTGTATGAACTAGCAGGTGTAGGAAAATGCTGAGAATTTTCCATTAATATGAATGAATTGGTTTGAAATATTTTTATGGCAAGTGAAGTCAAGAAAGCACTTAAAGCAATTTTGTTTTTTCAGTGAGACAGAAAAAGGTTAAAATACTTTGACCTCCTGCTGCTGCAGCCAGTAATACCTTTTTAAGCAAAGAGTTAACAGCACAGTCTCTTTGTCTGTCTCCCACTTCCTCTTTCCCTCATATAAAATGTTGTAAAGCTATGATAAATACAGATCTGGCTTGCTTCCTCTTACTCTCTGCACACATAGCAGAAGAGCCGCGCTCCTCTCTGCGGGTCTGGTTTCAATTTCTGGAAAATGAAGAGGTTGTGAGAAGGAGAGAGGGAAAAACTCTTGCCTTGTAAATCCATTATTGTTCAGGATATATCAGAAATCCAGCTTTAATAGCACTGTTTGTGTAAGATCTACTCTCAATCCCCTACTACATAATCCTATTCGCCGACCAAGGTTTAGTTGCGTAAATAAACACAGTAATGGATCCTCTCACATACAGCAATAAAAAAAAAAAGTAGAAAAAGAGGCACCCTTCAGCCCAATCTTTTCCAGATGGCACCAATAGATCACATTATTTACATCGGCTGTGTTCAGGTTCCCAAGGCAACGTTGCTCTGTTATACCAGCGTTGATCCAATGACCCGAATCGCTTCTTTTTTTCCTTACCCAGGCCTTGATTAGCGCCGAATCCAAAGACGACGGATCTCTCTGATGGAACAGTTTGCTGCTGATGCACAGATGTGGTGTCACTCCGACGCACCTTCTCGAAACGATAAACCCCTCGCCTTCCACCTCCTCCCATATGGGTTTCCTTATGATATTCAATCCTCATGCTGGGTGCGCATTATGCACTGATCAGCGTGCATCGTTTCCATTAGCATCGCTTGCTCCCTTTCGTTCACCCGTGAACTGCGGTGCGATCCTTGGGACTCATTACCTCTCCGCTGTCTCAGTGCGGTTACGAGTAGTTAGCTTCATTCATGACCTCTAATTGTTTCTCCTTGTCTTCTCTTTTTGGAGATAAGCAGCTGCTTGAAAGAAAATTGTGAAGGCTGAAGCTTTCTCCAGCAGGCGGAGACATGCCAGGGAAAAACAACAATTGTTGTTGCTTTGACTTTACCTTTGAGTAATTTCCAGTTCAGTGATAGAATAATTCTGGTTTTTAGCTCAAGTGAAAGAGCCTGTGTTGGTGTTTTAGTCAAAGTCAAAAGTCAAAGTCAGATTTATGTATACTGCCTACAGAAAACTGAAATGACAAAACTCTAAGGCCCCACGGTGCAAAATGAACATAGTACAAAAAATACAAAAAAAAATTGAATATAATATAACTATTATCAATGTGAGGGCTTTAGACCTCTTTGCCAGTCACAGACTGGTTATGGAGGGCACCTGGGTTGGGTGTGGTGCCTGGGCAGCCATTTTCTCTCTCTTTGGCTTGTTTGATTTGTGTTGGGTTATTTTTGGGTTTCTTGGTTTTTGTTTACTTAAAGGTTCACACATCTACACACAATGCAGACTGATTACTGGTAAACTGAGTGACAATTACAAGTTAATTCTTATCATATGTTAATATCGATTTAAATGCATTTATTTATAGTGTGTGGTCTCCACATTTTGTCCTCTGAGCCAGGTCGTGACAAAATGGGGGCTGGGTCGTGACAACAAGAAACAATATAACTATAACATAGAATATAGCAATAAACAGCAGGGGATTGAGGAGACAATAAATAGACAAAAAAGGTGCAACAGTGAAGTTAAACAGATGAGGTATGTATTGGTAATGGAGATTATTGATTAAAGTGACAACTACTGTTTTATTATCTCTATTATATATGATGGTTTTAGATTCATTTCACTGCTGCATTCTTATGTGTTTATATATATATATATATATATATATATATATATAATACTGCAAAAGACATTTAAGGTTGA